>CM053771.1:311833260-311863987 GCA_028658325.1 Potorous gilbertii | reverse complement strand
CTGGTTCTAGAATATCAGGGCAGTTTTCCTTGATAATTTCATGAAGGATGATGTCTGGGCTCTTTTTTTGATCATGGCTTTCAGGTAGTCCCATAATTTTTAAATTGTCTCTCCTATTTTCCAGGTCAGTTGTTTTTCCAATGAGATATTTCACATTCTCTTCCATTTTTTCATTCTTTTGGTTTTGTTTTGTGATTTCTTGGTTTCTCATAAAGTCATTAGCCTCCATCTGTTCCATTCTAATTTTGAAAGAACTATTTTCTTCAGTGAGCTTTTGGACCTTTTTTTCCATTTGGCTAATTCTGCTTTTTGAAGCATTCTTCTCCTCATTGGCTTTTGGACCTCTTTTGCCAATTGAGTTAGCCTATTTTTCAAGGTGTTATTTTCTTCAGCATTTTTTGGGGTCTCCTTTAGCAAGGTGTTGACCAGCTTTTAATGCCTTTTTGCATCTCCCTCATTTCTCTTCCAAGTTTTTCCTCCACCTGTCTAACTTGATTTTCAAAATCCTCTTTGAGCTATTCCATGGCCTGAGCCCATTGGATATTTATTTTGGATGTTTGGGATATAGAAGCCTTGACTTCTATGTCTTTCCCTGATGGTAAGTATTGTTATTCCTCATCTGAAAGGATGGGAGGAGATATCTGTTCACCAAGAAAGTAACCTTCTATGGTCTTATTTTTCCCCCCTTTTTTAGGCATTTTCCCAACCAGTTACTTGACTTTTGGGTCCTTTATCAAGAGTAGGGTATACTCTGGGAATCTGTGAGATCTCAGTTCCTCCAAGGTGGCACGATCAAGTGTGTGCTGGTCTGGGTGCAGGCAGGAATTTTTGTGCCCAGAATCTTAGCAGATAGCTCTCCTCAGCCACCTGGCCTCCAGTTTCACCAAGTCAGCACTGGGGGCTGATTTTCAGATAAGCTGGATGGGCAGGGCCACCATTCAGTGTGAGACAAAGACCAGCTCAGCCAGGGCCTCCACTCAGGGCTGAGGTAAGACTCAGCTCTTTAATGCCCCCAGGGGTTTTTACACTCCAAAGATGGAGCTTCTGTAGGGGCTGCTGTGTAGACTCTGTGGCTGCTGCCTGCTGCCGGAACTATAGGAAGGCCCTTCTCCCTTCCTGGCCAGCTGATAAAATGCTGTCACTGACCTTTGGCACCTGTGGGCTGAGGGATTGAGGGCCCACTGCTGCCACTGGAGATTCCACTCCCAAGGTGTCCTACTCCCAGATTCTCATAGCACAGTGCCACTTGGCCAAAGCTGGGCTCCACGCTCCACTCTGTCTGGCACAACCAACATTTCCGTGGGCCTTTCAGGTCACCGTGGGCTGGAAATCTCCTCCACTCTGTTGTTCTCCACTTCTGCTGCAGCAAAATTTGTTGAGAGTCCCTCTCTACAGGTATTTTATGGGCTGTGGGGAAGACCCTGTGTAAGTGTGTCTTTCTAGTCTGCCATCTTGATTCCACCCCACCAAGTCCTTCTTTTAAACACTTAAAAATGGTCATCATATCACTCCAGGGTCACATAACTAGCAAATGTCAGAAAAGGGATTTCAAGCTAGATCATCCTGACTCCAGGTGTGGTGATCTATCCACTGTGTAATACTACATTTACTCCAGGAGAGCACACCAAAGAAGTTGATGCAAAAAAAAAAATATGCACTTGCTTTTGCTTCTTTGTAACTAAAAACAATTGATAAATCCAAAGACTTGTATTTAAAATTTTTGTTTTGTTAATATGCATTGTGGGGGAAATGCAATCATTTTCTTATTATATATAAAAGCCTGTTATCTAATGTGGTTTAGAGCATCATTTGACTTTGAACGAAAAATAAATTTCATCTCAACACCATCGTGGACATGAACAATATCCAACTTGTAGCCAATAGTTTACCATTACTATCTATCTATGGAGTTCTGCAAAGTATTTGAAGAAACACAAAGATAAATAAGACAAGGTCCCTCCTTTCACAGAGCCCCATGGCTAGTAAGATCCAAAATTTAATACATAGGCTACTGCTCCATGCCTCGAATGCCCTCAGAACACATTCCTATCTGTTGAAATATTTTTCTTCATTCAAGTAAGGCACAATTCATTTAAAAAGTGTAAGACTGTAAGTTGCATTGGAGAAGGAAGGACAACCATCTATGAACCCAATGTCAAACACTTACTGCATTCATTACCTTCTAACTCTCTAATATTTTTATCATCTTCAAGGATTAAAAAAGTCACATAATGAAGTCAAAATGTCTTAGGGAAAAATAAATTGGTTAACAAAATCTTGAACTTTAACTTTGAGAGGTCTCAAAGCCTCCAAAGATGCTTTGAGATCTGAGCTGTGAGGACATTGGTATACAGAGAGATTGAAAAGCTGTCAGTGAGTTTGGGAATGTCTGTGACAAGTGAATATGGTCCTTACCAGCAGTAAGGTGGGTTCACTGGCTGATCCTTTATGATTAGCCATCAGGGACCTATTTTATGAGGTCTTAAAGACAGGTAAGCTTATGCCTACAAACTGCTGATAGTTGAGAAAGCAGAGATCTAACTGTAAAAATAACAAACTTATTTTCTTTTGCATGTGGACTTCAGCATAAAGGGTCTTGTGAAAAGAAAATGCATTCCCCCAACTTTTGTATAAATTTTGCTCACATGTTAAGCATTTAACACTTTTAGAGATGGGGAATTTATATTAAATAGATTAGATACTTAATTGGGCTCAGCAATTTTCTGTGTTATAATTTAATTGCTTTAAATATATTTGGGATTTACAAACCAGACCTTCATATTAATTTAAATCTTGGATGTAATGAATTAACTTCTCATCCTTGGAATAGAGTTGCCCAGGCTATGAAACTTCCCTGTATAATTGGTCAATGCCTAGAGATAAGTGAATGATGAAATATTACCAACAGAAAGATAATTGCCTCCAGACTCATAATTAAATTAAAATTTTCTGATGTCTTTAAATATAGCTTTTCTATGGATAGGCTTATAGCATTTGTTTAATGATCATTTTACTGGCTAAAGACCCAATAAGCCATTTTGCCTTTTCACTGAAATAAATCACTTAGGGTTTTTGCTTGTTTGTTTTATGATAGCAGCTCCAATATTTTGTTTCATTTTCCCCACTTTGAAAATTCTTATTGCTATTTTTTTTCTTGAATAGCTTCCAGGTAATTTCAGTTTACTTTTTTATACATTCTTATATTCAGCTCCTTATGCTCTTCTTTGGATCTCAGTGTCAAATGTAAAGAAGACTTTCCTCTAGTTTTCTTGTGGGAGAGTGGGCCCAGTAATTTTCCAAAGGATTGAAATCAGATTGATTCCAATGTGAAAATGTATAACTGATGACATGTACATTTTTTTCTCTAACCAGGAATGAGCCAAGAAGCCCCAAATAGTCTGTTTATTCTGGGAATTTGCCTTAACTTCCTAATCCATAATCTACCCCAGGGAGCAGTTACATTAAAGATTGTTGGGGGAACTATAGAGGATTTGAGAAGTAGGGTTGTGGACAGACACTCTGCTAAGTTATACCAGCATATGTCATCTATGGCTAAACTTTAAGTTTGGTCCAGTAACTTGTACTTGTTCTTTTTTGTATCTAGGATGCCTTTCTGATGTAGTTTCTTTGTAAAATTTGCTTTTGAAAACCTCTTCTCTCTTTCTCCTCCTTTTTATCTTCATGGCCCCATTCTAGTGCACTATTCATTAACTCCCACCTAAACAACTGTAATATTCTCTTAACCTGTCTCTCTGCCTCTGCATACCACTGCCATATTGAACTTTCTTATGCTCCCGTATAATCATATCTGGACCACCCTCATCCTTCTCCAAGAATCCCCATCTCATCGTATCAATTCTCCATCCAAAGACCTTTAAGTGCTCCTCATTGTTTCCTAAATAGTTCAAAATCTCCAGCTCAATATTGAAGGTTTTCTATAATCTGGGCCCAGCTTATTTTTTTAGGCTTATTTCACCCTACTCCCATCCAAACCTATGTAACTCTGTACTCCAGTTCAAGCTAGACTATTGACTATTTTCTGAATGACATATTCTGTGTGTTTCCTACTTCCATGCCCATAAGATCATAAACTAAGAGCCAGAAGAGAACTTAGAAGCTGTCTAGTCCAACTCCCTCATTTTATAGATGAAGAAATTTAATGTGGTTAATTAAGTCTTTCAAGGTTACATAGGCAATGTGTCAAAGTTGGGATGTGAACACTGATACTCTGACTCCAGAGTCAGCACTCTTTCCACTGCTTCTCATTATATTCCCTTTTCAAAGCATCTACTTTGGGCTACTTACCCAACTTGCCCTCATAGTTGCACGTTGGGTCTTGAGATGGTGGTTCTAGAACCTTGTGTTCTAGATTACTCTGAAGTTCTACACTTTTAACACTGTAACTCATGAACCCTTATTTGTGTAATTCCCTACTAACAGACAGCTAATGGACAAAATTAACTGTACTATACCTAACTATAATAAAATATCATCATGGATATATCCTCATATCATAATAAATGATGTCATTGTTAGAAGAAGAGATAGGTAGAATGTAAGAGTCCCTAAGGTGATATGTAGTGCAGATTGCCGGACCAATCACAGACACTCATCCTCTCCAACCTAAACATTTGCATTCAGCAAAAGTGGTGGCTACAAGGCAAAATGATTCTCAGGAGACTCAATGTTAACAGACTAGAGCATTTCTCCATGCATGAACAGTTTATTGCTGATCTGGAGGGAAAGCTGAGTCAGCACATAATCAGCAACGGTGGAGCAAAGAAATGGGCAGCTTTCAGATACTGTGTAGCACTGCATTTGCTCATCTGCAGAACACCTATAAATATGAGTATTGGTTTGATGAAAGCGATGGGGAAATTCAGAAGTTGCTAAAGGAGAATTGAGAGCTCCATAGGATTTATCATCAGGATAATGTATTCATCTCCAAGAAGACATCATTTACTTCCATCAGAAGCAAAGTGCAAGTGAAGCTTAGAGAGATGCAGGTTTTTTGGCTCAGCAAAAAGACAGATGAGATTCAATTCTTTGCTGACAGCAACAATCCCAAGTGTTTCTATGATGCCCTAAAGATTATTTATGGACCAAAGATCTTTGGCACATTTCAACTACTCAGTACTGATGGAGCCACACTGATCAGTGACAAGGGTATGATCCTGGAGAAATGGCCGAACACTTCCATAGTATTCTCAACAGACCATCATCAAACAATGCTGAAGCCATTGATCATATGTCTCAGGTTGTAATTAGTTCCTCTTTAGCCAAACCTCTAACTGAAGAAGAGGTACTGAATGCCATCTTGTTTCCCTAAAGCAGCAAATTACCTGGTGCTGAATCCATCCCAGCAGAAATCTACAAGGTAGGGTGTCCATTGCTTATAAAGAAGGTGACTGAAATCTTTTGGATTATGTGGCAAGAGGAGGCTATCCCCTAGGGGTCAAGGATGCCTCCATTGTCTATCTCTACAAAGGAAAAGGAACAGACTGTCCTGTGATGACCACAGGGGAATCTTTCTCCTTGTTGCTGCTGGCAAGATCTTTGTTAGAGTCCTTAATCATTTGATTAATCCTCTGGAAGATAGTCACCTGCCTGAGAGTAAGTGTAGCTTTAGAAAGGGCCGCAGAGTGGTTGACATGATGTCTGCTGCCTGATAATTCCAGGAGAAATGCCAAGAGCAGAACAGAAGTCTTTGTACAATGTTTGTCAACCTGACCAACGCCTTTTATACTGTCATTCAGGAGAAGGCACTGTGCTCTCTGAGTAAAGCAGAATTACAGTAGCTCAAAAGAAATGTGAGATGTGCATATCTAGAGAGTCCACTCCAAATGTTCATATGCACTATTTGTGCCCAACCTGTAGTAGAGTGGGTAGAGTGTTTGGAGCTTATATTGGTCTCATCAGCCACAGTTGGACACACTATACCTTGACTCCAACATAGTGCTGTCATTTTGGTCCTCTCTAAGAATGAAAGACAATCAACCAACCAATGTGAAGGCCTGTGGAAGATCATGGCAAAATTAGGTTTCCTTGAGAAGTTTGTCAGTATTCATAATGGCATGTTTTCACAGATTCTGGATGAAGAACATGCTCTCTTGCTTTCCCAGGCACCAATGGAATGAAGCAGGGTGGTATGCTTGTGCCCACTCTCTTCAGCTTGATGTTTTTCATGATGTTGTCAGATGCTTTCAATGAAGATAAAAACAGAATCAAATTCAGCTACTGCACTGATGGGAAATGATTTAACTTGAAAAGATTATAAGCCAAGACTAAAAATGGAGGGAGAGTGATGATGAGGTTGATGCACATATTGCCAGAACTAGATCAGTATTTGGAAGACTCCAAAATAAGATGTGGGAGAAAAGAAGTATCAGGCTGTATACCAGACTGAAGGTCTACAGAGCCTTTGGGCTGACTACACTGTTATATGCCTATGAAATCTGGACAGTCTACTAGCACCATGCCAGAAAACTGAAATGCTTCCACTTGAATTGTCTCAGGAAGATCCTGAAGATCACCTGCAAGATAAGGTATGAGACATTGAGGCCCTCCTTAGAGCTGAATTGCCAAACATTCAAAGTCTTTTGCACAACTCTGAAGAGCTGGCCACATTGTTTGAGTGCCAATTGCACACTTACCCAGAAGGTATTTCATGGAGAACTCACACAAAGTAAACACCTACATAGTGGTCAGAAGAAGCAGTATTAAGAGACTTTCAAGCTATCTGTAAAAAACTTTCATATTGACTGTGAGACATGGAGAATGCTGGCATAAGACTGTTCAGCATGGCATGACCACATCAAAGAAGGTGCTATGCTCCATGGGCAAAGAAGAATTGTAAAAGCACAAAGAAAAAGAGAGCTGTGCAAATCTAGAGCCACTTCCACTCTAAATGTTCTAATGGATCGCTTGTGCTTGTGGTTGTGTCTTCCAAAGTTATATTGGAATGATCAGCCAAAGCTGAACACACGTACTCTGACTCCAAGAATGTGATGTCACTTGGTCTTCTTCAAAAACAAAGGACAATTACCCTGGATTCTAGAATACTCTGAAGCTTTGCACTTTAAACACTATAACTCATAAACCCCAATTAGCATAGTTCCCCACTAACAGTCAGCAAATAGACACAATTAACTCCTAGCAAAGGAGATGGCAATAATTGCTAAGAATAGTAGAGAGAAACCATTTTCCTAAAGAATTTGGGATACATTCTCACAAATATACATGGCATCTGTGAGAAGAGTAGACACAAACTTAGAGTACAATAATAGTGATACAAACGTTTAGGGGACATTCTCCTGGAAACTTTTTCACTAGGAAACTCATCATCCTTCAAGATGGCATCAGCTTTGATACTCACACCACTTCACTATCCTTGATACTCGATAAACCTGTGATTGGTAGGCTGTAGAGTGTAGTGAAGAACTCCTCCCAAAACTTCCAGTTAAAGACCAACCAATTCTTCATTTTCTATCAGCTATAGTCCTTTGACTATACCCCACCATATCACTGCATCAGAAACGTTTTCTCCTTCTTTTTCAATTTTCTTTGTGTGTTGTCTTCCTTCATTAGATTGTGTTTCTTGAAGACAAGGACTGTGTTTTTCTTATTTCTATTCCTTGTACTTCCCCTAGTGCCTGGCACATAGTAGACATTTAAATGTTTACTGAATGACTGACTTCTCTGGTATTGATGAACTTTGAAACCCTTTTCCTTCCAGTAGAGTTCTCACAAATCTCCCCCCAGGATATAGTGTGTGCACCAAAGATATTGCTTAAATGGGTTCCCATAGTCTGTTCATCTTGATTTGTGAGCCTAGGATTTGTTCTCTCTTGAGTTCATAAACTGTTTTCTTCTTTTCTGCTAGTTGTCATACTCCTGGTCTCAAGTGATTGTCTCTTTGTATCTCTGTGTCTCTCTCAATAGTGTCTCAAACTCTTTTGTAACTGTCTTTTTTCTCCTTTGTCCTTTTTCCTTTTGGTAGTACCTTATTTTGGCTGCCATTAAAAAAAACGTCACTCCTGTAGTATATGAGTGTAATGGAATACTACTGTGTAATAAGAAATCATGAGCAGGCAGATTTCAGAAAAACCTGGGAAAACTTGGAAAACATTGTATACAGTATCAACAACATAGTGTGATGATCAACTATGAATGACTCAGCTCTTCTCAGCAAAGAGACAAATACAAAGGACTTTTCATAAAGGAAAATGCTGTCCACATCCAGATAAAGAACTGATGGACTCTGAATGCAGATTGGAACATGCTTTTTCACTTTATTTTTTCATGTTTTTTTCCTTTTGGTCTGTTTCTTCTTTCACAATTGTGACTAATATGGAAATATGTTTAACATGATTATATATATATATATATATACACATACACACATACATATATAAATCTACCAATATACAACCTATACCAAAACATACACATGCATATATGTATGTGTGCATACACACATATACATATACACATACATATATTTATATATATACATACATACATATTTATACATGTATATATTAGGAAGAATTAAGGGGAGGAAGAAAAATTTGGAAGTCAGAATTGTAAAAATGAATGCCCCAAATTATCTTTACATATAATTGGGGAAAAAATAAAAAATAATCAAAAAAAGAAAAACAAACACTAAAAGAGTAATTCTTTTCCTCACCTCAGTCCCATGTTAATCTGAAGACCGTATCATTTAGTTTTCCATTTCAAGTTTATTTGATTTTATGTATTCTTATTATTTTGATTTAATTTGATTGATACCATTTCATTCAGTGGTATAAATTAAAATTCCTAGCCCTAAGCAAGATTTTTGCAGAGGAATTCCTTTCCAGGATAGTATCCTACAGAAATACATTCTTTTTCTTTGGAATATATGGCAACTGTCACTCCAATGGGGTCTGTATGAATGACAATTATACTATAACTTCTGGTATTTTCTGTCTCATCTTTAGCACTTTTTGACCTTTTCTTTCTTCCTAATTAATTCTTGGTTTGTAATAACTCAGACAGTTGCATTAAAAAAAGCAACTCCTACCACTGCCATTTTCAGGTTAATCGGGTCAGGACAGAACTGTTTTATTTTAGCTAAAAGCCACTATAAAGCTTTTGGAGTTAGGATTAGGTACTGATGAGATCTTTAGAAAATATCTTAAGGTTCCTGGCAGAATAGGATTAAATAAATTCCCTAGTTTACAATAAGGCTACTTTGCAGAAGGGGCTTTTTTAAAGCAATTGTATGGAACTGACTTTAGAGTCTAATAAAAGGAAGGCTCTACAATCATCCCTTCCACATTGCAGGGGTTGGGGCCCAATGCCAACCCTCCTACCCTAATCTGGAAAATTCGTGAAAAATTTTTTGGCCCTCCCTTCATACCAGAGAAGAAGTCTGAATTTTTTCTTTTTTCCTTTATGGGGCATTTACAGTACCTTATTGTAAAATTTGGGTTAAATATTTGATAGGCTGTGTGTCGTCTGATGACCTTCACATAATGGCTACAGCTTCTGTAAAACTACCCCCAAATTCCCATTTAATTTCTTATGCCAAGCCCTGATATATCTGAAACCACACATGGGGAAAGTCTTGATGTGGAAGTGATAACTGTCATTTGGGAGATAGTCAGTGCGGCGGGAGGAACTTAGATCTCTCTTGTTCCTGGAACAATGCTATTTGAAATTATCCTTATGAAATATGTAAAATTATTCTAAACAAATAAGGGAGAGAACATGAAACCTTTTAGTACAGGGTCTGATTCATATTTTCCTGTTAGTGCCCTTAGGGATTATTCCCCTGACAACCAACAGAAACCTTAATTTGGTTTGGACTTTACCTCTCCTCCTGATTTAATGTTCTGCTTTCTTACTCCCCTGTTCCTGTCTTGCTCCTCAGAAAGCTAAAATCCTACCTGATGATTTTCTTCTTTTTTAAAAAAATGAATATATTTTATTTGCCCCCAACTACATGTTAAAACAATTTTAAACATTTAAATTTTTTTTTGAGTTCCAAATTCTATTTTTCCCTCCCTCCCTCTCTGCTTTCTCCTCCCAGATGGTAAGCAATGCAATCTGACATATATGTGTGTGTGTGCATGTATGCACATTATATATGTGTAAGCATGTAAACATTTCCATATTAGTTATTTTGTATATGAAGATTAGAATAGAAGAAAAAGAATGAAAGAAAGAAGGTGAAAAACAGCATGTTTCAGTCGGTATTCAAACAATATCAGTTCTTTCTCTGGAGGGGGATAGTATGCTTCATCATGATTCCTTTGGGATTGTGCTGGATCATTGTATTGCTGAGAACATCTAAGTCATTCACAGTTTTTCATTGTAGATATTGTTGCTACTGCGTTCAAGGTTCTCTTGGTTCTGTTCACTTCACTTTGTATCTGATGCTTTTTCTAGGACATCCACAAATCTAGGCATGAAGGTGAAAACCAGGACTGTCCTAGCAAACTGGGGAAAAAAGGAGGAGTACAAACTTCATAAGAAAAAGACTAGTCCCTGAGAGCCAGAAAGCCCTGATTAGAACTATTAAAAGTAGTAAAGAATCTGGCTGGAGTGCTGAAGAAACAGGCAGGAGAGGAGAAAGAAACAGGAGAATGAAGACTCAGTCAGGGATGGAAAAACCAGCTGGGATGGAAAAACCAGCTGTGATGGAGCTGTGTTAGGAAATCAACTTTCAAGAAGGTTTCAGCTGCTCTTTCCTGATAGGTTGGAGAAGGGATGAAAGGAGATATTGGAAGATGACTGAATTGTCCTCTAGTGCTACCTGTAGTTCGAGAAAGGTGAAGTCTCTCAGTGGTACCTCTTGCTCCCCACTGTCCTCTGGTTTCATATGGAAAAGCATAGGCTTTGCAGCTGATTTGCTGTTTGGTGAGTGAAGAGCTGGATGGACTTGTCTTCATTCACAATTAGTTCAGAAAAACCTACAAACTGACAAAGCCAGTAAGCATTTGATGTTTAAAAATTTTTTTTTAATAGTTAACAAAAGGAGGTATACTTCTCCATATCAGGGGAAAGACAGTCATTTGGGTGTAGCTTTTCTGCCTCTGTGACTATTAGTGCAATGCCTGGCACAGAGTAGGTGATTAATAAATGCTTATTGATTGAAGGACTGACTAACTTCTGTGTTGGCTTTGTTGGTTTGTTGATCAAAAGCCTGGGGCCTTAGCCCCTTAACAGTTCCTTAGCTGCTGATTCCTTGCAGATAAACCTTAGTCCCTAAACCAATTAATTTGGAGGATGGTTTCAGTGCCTTTTAAGAAGAAATAAGCCTACGCTACATATGATCCATCTTCTATGGCAAAATTATTTTTTAACCTTTTTTTCATTTTCAGTTTCTAATTCTTTTCCACTCCTCACCTCCATTCATCGAGGAGGGAAGAAAAACAAAACCCATTACAAATATGTATAGTCATGCAAAACAAATTCCCATATTAACCATCTTCATAAGAAAAAAAGAGATGAACATATACTTCAATTTGCATTGAATTCAACAGCTTTATCTTTAGTCCTTTGGAGTTGTTTTTGTTTATCGTCTTGATCAGAATTACTGTCTTTCAAAGTTGATTATCTTTACTTTTGCTATTATTGTACAAATTGTTCTTCTGGTTCTGCTCACTTGACTTTGCATCAGTTCATACAAGTCTTCCTATTTCCAGAAATTATCCCCATCATTCCTTTCACTTTCTTTTTTCTTGTTCTCCATCATTTCCTTCAATTTCTTTTTCTTGTTTTCTTGTTATAGTTAGAATGTCTAGATGTAGAATAATAAGGGGAATAATGGGCATCTTCACTTCTGATCTCACTGGAAAAGCTTCTGGATCATCTCCATTAACAGATAATGTTTGTTATTGGTTTTAGATAGATACTGATTTCACATTAAATAAAGCTCCACTTATTCCTATGCTTCTTATTATTTTTTTTAAACAGGAATAGGTGTTGTATTTTGTCAAAAGATTTTTCTACATCTATTAAAATATTATTTTTTTTTGGTTTTGTGGTCAATATGCTTAGAGCTTGGATTTTGTTTATAGTTATGTGGTACAGTCAATTATGCTTCAAGTTTTCATAATATTGAATCAGCCTTGAATTTCTGGTGTAAGCCAACCTGATCATAGTGTATAACTTTGGAATAGATTTCTGTAGCCTCCTTGTTAATATTTTGTTCCAAATGTTTACATCAACATTCGTTAGGGAAATTGGTCCAAAGTTTGTTTTTTTTTTGTTTTGACTACTTGATTTTGGTATCATGACTATGTCTGTGTCATATAAGGAATTTGGGGCGATCCCTTCTTTGCCTATTTAAAAAAATTTTTTTTATGAAGTATTGGAATTAGTTTTTTAAATGTTTGATAGAATTTTGTATAATCTAGTCCTCAGGTTTTCTCTTTTGGAAATTCATTTATAGTTTGTTCAATTTCTTTTTCTAATGTTGGGCTATGGAAGTAATCTATTTCCTAAGTTAATTTGGACAATTTATATTTTTGTAGATATTTATACCTTTTATTTAGATTGTCAGTTTTTTGGCATATGAAATGAAGTGAAATGGGTCCTAGTAATCACTTTAATTTCTTCTTTGTTGGTTGTGAATTTTTTTCATTGTTTTCATACTAGCAATTTGGTTTCCTTTTTTTCTTAATCAAACTAGCTGATGACTTGTCTGTTTTATTTTTAACCTAGTTTTATTTATTAATTAAATGATTTTAGCATTTAATTTTGTTATTCTCTCATTTGAGCTTTAAGATTTCTATTTTGGTGTTTAATTAGAAGTTTTTAATTTGTTAGTTGTCTGGTATTTTTTTTAGTTACATATTCAATTCATTGATTTGTTCTTACTCTCTTTTATTGATGAAAGTTTAAAGATATAAATTTCCCCTTAAATATTGCTTTGATTGCCTTTCACAAATTTGGTCAAATTATCTCATTGTTGTCCTTTTTTGTAATGAAACTGAAAAGGCAAGTAAGAGGAAAAATGGTTTAAGTATAAACTTTTTCTGCAAAATTTATGAAAGGATGGTAGAGTATATGTAGTAAATATCTCCTGACAAAACACTGAGAAGTAGAAGGAAAAAAGAAGTTTGAAGAAAGTGTAAGGAGAGGCCAAATTATAAGTCAGATCATCCCAAGAGCACTTAAATATGAAACTAGAATAAAGAGAATAGTAAAAAATGGAAAAGATATGGCAAGATTACTGTAATAAACCATTCTCTCTTTCAGTGACCACATTAAATCTAAACATTATTGTCCTATATATACTTGGGGAAGGATAGGAAAAGACACTAAAGAAAACAAAAATTAGAAGAGCAAATGGATTAGACCATAGAGGTCATGTCTTGGGTGAGGGAGTATTATACTTTTGAGGACTTGGAAAGATCAAAATTTGAAACTTTATAAAGAAAAGAGGATACTAAGTACTTGGAAAGTAAAGGGGATATTATTATTAAAAATATCTTATTGAAAAAATTAAGTAATTATTGTCTCATATGTCTACTTTCATATTTTTATAAAATTTGAAAATAATTGACGTGTATTCATCCTTGGTGAAGGTAAGAAAGACAAAAGAAGACTTCACAAAAGATTTTCTATCTCATATCATGTCTTTACAGTCACAAAATTGAATGAAAGGTGCAGAGAATACAAGATCCCTCTGCATTTACTGTGTATTTTTTAAAAAAGTAGAGTAAAATGTCAGCTTAAAAGGTCCCTTCAATGCATGCCAATCTGTGAGGTGTGAGGATGTGAGGTGGAAGCTGAGAATTGCTTTAATTTGTATATCTCTAATTATCAGTGATTTAAAGCATTGTTCCTAGATAGATTGTGAAATTTTCTTTATAAATTTTTTCTATAGAATCACTTGTTTTATATATACTTAAAATGGATACATTCCTTTTTGAATAGAACAGTTTAGCATAATGCAGTATACATATATATATATATGTATATACTTATCTATCTGTTTTATAACCTTTCAATTATTAGAAGGGAATACAGTATTTTAAAATCCCTGTTATAAACATGATTGACCCACATTTAATTAGAATGCTGCAAGAAAATTCACACAATAGAATTTTCCATGTGGGCCTACACCTTTCTGTCACTCCTGTGTCAAGTTCTAAATCTAATTTGCAATTGGTTTATCTTGATTTGAGAAAAATGAGATTTGGTTATTAAAAGAGTTCTTGAAATGTTCATAATTCTACACATTTTCTGAAATCCAAATGCTTTGCAAAAGGTGATTTTTCTGCCTTCACACCACAGAATAAAATCTTCAAAATACCTAATTTTGGATTCTTTAACTATGTTTCTTGACTCTATTTGTCATATTTCTATTTTACCAATTGATCCTGGTCATTCTTGAGAAATCTGTTTTTATCTTAATTTATGCTTCATGGTATATTGTTTCTATCTTTATTCATGCATCCTGAAGAGTTATTTTCTTATACTCCAGGAATTTAACTAAAATGCATTCAAGGGGCTTAAATCTAAAGTTTTTCTTTTAAAATTTTTTACTTTTTGTTATGAACTTTATAAGCACCAACAAACAATATATGAAATGCTCCACTGGTTAATGTTTATTCAGTTCATATTATTAAAACAAAAATAGGGAATGTGTGTGAAAACTGAATTTCTGTTATGTACAATTTATCTCTTTTCCCTCCCCCATTCTGCATGAAGGCTGGCATTTAAAAATAAATCCATATTAAGAAGGTAGTTTCAACATTGTCCTCATTAATATCTCTTTCTGAACTTTGCTCTCTTCTGCTTATATTTAATGATTCACATTGTCCTTTTTTACTTTCCTTCCCTTTTTTTATCACTGTAATTTCCTCTCCATTCCTCCTCCTGAAAAAAAAAATGCTTTTTCTTTCTAACAAGTATAGCCATATCCATACATTGGCAGTGTTGAAAAATGCATGTTCCATTCTTTCTGCATTTCTAAGTCATTACTTCTCTGTGAAGAGGTGGGGATTTGTATTCAGACTTCAGTTGTTATTGATTGTCATGTCTGCATGAAAGAGAAAATTTCAAGAGTCTAAACAATGACACTACAGGTAACTAAATATCAAAATTTGTGAAATGAAGCCAAAGCAGCACTCAGAAAGAACTTTATGGCATTAATGCCTAAAAAAAATGGAACCATTAATCATTTTATTTTTCATAGTGTTCTATAGTTTCTATAATAGTCATCATTTTCCATTTCTGTCATCTTTGACAATCAGACTGGTGTGAGATAAAAATCTCAGTTTAAATTTAATTTGCATATCTCTTAGAATTTGCAATTTGGAGCATTATTTTATTTGATAGTGAATAACTTATCTTCCTTTTTTTTTTGATAACTGCATGTTCACTTACTTTGGCTGTTGGCGATTTGTTCTTCACTTCCTTTATCTGTTAGGGATTTGGTCTTCTTATATTTTTACATCAATTCTCTATGTGTCATGTGTATCAGATCTTTATTAGAGAAACTTGCTTCAAATTTTCCCAAATTTTGAACTTTTTGTTTAGAAAAGTTTTAATTTTATTTAATTTAAATCATGCATTTTATCTCCTGTGATTCTCTCTATCCCATTTGGTCAATAACTCTTCATCCATCCTTAATTGTGAGTTATCTCCATCACTGCTTTTTAAATTTATGATGTTACTTTTTATATTTATATTGTGTATTCAGCCTAATTTGTTTTGGATACTTTTCCAAAAAGTTGTTGAATACTGATTTCTTAATCTTTGGGGGTTTTGAATTTTGTTGTTGTTATTCAGTTGTTTTTCATTGTGCCCAACGCTTCATGACCTCGTTTGGAGTTTTTTTTGGCAGAGATATTGGTGTAGTTAGTCATTTCCTTCTCCAGCTCGTTTTGCCAAAGACAATATTGAGGCAAATAGGGTTAAGTGACTTGCCCAGGGTAGCATAGCTAGTAAGTGTCTGAGGCCAGATTTAAACTCAGGAAGATGAGTCTTCCTGACTGCAGGCTCAGCACTTTATTCATTGTGCCACCTACCTGCCCTAGGTGGGTTTTTGAATACTATGTTCCTATATTTATTTGTTTCTGGGTCTTATGAATGGAACTTGTCCCACTGATCAATTTATTTATTTTTTAAGCATTTTATATTTTTTTCTCATTTTCTTTTTTTAAATAACCAAATGGTGTTAATTATTTGTTTATAGTATAGTTTGAGATCTAGTTCTTCTATGACCCCCTTCTTTCCCACTTTTTTTTTTTCAAATGAGACTTGATTTTCTTGAGCTTTTGTCCTTCCATATGAATATAATTCCCCAAACTCCTCTCCAGTCACCTTCTCCAAAATAACTTTAGGCAGTTTGATTGGTTATTGCTATTGGTTATTAGTAAATAAATGTAGACTGTATTGTCATTTAAAGTATACTGACATGGCCCAACCTTGGGCAGTTAATAACTCTTCAAATATTCATCTGTTTTTACTTCCGTGAAGTTTTTCCATAGCTATATTCATAGCATTACTTTGTATATCTTGGTAGCTGGCCTTCTAGCTTCTTCTTATATATTCTGTAGTTACTTTTTTTTTTTTTTAAAGATAAAAAGGTGACATTTTGTTGATACATAAAATTTCTCTGGTTTAGCTGGATTTGTTTGAATTATTACTTTTTAAAAAATCATTTCCATTTGGGTTCTGGTAATATACTAAAAAGTTGATGAATTTTGTGAGCTTATTTTGTATCTTGCTACTTGTCTCAAGTTGTTAACTTTCAATTACTTTTTAGTTGATCCTTTAGTTCTCTAACTAAACTGTCATCTAATCTGCAAGATGTGATAAGTAAATTTTCGCTTATGCTTGTATTCTCAGTTTACTTTTTTCTTTTCTTATTGCTATCGGTAGTACTTTTAGGATTTTTTCAAATAAGAATGGCAATGGAAATTCTTACTTTTATATTTTTTAATTATTTAATTAATATATTTGTTTCCAGTTTTCAACTATCACTTCCATAAGTTTTAAATTTTCACCTCCTACCTTCTTCCTCCTTCCCTGAGATGGCATGCAATCTTATATGGGTTTTACACATACATTCTTAATTAAACACATTTTCACATTAGTCATGTTGCGTTGAAGAATTAAAACACCTGGGAGAAACCATGAGAAAAACCAAACCAAACCAAAACGCAACACAAGAGAAAATAGTCTGCTTCATTCTCTGTTCCGATTCCATAATTCTTTCCCTGGATGTGAATAGCATTTTCTTCAAGGGTCCTTTGGGAACATTTTAGATCCTTGTATTGCTGTGAAGGGCTAAGTCTATCAGAAACAATCCTCACACACTGTTGCTGTTACTGTGTATAATGTTCTCCTGGTTCTGCTCATTTTACTCAGCATCACTTCATATAAGTCTTTCCAAGTTTTTCTGAAGTCTGATTGCTTGTCATTTCTTACAGCACAATAGTATTCCATTACATTCATATACCATAACTTGTTCAGCCATTCCCCAATTGATGGGCGTCCCCTTGATTTCCAGTTCTTAGCCACCACAAAGAGAGCTGCTATATATATTTTTGTACATGTGGGACCTCTTCCCATTTTTATGATCTTTTTGGGATAAAGGTTTTTTCTTAATCTTACTGGAAA
This sequence comes from Potorous gilbertii, assembly GCA_028658325.1. Lineage (NCBI taxonomy): Eukaryota > Metazoa > Chordata > Mammalia > Diprotodontia > Potoroidae > Potorous > Potorous gilbertii. The sequence goes on along the minus strand of CM053771.1, from coordinate 311,846,359 downwards.
GATCTCTGGTATTTCCACATTATAGATATCACTAACTATTGATTTTAGATAGATATAATTCACCATATTAAGGAATCATCCCACTTTTTTCTGTGCTTTTGAGTGTTTTTTAAATAAAAATAAGATAATATTTGTCAAATATCTTTACAACTTTTATTGATATAATCATGTGATGAATTAAATTATTCCTTTTTTAGCTTTATGCCCAATTCATCAATATTTTCTTTCACTTGTTGATGAAATTGGATAGATATATATTTTATAATTTTTATAATAAGGATTGCTTTGGCTACATGTCAAAAGTTATCCTATGCTGTCTCACTGTTGTTTTTTTATTTAATGAGATTATCTATTGTTTCTGATTTGATCTACCAATTCACTGGGATGAAATTATTTACTCTCCATTTAATTTTGAATCCTTTCCTTAAAGGCCCTCTGCTGATTATAATTTTTATTATGTTATGGGCAATAAAGAATGTGTTCAATATTTCTTTTTTTCTGTATTGGTTTATGACGTTTTTATGCCGTAGCTCATTATCACCTTTTGCAAAGGTGTCATAGTTTCCCTTGCTTATCTCTTTTAAGTTCATCTCTTTTTATCCTGACATTGTCTGAGATCATGATTAACACTATTCCTTTTTTTATGAATTTTCTTGACAATTAGTTCAGCTTCTTATTTTAACTTAGTCATGATCTTTATATTTTGATTCTGTTTCTTGTAAATAACAAGTTGTTGGATTCTGTTTTATATGTTCTGCCATCCTCCTCCTTTTTGTGGGTCAATTCTTTTCATTAAGTTTGCTAGTATGATTGTGAATTGCTTATTTTCCGCCAGTATTACCTCTTTTCCTTTTTTTCCTCTTTGACCTCTCCCTTCACTTTACAAAGAAGAAGACGGGTAGAGTAAGATTAACACTGACAATCTATAATTGAAGTGTATTCCTATTCCTCTGCTTCTCTTCTTTTTCCTATGTCTAGACACTAATTTCTATGTCTTACACTTTTTTCCTACTCTTTGATCATCTTTCATGAACCTGAAAGGTTCAGGTCTTAGAACCTGAAGTTAATTTTCTTGTGACTATTCCCTCCATGACTCTAGTATTACTCTTAAACTTTTTCTTTTCCCTGTTCTTACCTATAATTGTATTGAGTTTATTGTATTTCTACATTAAATTCCTTGTATATGTGTGTATGTGCATGTGTGTATTGAGCTCTTGTTTAATGGGTTCAGATAAAAATGAGATCATAGGATGCTTGCTCCCCACACCCTTTCCTCTATTTTTTTATTCTTCTCCCTTGAGTTGCCACCATGGTTTGAAATTTAACTTCAATTGGTCTTTTTATTCAAAATAGCCCAGTAAATATTTGAACTCTCAGTTTCTCAGGTATTCTACCCCTGTACTTTGGCTGAGACCAGATTAATATGTCTGGTTCAAATGACTATACCTATGTTACAATTATTGGGATATCTCTTTAAAATTGGAATTATAAACTCTAAAGATAAAAGTTTGGCTTGGATCAAACATGGGTGTGTGGGGGGGGCAGGAACTCACCTCTGTATTTGTATCCTAAGCACATAGTGAAGGGCTTAATAAATACCTGTTGATTGATATATATCAAGTCACTACTCACCATTAAGTAGTTTGGCTCACGAAGTTAGAGAGACCGGTACAACATAAAAAAATACATATTTCAGCTCTAAAGAATCATTTTATTATAATGGCAGAAAAGTCACATGTGTTTGCTATATGAACATTCTTTACTATGACAATAATATCATGTAATGTTAATGCTCTTGGTCTTTCTTCTTGCCTTTGTAAAAGGTCGGAAGAGAAATATTGGTGAATTTCCCAAACTTGAATCAGACTCCATCCAGTAGCATCGTCAGTGGCGTGATCATCATGACCAAATCCAGTAACCAACCCCAAATTTCATCTTATTCTTCCACAAATTGCAAATAACCCCTCTCACCGTAGACACTTGACACTCACTAGCTATGTGACCTTGGGCAAGTCACTTCACCCCAAGTGCCTCATGCTGGCTCATCTCCAGTCATCCTGATGAATGTCTGGTCACTAGGTTCAGATGGCTCTGGAGAAGTGAGGCTGGTGACCTGCACAGCCCTCCCTCACTCAAAACAAAGTCAAGTGTAAGTCATGTCATCATTTCTCCGATGGCATGGTCTTCTTCGACAACAAAGGATGAACACACACACACACACACACACACACACAAATACACACTGGAAACAAAAGCAGTGATTCCTCTTTTCCCCTCTCCTCTGCTCAGCTCATTTTCAATAGCTGTATTGGAATACTCTTCCTGATGGCAGAATTGGGCTGCTTGGCTTTTACATCAACTTTTCCTAAGACAATCCCCTTAACATGGAGTATTCCTACAAATGGGTTGGCCTTCAGGGTTGTGCTCAAATGGGATCTTGTGCTGTTTGTCATGTCTCTTTTTGTCACTTCTGTGTCTATGGAGACTTCTAACTCTATGAAGACATCAGCACTTAACCATGTTCTGGCTTAAAGGGAAAAACTCTTCTAGCAACAATTAGAGTCTTTGTGGCCAATTCTTTTATTCCCCTAAGACTCATAAGACTCTCTTCTGTGTTTATCTCTTGGAAGTTTTTTGATCTAAGTTATTTCTTTATTTGTTCTGTATTTTCTTCTGTTAACTCATGTCTTTAGTTTTAGCCTCTATTTCAGGACTTTTTAAATTCTGTCCTCAATTTTCTGGGTCTCTATTACAGACTGCCTCCTCCCCTAATTTATCTGTAGTTAGGGCCCTGAAGTCTTCCATGTCCTTGGTCAGAGCTCTGTATTCTTTTATTATCCCTGGTGGGCCCCCATTCAAGTTCTTGGGATCTTCCAGCCTCCTTGGGGATATCCACTGCCAGAACAGTGCTGGGAGTTTCAGGCATTTTTACTTGAGTTAGTCCTGGATTCCCAAGCTAGACCCCCTCTTCCAGTACCTATAGTGTTTTGCCTTCTTTTCATGCAGTCCTGGTTGGATAAGTTACCTTATTGTTGTTTCTTTTTGGATTTCTTTCTCATTATTCAATTTGATTCCTTTTTAAAAAATTTTCTCAGGAGTATATGTGAGAGAAATGGGCTTTTCTAGGCTTCTTTTGGTTCCATCTTACCTGGAAGTGCAATTTCAGTTTTTCTATGTAAGGGCATTGCATGTTTTTTCTTATAGTATATTAATAAGAAAAAAAATAGCAATAATAAGAAAATAATAAGCAATAATAAGAAAAAAAGCAATTCTGGGAAGTTTTATTGAATACTTTGGTGGAATGTAGTTGCCAAAATATTATGATTATTTTCATATTTCTAGAATGTCAGTAATCCTGACATTGCTATGTCTCAACCTATCCTTTGGGTCTATTGATTATATGTTGCCCACTTTTCTCAATGGTTGAGTTATTTCTTGATTTTGTTTTCTACTTTGTGTACATTGCCTCCAATATTGTTTTCTGCTCTAATATGTCGGTTGTTTGATTTTCCTATTGATTTTTCATTGAGATTTCTATTACACTTTCTATATGGCTTATTTTTTGTCATTATTTCCTTCTGATATTTTTTTCCCTTTTAAATCACCTTTAAATATTGCTTTAATGTCTCTCATTGGCATTGTAATGTCTACAAGCTCTTCCATTACTTTTTCTTGTGATTTTGTTACCCATATTACTTTTCCTTTAAATTCTTTTAATGTGTCTATCTATTTGAGAACATCTTGAGGATTCCTTGTGTTGTTTCTTTATCCAGTTATATTATTCCTGGTACTGTGACTATTCCAGTTGCTTCTTTGTATTTTGAAAATTGTACTGACATTCTTACCCATTTTTCCCTTTTTCTTTTCTGGCAAAATTTGTGTTACATCATTTACTTTGGTAATTCTTTCTCTTCTTGGTATGTTCATTAATTGTAGGGGTAGATGAAGAACTTGGATCAACCCTTCACATTTCCATCTTGACTGGTAAGAGTGGGACTTTATTTCTAAATAAGAGTTATATTGAGAAATGAAGAATTGAAGGAATAATATTCAAATATTAGATGAACTCATGTGCATCTGACATGTGTCATGTCCCAAAAGGAGCCTGGCCCTCTAAAGGCCACCTTGAAATAATAATTGTACTAGCAATCTTATATTATATTGTATGATCTATTTATAAAATATTTTATGTTTGTTATTTATAAGTATTCTATAAACTGGAGCATACAAACCAGTTATCTATCATTCAGTTATTTTAGTCATGTATGACTCTTTGTGACCCCATTTGGGATTTTCTTGGCAAATACACTGGAGTATTTTGCCATTTCTTTCTCCAACTCATTTTATAGATGAGTAAACTGAGGCAAAAAGGGTTTTGCAATTTAATGTTACATAATTATATTTTAGTATATTTTTGTAAATATTTTATGGAATAGTTTAAAACAAATACTATATGATATAGAATTATATAACCAACTTAACAAATACCTTAAAGTAGTATAAGTAATACAACAAAATAAAACAAATTAATAATGCAAATTATTAGTGCAAAATGATAGTTGCATTACTTACCTGTGAAGTAAGTAGTATCATTTCCCCCATTTGACAGATGAGAAAATTGAAGGACAAAGAGGTGAAATAATTTGCCCAAGTAATTTGTTGTTTGAAATAAAAATAAAATAAAATGATAAAAAAAATTCACTTAAATTTATAAAAAAGCAAGGTAGGTGCTGCTTTGAATAGTAAAGGGAGTATCCTCCCCAGAAGTTTCCCCTGAATCGAAGAAGAGAGAGTTAGAGTCCAAATCCAGCAGGAAAAGGCTAAAATAGAAGAGGGGGAGAGTTTCTGAATTAGGAATGTAAGTAGCACAGAGCACATTACCAATATCCCGAGAGGAGCTCAGTGAGCAAACATGTATTTGCAACCTCAGTTCATGCCTTGTTTCTGCTTATTGTTGATTCCTGATTGTTTTGGGACAGAGATTGGGTTTGTAGGTTAAAATTCCTAAATTTCCCTGGTCAGGAATCCTTCCTTAATTTTCCTTTATTCCCCTTATCTCTCCCTCTCTTCCCTTCCCCTATCCCTTCCCTCTCCTGTGTTCTTGGTGATGAGCTGTCCACCTGCTTCAGCCATGGCTGGTTAAACCTGCTAAAAGTTCCCCAATACTGGGTTACTCCGTGACAGAAAGCCCCATTCTTATGTGTAGTTACTGGAAGATTGTTTCCTTTCTACTTTTGTACTGCAATCACGTTGAAATCATTGGAATGTGCTAGTATAATTACTTGTAATGTATTGGCTATTGCATTGCATGTGCGGATGAAATAGAGCTAGAATTACTTCTCTCCCTATGGGCAAAAGAACCAGAGTTCCAGTTAGCCTCAACTGAACAAGTCGGTCTCTTCCACTGGTGTTAGTGTTTATGGGTGAAAGGAAAAGAGAAGCTATTTAAAATGGAATTGGAAGACACATTTCTTGGAATTTTGGAAAGAGCTCTGGACATGAGTTCAATCTTGATGTGACAATTTAGCTAAATGAACTAGAAAAAAATCACATTACTTCTCTGATCTTCAGTTTCATTTGTGAAATAGTAGCATTTCTTCCTCCCTTCCTTCCTTTCTTCCTCCCTCCCTCCCTCCCTCCCTTCCTTCCTTCCTTCCTTCCTTCCTTCCTTCCTTCCTCCCTTCCTTCCTTCCTTCCTTCCTTCCCCTATCTCACCTAGGCTGGAAGCATAGCAGTTATTCGTGAGTCCAATCATTCTACTGATTGGCTCGAGAGATTTGGCCAGCTCCACTTCTGATCTAGATAACTTTGCTCCTTCATAAACAACCTGGTGACCTCCTCCTCTGAGGGCTCACCATATTGGTACAGATATAAGATCCGTGTTAGCCCTACTGTACCTTAGAACTCCCAAGTGTAGGAGTTCCACCAGTCTCAGCCTCCCTACTCAGATGAATGAGAGGCATATCTGCACCACCATGCACCTGAGTAGGGAATATATCTTATTCATCTTTGTGTGGTCTACCATTTGTACAGATTAGACCTCAATAAACATGGAATTGAAATGAACCAGCAAGAAGATGTTGATGGACATCTACAGTTACTAAGTTCTTTAAATAGGGACTCCTTATTTCGTAGATAAGGGGAGCATTGACTTGATGAGGCTATGAGATTTAACATACCAAGTGGAAAACACCTGATGGTAAAAGGCTACCAGTGATGCAGGGGGAAAATCGTCCTAGGAATGAGAAGAAACAGCATTCTTCTGGCTTCTATGAATACTGTACTGTATTGAGGCTTCTCTCTTTGTCTTTATAGCCACTTGAGGTGGAATAACTGATGGGTGGAGTAACTGATGGGATCAGGAAGAGCCTCAGGAAATGGATGAGCTTTAAAGGGAACTAGACCTTCCAAGAAAAAAAAGATGAGGAAGGAGTTCAGTGTAGGCCAAGGAAACCCTGTGCAAAGACATGAAGAAAAGAGATGGAATATCATATAGTCTATCAATCAATAAACATCTATTAAGTGCCTACTATGGACCAGGCACTGTGCTAAGAGTTGTGGATACAAAAAGAGGCAAAAGACAGTTCTTGCCCTAATGGAGCTTACAATCCAATGGGGGATATATATAATATATATATATATATATATATATACACACATCCACATATATACAGTAGATATACAGGAAATATAGAAAACAACAGAAACAGGGCTCTGGAATGAAGGACTGGAGAATGCTTCCTATAGAAGGTCAGTGGTCAGAGTGAAGGGAGACATTATTCTAGGCAGGGGACAGTCAGAGAAAGTGGTAGGAGGGAGTGTTTTGTTCATGAAACAGTCAAGAAGTCAGTATCACTGGATTAAAGAGTACAGTTCAGCAGATAAAGTGTAAGAACATAACTAAAGATAGTTGTTGTCTGTTTGTGCTTCATTCTCAGAGAGGACCATGACATCAGGAAAGTGATGTCTTGACTTGTAAGTGAATTGGATGTAAGTGAGGCAGGGCTGTGCAAAGTCACCAGCCTTACTTTCTCCTCCAGAGACAGACTATAGAGTGAACTATGCTTTAAGAATGTCAGTTTGCAGTGGTGCGAAGGATGGTTTGGAGAAGGGAGAAACTGGAAATAGAGGTACCAATTAGGAGGCTATTTCAGCAGTTCAGGCAAGAGGTGATGAGGGCCTGGACTAGGGTGGTGGGCATATTAGTGGATAGTAGGGTATGGTTGAGAGAGATATTGCATAGAATTGACAAAAATCAGAAAGTTGGCTATGGTGGGGAGGAAGAATGAAGAGTTGAGGATGATGCCAATATTATGAACCCCTGTGATAGGAAGGAGGGTTGGGCCCTTGAAAAAAATAAGTAAATTCATAGGACATATTGAGTATGAGATGTCCATGGGAAACCCATTTGGAATTGTCCAACAGGCAGTTGATGATTTAATACTAAAGCTCAGGAGAGAGACTTGGACTGGATATATAGATGTATGAATCATTTCTTTAGAGATGATAATTGAAACCATAGGATCTAATGAGATCAACCAAGAGTGGGTCCATAGAAAGAAGAGGCCTAGTACAGAGACTTGGACTACACTACATTTAGAGTGCTGGACATGGGTGATGATCCAGCAAAGGAAACTAAAACCTGGGCCACATAGGAAGAAGGAGAACCAAGTTGTTCTTTCTCCAAGTAGCCTCCTTTTCTCACCTCTGTTCTCAATCAGACTTATGTCCTCTCTGTCTCATTTCCTTATCTGATCAATGAATCTGAATGAAATTGAGGAGTTACTACTTTTCAGATAATAGGCATGTTAAAAATTTTTTAAATATGTTTTTAATGGGTACATTTTAATAGATACTTGTTAGAGACAATGCTATAATCTTACAGAGTGACTTTATTTTGTGAATGTGGGGTCCTCAAATCACACTACATAGGGGACTGCCCTAAGAGTAAGCAAAGGGGGCAGGTCTGGTATCACAGGGAAGGGAAGCTGATTTAGGCAGTCACATTTCAGTGTGTAGTTGGGAAACGAGTGATAAGAGAAGAGATTGCCAAGGACTATAGCTAAAAGGATCAGGCTGGAAAGCAATTTTAACTGTGGCAATAGAGAAGGACTGTTGGATTGAAGAAAAGGTCTAAAGGCAGAATACAAAGCATACGCTGCATGAAATTAGATTGACACAGAGTAGGGAAGAAAAGGAGCTAGAGGTTAGGGAGAATTATACCTTCTAATGCTTTTGAAAAACCATCTATCACCAGAAGGACTTTAGGGTAGCCATCCTGCAGAATGATGACTCAGAATGGAAACATTATCTGAATTAATAATTCCTTACATTTGCATAGTACTTTATACTCTTCAAAACCTTTGCTATTCATGATCTCAGCTGATAATGACAAGTTGGACAAATTCCAGAAGGTGATGAAGGGCCTTACGTTCATGCCATGTAAGAACTGGCAGGACAGGGCTTGTTAAGCCTGGAGGAGAGACTTGTAAGGTGAGGCAGGGGAATACAGTGGCTTGGTCCAAGGGTTTGAAATATTGCCACAAAAAAGAGAGATGTGCTTGTTCTCTTTGGTTCAAATTGAAGGACCAGAAACAACAAGAAAATCATTTAGGGCTGATGTCAGGAAAAAGTTCCTAGCAATTAGACATATCCAAAAAAGGAATGGACTCATTTGGGATGTCCTAGACTCCTCAACTTTGGAGCTCTTCAAGCAGAGGTTAGAAAGTTATTTATTAGATATATTGTATCTGGGAAAAATCCTTGAGGCATGAGACAGACTAGATGAACTATAGAGACCTCTTCCGGGACTGAAATTGTGTGATTCTATTCTCTTAAGGGCAGCCGGTTGGCACAGTGGATGGAGTACTAGACTTGGAATCAGGAAGACTCATCTTGCTGAGTTCAAAGCCAGTCTCATATACTTACTAGCTTTGTGACTCTGGGTAAGTCACTTAACCCTGTTTGCCTCAGTTTCCTCAGCTGTAAAATGGACTGGAGAAGGAAATGACAAACCATTCTAGCATCTCTGCCAAGAAAACCCCAAAATGGAATCATGGAGAGTTGGACACAACTGAACAACACAAAATGCTCTTCAAGATAATCTGTGAAGTAGGTAGGACAGATTTGAGAGAAGGAAAAGTCTTGCTTGCCCAGGATCACAGGATTATAGCACTGTAGTTTAGAAGTTTTCTCTAGAATTGAGGAAAATGAGACCCAGAGAAATCAAATGGCCTGCCCAATGTTACGCAGATTTGAGTTCTGGGTAGTTGAACTGAATTTTAACTAATTTTTTTTCACTCTGTGGCATGCTCAGGTAATTCTAAACCATTGAAAAAGAGCAAGCACTGGGGTAATGGATATATGAAGTGATATCCACGGGGAATAAAGGTTTCATTGGCCTCATTTCACATATACAATTATCTATCTGTTGTTATGGTTCATTTGTTTCAGTTGTATCTGACTCTTTGTCTCCCTGTCTCTTCATTGGCTGTCCTCTATTCCAGGAATACACCCTCTTTTCACCTCTGCCTCATAGGATCTTTCTCTTGTTTCAAGATACAGCCTCAAGCACTCATGAAACCTTCTTTGCCCCTAAATGCTTGTGTCCTCCCTCCCTACCTTGTACTGATTTTGTATTTATTCTGTATACACATATGCACACATGTATATTATAATATAAATGTATATATATATATATACACACAATAACATGTATCTATATAGTATACTATTATTGCATACACATACAATCTGATATATATGATCATATATATATATATATGTATACACAATGTGTATATATGATAATACATACACACATTATTATATACACACACACATTGCTTTCCTTCCTAGAATGTATGCTCCTTAAGAGTAGGGATTATTTTATTACTTGTTTTGATATTCCTAGAACCTAGCACAATGGTTGGCACAGTAGGCTTTTAATACATGATTATTGATAGATAGACAGACAGACAGACAGATAGACACAGTCACAAAAGTAGGACCTGTGTTACAGCACCAAACACATAGTTGGTGTTAGAAACACTAACATAGATACTAACTAGATATATTGGAAATTTTAAAATTCTGTAATCTATATTTTTCACTAACAAAGACAGGTGTTCTCCAGATAATCTAAATGACACTGATGAGGTTTCACTGTACACAAAAAAGCAAAGAGTTTTTGGGTTTTTTAAGGGATATGGTATAGGAAAACCCATCAGTGAAGGATCATCGACTTTGACTATAAGTTTATTACTAATAATCTCTTGCATTATAAATTAAATGACTAAAACACTGGGTTGGGAGTATTCACCTCTGACTTAGGGGCACTTTTTTCTTCCTCTTTCATTATGTAAATTGGGTATAAGGACATTTAACAACATTTAGCATAAAGGATTTTTAAAGATATTAAATTGCTGGGGGCGGAGCCAAGATGGTGGAGTAGAAAGACTCACCTCTGCTAGCTCCAAACCCACAGCCCATGGATTTCCTCTAAAAAGAACTCCCAACAAATTCTGGAACAGTGGAAGCTACGCAGCAACACAGTGAAGGAGATTTCCATTCCAGAGAGCCCTGAAAAACCGATCTCCAAGGTCCATCACACCCCAGATGGGAGCGGAGCCCACCCCCTGCTCTGGCCACGCAGCACAGAGAAGAGTGAGCAGATCCGAGCAGGCTTCAGGGACAGAATCTCCAGCGGCCGCAAAGGTCCCTCCACCCACACATGCACAGGTCAGTGAGAGGGGAGTGGGGTGTCTCTGGGACTCGGACCCCCTTGGGAGGCAGTGGCAGAGGCAGAGGCAGCAGGCAGCCAGAGGCTCCCAGAGCAGGCAGGAGCTCGGCAGCAGCTCCATTACAAAAGGTCTCTGCATAAACCCCCTGAGGGAACTGAGCCTGGGAGGTGGTCCTGCCCCCACCTGAGCACCAGGAATTAAGTTCCCATTGACTAGCAGCCAGGCCTGCCGCCAAAAGCCCTCAGGCTGGGGAGCAAGCAGCATTTGAATCTCAGACCCCAAGCACTAGCTGGGTGGACCTGGGCCTGGGGTGGAGAGGACCTCAGAAGTCAAGTAACTGGCTGGGAAAATGCTCAGAAAAGGGAAAAAAAACTAAGACCATAGAAGGTTATTTTCTTGGTGAACAAATGATTTCAAGCTTCCTCTCTGATGAGGAAGAAAACTGCTTACCATAAGGTAAAGACATAAGAGTCAAGGCCTCTGTATCCCAAACAACTGAAACAGATATCCAATGGGCTCAGGCCATGGAAGGGCTTAAAAAGGATTTTGAAAATCAAGTTAGACAGGTGGAGGAAAAACTGGGAACAGAAATGAGAGAGATGCAAGAAAAGCATGAAAAATGGGTCAATACCTTAATAAAGAAGACCCAAAAAAATGCTGAAGAAAATAACACCTTGAAAAATAGACTAACTCAATTGGCAAAAGAGGTTCAAAAAGCCAATGAGGAGAAGAATGCTTTCAAAAGATATTAAATTGCTTTTTATGAAATGCTATGAATTTAAGAAATATTCATATAATACAGGATGATTTGAATTAATGATGAAAAACCTTCTATACCCCACTCAAAAAAAAACCCCAAATAGACAAACATTTAATGGAACAAAGAAAAGTGAAAGATTTAGAGATGCCAACAAGGACTAATTGCAAAAGACATCAGACACCATAGATACATATGCAGGTTACAATATGGTAGCAAAAGACGCTGTATGGATGCACAGGTCATTGTCTGAATGGATTAAAGAAGCTGCCAGATGGAATAATCGTTGAAGATGCTATAAATTCATCTGGACAAAAAAAAGTGTTGGCAGAAGTGAACCTTCTGAAATAGGCTTTTAACAAAGCTGTCAGTTTCAATACAGCTAAACAAAGAAAGACACACAGATTGCACAGATGAACTTATAGTACCTAGCCTGTCTTTTTCATGGTAAGATAAGCAAAATCTCCTTGCTGAAGGATGCTCAAGTCCATGGGGCTTTGCAGTTACTGAAGTCCCTGTTTTTGATGACTGCATAAATTTGTCAAACATATTTAAAAGAAAGCTGGCATGTCAACGTTCAGTAAGAAAATTTTAAAAGTTCAAGCTATTACTTCCAGGGCTAAATAGAAAAACTGTCTGGCATTCAAAACCCTTCATAATCTATTTCGCTCCTGCCTGTCTAGAATTCTTTTTTTAAAAATTTATTTAAGTTTTCAACATTCATTGCCACAAAATTTTGAGTTCTAGATTTTCTCCCCATCTCTCTTCTACCCCCACCCCAAAATGTCAAGCACTCTAATTACCCCTATCACCAATCTGCCCTTCCTTCTAACATCCCTCCCTTTCCTTATTCCCATCTTCTCTTTTGTCCTGCAGGGCAAGGTAAATTTCTATACCCCATTACCTGTATTTCTCATTTCCTAGTTGTATGCAAGAACAATACTCAAGAGTTGTTCCTAAAACTTTGAGTTCTAACTTCTCTTCCTCCCTCCCTCCCCATCCCCATTGGGAAGGCAAGCAATTCAATATAGGCCATGTCTGTGTAGTTTTGCAAATGACTTCCATAATAGTCATATTGTGTAAGACTAACTATATTTCCCTCCATCCTATCCTGCCCCTCATTTAGTCTGTTCTCTCTTTTGACCTTGTCCCTCCCCAAGAGGGTTTACTTCTGATTGCTCCCTTCTCTCATTGCCCTCCCCTCCATCATTTGCCCCCTCCACCTTGCTTATCCCCTTCTCCCCCGCTTTCCTGTATTATAAGATAGTGTTTCTACCAAAATGAGTGTGCATTTTATTCCTTCCTTGAGTCGAATGTAATGAGAGTAAGCTTCATGTTTTTTCTCTCACATCTCCCCTTTTTCCCTCCACTGAAAAGTCTTATACTTGCCTCTTTTATGAGAGATAATTTGCCCCATTCTATTTCTCCCTTTCTCCTCCCAATATATCCCTCTCTCATCCCTTAATTTCATTTTTTTAAGATATGATCCTATCCTAGTCAACTCACCCTGTGCTTTCTGTCTCTGTCTCTGTGTGTGTGTGTGTGTGTGTGTGTGTGTATTCCCACCAACTACCCAGATACTGAAAAAAGTTTCAAGAGT
>CM053771.1:311723688-311832760 GCA_028658325.1 Potorous gilbertii | reverse complement strand
GAGGGCAGATTGGTGATATGGGTAATTAGAATGTCCAGTGTATCGGGGAGGAGGGAGGGGACAAATGGGGAGAAAATTTTGGAACCCAAAATCTTGTGAAAATGAATGTAAAAAGTTAAATAAATTCATTTAAAAAAATAAAAAAAAAAATTTTCAGGTAAACCTTTGAGAAAAAGCAAACTCAAGGGTGGAGAGGAAAGTATTTAGAGCATTTTGTGGCAGCTTGATAAATACTAAGAAGGGTCAAGAAATAGACATAGATGGCAATTGAGGCACATAGAAAGTACCTGAAGAAACATGATTCCCCCCTTTTAGGGGAAAGAGCTCAATATTTGGAGTCAGGAAAATTGGGTTCAGATCCCATCTCAGACATTTAGACTTCTTAGTGATATTTCCATACATTTAGACCTGATGATACTCAGGTCTAAAGGAAACAAGGAAATAAAAATTTATTAAATAACTACAATGTGTCAGGTACTGCACTAAGCATTTTCTAAATTTTTTCTCATTTGATCTTTACAACAGTCATGGGTTATTGGCGCTATCATTAGCACTAACATTAAAAAGGGGGCATTTTAGAGTGACGAAGCTGAGGTAGAGGAAGGTCAAATGATTCAACTAGGGTCATGTAACTAACTAGTAAGTGTCTGAGTCTGGATTTGAATTCAGGTCTTCCTGACTAAGCTATCTGAGCGCAACGGCCCTGGACGCTGTGTTTCTTGTTTGTTTCTTGTTAATGAATGCTTATATTCTCATGTTATTTTCTTTACCTTCCCAAATCCTTATTCTTATCTCAAATCCTATCTCTTTAGCATTAAAGGGGCCATTCCTTAATTACTTCTTAAAGAGACCTATTCACTGAATGGCCTTATCTCACTCTAAGTGAGTGCCTGAATAGATCTCCCTGTGCATCCTGGGTCATGTCCAGTCATCCTGATGAATATCTGGTCACTGGATTCAGATGGCTCTGGAGGAGAAGAGAGGCTGGTGACCTGCACAGCCCTTCCTCACTCAAAACAAAGTCAAGCGCCAGTCATGTCATCATTTCTCAGATGGCATGGTCTTCTTGGAAAATGGATGAACACAGACAGACCTGTGCTGGGTGGGGTAGTGGATAGAACACTGGACTTGGAGTCAGGAAGACCTGGATTTTAATCTGGCCACAAGATACTTACTAGCTGTGTGACCCTGCGCAAGTCACTTCACCTTTGTTTGCCTCAGTTTCTTCATTTATAAAGTGCGGGTGATAATACCTAACCTCTAAGGGCTGTTATAAAGATCAAATGAGATAATAAGTGTAAAGTACCTGCAAATTGGCATTTTATATACACACACACACACATTTATATCCATCCATGTGTACATATAATTAGGTAGTATTGTTATTATATTCTACTATATTCATGGAGGCTGCTTTCCAGAATGATGGCTTCTACGACTCTAGACTGGTAGTCCGAATGATACTGCTACTCTCACATCTCTTGGGCTCTCCTACCTTGTTGATGACAATTGGTCAACAATTAGTTTATTGATGGTGAGAAAGATGAACATCTTCTCCACAGTGAATTCTTTCTTCAGTGATGTTGACAGGGGACTGAAGGCTTAACTGGTGGTCTGAAATCAAGCCTTTTGGATTCAGAATAGGAAATGTTGGTCTAAGTGAGCTCTGGAAGGTTTGAGTCTGTAGAACAATCTGAGAAAAGTGACAAGGAAGGTCAGGGCATGTGCACAGCTGAGGAGGAGACATAGAAAGAGAGAACAGGGTTGAAAACCCAGTAAAGGAGACTAAATTCTAATAGTTTGTATTTAGAAAGTTCTTTGTGATTACTGATCTCATTACACAAATGGTTTCATTTGGTTTTTCCAATGTCCCTGATATATACTTAATGCTATTGTTATGGCTCTCATCTTACATAAGAAGAAACTGAGATTTGGAGAACCCAAGATGTAGCTGATGTGTGTTTACTCTGCTTATTATACATGTTATAACTAGGATGGATTCTTTGAGTGATGTCACTGTGAAGTAACTGACATTTAAAAAAAAAGAAAAGATCATCCAAAATTTAAAAAAAGAATGTATTCATAATAAATTGGCACCCTTTTGGAAACTGGAAAGAAGTATCTTTTGAAAGTCTGTAGAAAGATTACGGGTGTCCTGTGGGTCTTTGACTTCTGAAACCTGTCAAATGAAATTTAAGTAATTTGGTGACTTTAGTCACCTCAGTGCAGACTCTGGGGATTTTTTTCTTTACAGTCATGCAATATGAATTCATTATTTCTTTATACATGAATTATTCTCTAAGAACTTTCAGTTGTAATTTTTTACCAAAAGATTTTTTCTTTTTTTAAAAAATATTTTATTTTCCACCAATTATATGTAAAGACAATTTCTAGATTCATTAAAAATTTATTTTTGAATCCCAGATTTTTCTCCCTCTCTCACTGTCTCCTTCCCTGAGATGGTAAGCAATTTGATATGTTATATATGTACAATCATACAAAACATATTTCCATATCAGTCATGGTGTGAAAGAAGACAAATCCAAAAGGAAAAAAACCCACAAAAATAAAGTGAAAAATAGTATGCTTTAATCTGTATTCAGACTCCATCAGTTCTTTCTTTGTAGGTGAATAGCATTTTTCATCATGAGTCCTTTGGAACTGTCTTGGATCATTGTAATGCTGAGAATAGCGAAATCATTCACAGTTAATCATTGTGCAATATTGCTATTACTGTATACCAGTGTTCTTCTGGTTCCACTCACTTTACTTTGGATCAGTTTGTCTAAGTCTTTCCAGGTTTTCTGAAATTAGTTTACTTATTATTTCTTTTTTTTTTAGAGCCATAATTTATTGAGAGTACATCCTCTCCTAATTCCACATGTAGTGCCCTGCCCTCCCAGTCCCCCTCCTCATGTCCAACTTGGTCATTTCTGATGTTTATAGATCTTTGTCATTTCCAAGGAGATAGACGGGGGAAGGGAGGAGGGGATGAATGCTTCTCAATGAGTCCCATCAGTGTACTGTAACTTTCTTTTTCAAATTTGGTGAAATGAGCAGGCAATTCAAGTTTCTCATACAGTTCCTTCACTTTGGCAACCTTTTCTTATCTCTCTATCCATAACTCTCCTCCAATGTCTTTCTTTACTCAGATGATGCCAGTTGAAGGCACTTCACCACCAGCTAACTGCTTTGCTATCCTGGATGTCAATATCAATCTTGCCAGTTACACTGAGGTCACCAAAAAGGTCAAGGTAATCACCCTGAATTTGAAAAAATTCCCCCATCTCCAGAAGAATCCTCTTGGCACTGGTATGTTCTTTCTCCCCATCTATGCCTGCCATGAACATAGCAGCAGCAAATGGCAATTAGGAATAGAAATCCCTCTTGTATTTGACAATGGTCTTACATCATTGCTCAGTGAATCTAGTAAGGTCAACCTTGACCCAACAGGTTGTGATAAGATCAAGAGTTTGGCCACTCTCAGTCTGGTAAGTGCTCTATAGGAAGACTTCACTGATGTTCAGGCAATGGGGCTGCCCATGGCAGTAATGTTTCAGCAGGGAGTAGATAGAGCATTCCGGCAACATTGCATCATTGACGGCATCCAAGCCAATGCCAGACTTTTTATACCAGCATGGCTGTTCCCAGAGAGGTTGTCCCCCGGAGAAGCATTACTTCTAGGAAGTTACTAGGAAGAAAGCCTGGAGCAGCTCCACACATCAGTGCACTGCTAGTATCCTCTGTAGACTGTCAGCATCCTACTTTTGGGGTTTCACCAGCTCCTGGAATACCATGAATACTGACAAGCCTCGATTGTATTTTTCCCCAAGGACATTGTACTCTAGGACCTCCTTGAGCCTGGCTATGGCATTTCCCATTGCAGCATGTCCCATCCCATCGTCTGTCAGGATCTTTACAATTTGAGAGAAGCGCTGGACCAAGTGTTGCTTCTCTTGGGCAAAAACTGATTTCTGATCTCTGTTCATTCTGGTACCTGGATGCAGCCATAGACTTCTCTGGGGATATTACTCATCATTTCTCATAGCACAATAAGATTTCATTTCAATCACACACCACAACTTATTTAGCTATTCCTTGGGGGGATTGCAAAAATTAGAATAGATTTATGGACTCTTTAATATAACCTTCCATAACTGTGGGCTTTGCCATTGGACTGGTGAATTGTAGAGGGCATGAGAACAGCTTAACAGCTATTAAGTGTTAAAGATATGATTTGAACATAGGTCTTTTTATTTAAAGTTCAGATTCCCTGTCCCTGCTGTAATACCAACACAGTGAAACAAAGTAAAATAAAACAACACCCCCAACAACAGCCCACAAATATAAGTACACATATGTGCATAAGTAAAATAAAAATAAACACAAACACTTGATCAACTTAATGGACAAAGGACACAGCTTTTTAAATTAGAGATTTTTCAAGGGAGGTGGAACCACATGTGAAAAAACTACATAAAAATATTTTACAGGTGTAATTTAAACTGAAGTATATGATGACCCAGAAGTTCCAGCAGGTGAAAATGAAAGATCCAACAATATTCAAGTACAGCTTCATAAAGTGAACTGGAAAATATGACGGCTGTGATCATGCACCTGATTCATGGAGACAAAGGTCAAAGCTCAGGGTTGTCTTTTGCTCTGAATCCAGAACATCATCCTCCCTTATTTCCTGCCCTGCCCCTCACCCATCTATGACTGGTATGTTGCTTTCATAATCTGAAGATGAGATAAGAATTACGTGGTAATAAGAATTACTAAATACGTGGACAACTACGTCTTGAGGAAAAATCATTCCTAATAGTCCTTGCTTAACAAGGCTCTCTGGTGCTGAACAATTTTTTCCAGAAGTAAAAATCAATCCCAGATAAGAACTGATTAGTTCAATTCATACTTAAACCCATCCACACAGTTAATAGGTATACATTTATTGCCTTAGACAAACTGAAGCCTGGAAAAGACCTTAATTTAGAAAGGCCAAGGTCATCCATTGCATCCTGTTGTCTTGACTTTTGTCTTGCCATCAGATTTTGATGACTCTGAAGGATAGTATGAGGCTGACAACTTTGCACAGCTGCCTCAATTATATCTAGCTTACATGCAAGTCAAGGCATCACCCTCATGATATCATTGGTCCTCTTTAAGAAGGAAGGACAAACAACAACTAGATGATCACACCCTCTGTAGGTCACCAGTCCAGGGACAAAACCCACAGCTCTGGAAAGTTACATTAAAGAATTCATAACATTGCAATTAAAAAAAATCTCCTAGATCCTGAATTAAGCTATTTAAAGGCACCATATCACTCACATTTCATTCGACATTTCAGAAACCAAAGAACACATGCAATCTTTCTATATGCTTTCAAAAGCTACTTGTTCCCAGTCACTTGCAGGGTGTCAATTTATTATGAATACTTAAACATTTTCTTGGATAATCTTTTCTTTTTTTATTATCAGTCACTTCTCAGTGACCTCATCCAAAGAACTCTTCTTTGTTATAATAAGTATAATAAAGCAGAACAAATAACATATTGGCCACATCTGAAAATGTGTGTTTCATTCCACATCTATCGTCCTCCATCTCTTTGCTGATGGGTGGGAGGTATGATTTGCTACTTAGTCCTCTGAAGTCATGATAGGTCATTGAATTGATCAACAACTGGAAGTCTTTCATTGTTGTTTTTCTTTATATTATTGTGGTCACTGTGTACATTTTTCTTTCAGTTATGCTTATTTCTCTCTGCATCAGTTCATACTAGTCTTCCCAAGTTTTTCTAAATTCTCCACAGTCACCCTTTCTTATGGTACTATAATAATATTCCACAGTCTTATGCCACAATTTGTTCAACCACTCCCCCATTAATGGGCATCCACTTCACACTATGGATGCTTTTCAGAATCTCATAATACAGACTAAAGACACATATGGAAATTGGAATAAAAATATTTAGGTAGAGTTACATTTCAAAATAGGACAGCTACGTGACTCATTAGATAGAGTGCTGGCCCTGGACTCAGGAAGGTGAGTCTCTCTGAGTTCAAATCTGTCCCCAGAGACTAGATGTGTGACATCATGCAAGTCACTTAACCCAGTTTACTTCCGTTTCTTTATCTGAAAAATGAGCTAGAGAAGGAAATGGCAAATCACTCCAGTATCTTTGCCAAGAAAATCCCAAATGGGGTCAGGATGAGTTGGACACAACTGAAAGAAAAAATGACTGAACAACTGAGAATAATCCAAAATGAATCAACAGTAAGCTTTACTAATCACCTATTCTATTCTAGTTACTATGGTGGGTGCTAGGGATATAAAGAGTGAAATAGTTTTTACTTGCAATGAGTTTATACTCTAATGGGGGAGAAACTAAGTAAGGGGGGGTTAGCATTTATAGAGTGCCTGCTATGTAGCAGGCATTGGGCTGAGCACTTCTCAAATATTATTTAATCCTCATAAAATCCCTTCAAGGTAGGTGCTGTCATTACCTCCACTTTATATTTGAGGAAACCGAGGCAGAAGGAGGTTGACTTGTCCAGGGTCACACAGTAAGTGTCTGAGACTAGATTTGAGCTCAGGTCTTCCTGGCTCCAGGCTCAGCACTTGTATTTACTGTGCATAAATAAATAAATATTATATAAATAATTTACATATATAAATATGGATATTATACACACATCTAAATATAGACATATAATAGAAATATATATGTATGAAATATGTAGCATAAATATGAAGTCAATAAATGCAGTTTATTATTTATTAATTATTAACAAAAGAGTTAAATACAGGGTAGTTTGGGAAAGAAGACAGTAGCGGTTGGGAAGATCAAGAAAGACTTCTGGCAAAATATGAAACTTAAACTGAATCTTAAAGGGAGAGAGTGACTTTTAGAGGTGGAAGTAAGGAAGAGGGGTGGCATTTGAGGCTTAGAGGATGATGACCAGTGCAATGACACAGATCTGATCACTGGAGGATTGTGAGGGAGGAACAGAGAGAAGCTTCGTTTGGTTATAACTTAGAGATCAAAATGAAGAGTAACGTCTACTGAGTCTGAAAAGATAGGCTGGGCCCATATTGTGTAGGATTTAAAAACCTAAAGAGAGTAGTTTATATTTGATTTGAGGAGTTATAGGTAGCCACATTTGAGGTGAATAGTGGAATCACATGGTCAGGCTACAAAAATCCTTGACTTTAGTCAGGCCAGTGCCAATTTTTTCCTCTTGCATCCAAACCTTTCCTCTCCTCCCAAAGAATGTTGCCTATTCCTGACTTTATGACTTTACTGATGCTATTCCATCATAGACCATTCTTCCTTTGTCTATACAAATTGCACTCATCCTCTAAGACTCAGCTTGTGGGCAACAAAGTTGTGCAGTGGATTGAGTGCAAGGCCTGGAGTCAGGAAGACCTGAGTTCAAATCTAGCCTTGGATGCTTACTAGTTATATAATCCTGGGTAACTCAATTAACATCTATTTGTCTCAGCTTCCTCATCTGTAAAACAGGGATACACTAAAGAAGGAATGGCAAACCAATCCAGTATCTTTGCTGAGAAAGCCCCAAATAATGTCACAAAGAGTTGGCCATGGCTGAACACAACCCTTCCTTTCACTAATAACTTCAGCTTACATGACCCTCCCCCTTACCCAAAAGTTGTTTCATCCATCATTCGTTTCTCATATTTGGTGATACTTTAATAAAGTATTTTGTTTCTTCATAACAACCCTGTGAGGGAGGCAGTACAGATACTGTTTTCCTCCATTTTACAAATAAGAAAATTCAGGCTCTTTTTTGCCAGCACTTATAGGCAAAGTGTTCGAAAGGAGATTCAAAACCAGGTCTCCTCACTCTAACATTCTGCCTACTTTACTATACTGCTCCGTACCATGGTTCTATCTTCTGTCATGTATATGAATTGTCCTTCTATATGACTTACAAACTTCTCATTTGGGGGAAGATGGCTACCAAACTGCCTACCATAGCTCTAGGCACATAGTTCATTTGAGAAATATGGTAGTAAAATATAAAGACTGAAGAATATAAGCTCTGGCAGATTGCCAGCAAACCAAAGCATATTTCTGATACTGGCAGACCAATTACCTAGGCAGAATTCCAAGCTGTGAACTTCATGCCCTCTATGGGAATGGAAAAAATTTTCTGCTTGGTAAGGAAAAACATATCTGTAAAGTGCAGATCATAAAAATGACCCATGGTGAACAACTCAATAAGGAAATCACATGGGTAGAAGAATCTGTGAAAGTTAATTTACTCTATTTCCTTCCTCCAGACATAGAGCAAGACCCCAAGCCAGAAAGGACTATAAAATGCCATGAAATGCCTAGAAGCAGCATGGGGTTGCTACATATAAAAGCAATGTGTCCATAGGATTATATCTCTAATTCAGTCATCAAATACTGCTTCATTTTGGTGTGGACTCCCCCTCTCCCCAGACATATAGCTCTGGCCCTGGTCTCTCCTCTGAGCTTCAGCCCAGAATCACTATTTGTCTATTGGGTATTCTAGCTGAATGTCCCAGAGACTTTTCAAACTCACTATGTCCAAAACAGAACTCCTTGTCATTCTCTACCTAACTCACTTTTTCAAACTTCCTTATTTCTGTTAAAGGTGATATTCTCCTGGTCTCCCAGGTTTGTAAGCCTCCACCATCTCACTCTCCCTCACTCAACATTATTTAATAGTTGCTAAATCTTGCCATTTCTATGTCTATAATATTTCTCATATCTGACTCCTTTCTACTTATTCATGGACTAAGTTTGAAAAGGTCAATGGAGATGATGAATGTCTTAGACCAGAGCAATTTTGGATATAATTTACTATGACATGAAAGGGCTGCAATCTGAATTCGAGGAGAAACTTTTAGCTGAAAGGGTAAAATTGCAATTATTTTAATTTAAAGAATGGAAATGAGAGTTAAGCAATAGAAAAAAAGAATGTGTATGAGTAGGATTGAGAAATTTCATTTGGTTGTTAATATGTCCACAGAACATCATTATTTTCTTGAAGAGATGCATGGGACAGAGTTCCAATGGGGAAAAATGTGTTTCTTTTTTTAATTATTTGGAAGCAAAGAAATTCTGGCAGTTTATTAATGAGACCTAGAATCTTTTTGTTTCTATTTTGGATATCTCAAAATAGATACTTTTCCATTTAATGGGGAAAGAATTCTTTCAAAAATATGCTTGACAAGGAGAGAGTGCAAAGAATGATAAACTCTTTATTTTGGGAGGCTAGCAAAAATGGTCACAGTTTCCTGTTATGAAAGCTGAATAATGAAGATGACCAACAAAAGGGGCAAACCAAGGTACAAATTTGGACATTAGCTTTTGAAAAGGTTTTTGTGGTTTCTTATACGACCAAGTAAATGTGATAAATAATTTTTCTTAGGCATTTTAGAAGAGTGGAAAAGACATAGTTCATTTGAGAAATATGGTAGTAAGATATAAAGACTGAAGAATACAAGCCTTGGCAGATTGTTCTGTTCTTTTAACAGAGCCTCTAAGGTCAAGGTTTGAGGTTTTTTCCCCTATGGACATGGAATGGAAACAATGGGGTAAACTACATCCAGAAGAAAATGAGAATATCCGTTTCTAGCCCATCTTTGGTAGATTAACTATTCTGAACATTCCTAAGAACAGATGTCAGTTTCAGGAAGAGGTCTACCATGGGTAGAGCCATCTTTAGGTTACAGTCCCTAATTTATTTTTTCTCATTGGGGGCAGGTGAAGGAGGGGGATCTTAATGCTGGCACTAATCTGTGACTCAGGGACACAACTGGTGGAGGACTTAAAAAGGATTGTATACTTATTTAGGGGCAGGAGGACACAATTGCTTCTTGGAAGAGAGAATGTTGGGGAGAAGAATGGATCTTACCATCAATTAAGGGAATGGAGCAGGCAAATCCCTATGTAGTTTTGAAGAAAGGAAATGTGGTTGTGCTGGTGATGGTGTGAGTGTATGTGTGTAGGTAAGGTACTAGGGTTCCTTTAGGACTCATAAATGATTCCATTTGGTTTGATTAAAAACTGATTAAACATAAATGATAAGCAAGAGTCACATAAATGACTGATTCTGCCATTGAAGTCTTAAAGAATTACAGTCATTCATGTGAAATGTTTGTCATTTATGCTGAATTATCATGCAGTAAGGTAATTGTTATCATACCATTAAGTGTCATATTAACTCTGCTGTAGATTCCATTCCATTATAACTAAACTCTGTTTTTTAGATTTTATGTTTTGTTGTTCAGCTAAAACGATCCTTCACTCAAACTTTTAAAATGTTCCAGGGAATGTTCACTACAGATAGTAGCTAGTAAAAATACTTGTAAAATACTTTTAAATTATGAGATGCTTTCTAATTTTTAAGTATAATAAACTTCTGCTCATCCACAATCCAAACAACTAGAAAGCTCAAATAATTATATTTTGTTTTAAATATCACATTATGATAATAGAGGCTCATAATGAAAACTCCAAAGAACAGAAAGATACCAAAATGCCTTGTTCACTGGCATATAAAGACTGAATTGTGTTTAGTAAAGTTATAAGGTACTAAGATGTTAGTATATTCAAATTGTTTGAAAATCCTAATAACATTCTACTATGATGTCTCATGTGTCATGGAAGAATCTCTGGGTTCTTAATAATATGCCAATAGGGAATAAACTCTGATAGATCCTACCAAGATGGAAATGTCTTAAATATGATACTGGTGATGGGCTGCATTCTTTTAGCCAAAGATCAACTTTGATTAAATGCAGAGTCCCATTACCAGAAGATTGGTCACCATATAATGGATTTTTTTTCATTTATGAAGGCTATTTGCTATGGTGGTAAAGACCTGAGATACCTACATGGAAAAAAAGCAAGTGTTCTTAACCTGGGTTCCATGAACTCTTTGATATCCATGGCTATATTTAAGAGGGCCCATAAACTTGGAGAGGAAAAGAACTACATTTCAATTTTTACTAATTTCTAACTGAAATATTTAATTTCCTTCAATATTTGAAAACAATATTTGGAGAAGGGGTCCATTGGTTTTCCCAACAACCAAAGGAGTCCATGACACAAAAAAGATTCAGAACTTCTGACTTAAATATATAAGTAAGTTCTTTGAAAATGGAGAGTCCACATATAATATGTATATTTCAACTCAATTAGCCAGAATAGTCAATTAATCTGAAAAAAATAAATTGTTTTTGTTTAGAGGCAGTGTGACAATAGAAAAATCATTGGATTAAGAATTAGAGCAATTTCATGGGTGAGGAAAGAATTCTAAGTTGTTGCTGTTCAATGCTTTGAGCCTGTGTAAGGAGTGGAACCTGGTGACACCTTGAGAGAAAAGAGAGCCATTTGGGTCTTCTGACTTCCAGTTTCAGAGAAAAGACAAATACTTACACATTTTCTTCATGAGAGGTCCAGGAAAGAGAAAAAGACTTCAGGAAGAAGCTAAGATGTCAAAGAGCTGGCACCTTAATCATGTCCCTAACTCTCAGCTTGCTACACTAGAAAATTTGAGGATTTTCCTTATTGGGATGTGATATAGGATTCTCCCTCTTGGTTGGACTGACATAGATCTCTTTCAGCAGAGCTCATTTAGTCTATGTATTGTCTGGTATAATCTAATTTGTACATCTTTTTTTGTTTCTATTTTCTAACTACTTGGATAAATAGGCTTATTTGCCTCTTACCACATGTGGTCTTTGTAGAACTGGCATCTGGTGGAAAGTAAGTTAAGACTTGGATCTATAGCTTGGGGCACTCCTTCCCTGTTAAGGGAAATTGATTCATAGAACAGATTGAACCTAAAAATCATTTCCTTTAGACTAACAATATTTAGGAGAGCAGACAGAATTCTAGTCATGCATCCCTTTTCTTTGAGGAAAGCACAGTGACCAGTTTCTGGACACCAATCTTCTGTTCTCCTCCTGCCAGGAATCAAAATCTGTCTTGGAGGAGAGGGGAGATATCAATTGATTTGTCCGTGGGAGTCACATCTACATAGACCCATAACAACATGCATAACCTAAATGGGCAATTCTTATAGAGGAAAAGGTATTGCAGGGTTGGTGGAATTTTTGAAGTCTGCCAGCAAATCAGAAGGTGAATCGAGAGAGTCAGAGCTTCTAATTGCAAGTGCTGGCTAAACTACTGCCTAGAAAGTAAGTTTATTCTTTATTACAATATAGAGAAATGAAATAAACAAAACATCATGTTTTAGAAAGTTGTTGCAATGAAGAATAATCTTTGTTTATTCTCAGTTTTATACACTTTATACCTAAATGAGATTTTCAGTGAAGTTAGATCCCTTGGGAACTCATTTCTTGTCCTGGGTAAACCTTCTCTCCAGTTAGAAGTGAATTCTCTCTTCTCTGAACTAAGGTCACATTTACTTTCTACCTTGATTTGTAGTTCTCTGTGCATATATTTTGTGTTTTCTATTAGACTACAAGTAAGCGTTGAGAGAATAGGAACTAAGTTTTCTTTGTCTTTGTATGCCTCATGATGTTTTGGAATATAATTGTTACAATAAATATTTGTTGAATATTTCTCTTATACTGTCCTGATAACAATGTGGTATAGCTAGGTGGTGCAATGGACAGAGTGCCTGACCTGGAGTCATGAAGACTCCTCTTCCTGAGTTCAAATCTGGCCTCAGACACTTGCTAGCTGTATGATCCTGGGCCAATCACTTAATCCTGTTTGCCTCAGTTTCCTCAAATGTAAAATGAGAAGGAAATGGCAAAACACTCCAGTATCTTTGCAAAGAAAATCCCAAATGGAGTTACAGAGAGTCAGGCACAACCGAAACAAGTGATACATTATTATCTCTTTAGGAAGCTCTCTGACAATTCTCCTTATGAATTTTTTTTGAAGTCTTATTTCCCTTAACCTGCCTGATTCCTGCCCAAATATCATTCCATCTAAGAGACCTTCTCCATCTCCTCAGCTAGAAGAAGCCATAGATGAGAGATGATAGGATTTGGAGCTAGATGATTTAGTCTAACCTCATTTTACAGATGAGATAACTGAGGCCAAGAGAATTGATTCAGCACAGGAGAGATTCAAATTCTAATTTTTTGACTCCAAATTCAATGTCCTTTCCAATATCAAAGGATCTCTCCCTTCCCTTAACCAAACATCACTTTTTATGTCTCTTACAATATCTTTATATACTTGTAACCCTTTGTTGTCTCCCTTAGTGGATTTTAAGCTTCATGAGGTCAGGGTCCATTTCTTTGTATCTCCCACAGTATAGAGATAGCCCTACATGGAATAGATGGTGAATGAATGAATCCATTGATCTGACCAGGATGAGAGAAGAAATTGACACGTGGCTCAGAGTAAAGTGACTTTGTGTCCAGTATTCTAATTTAAACCACTTATAGGCATGTATTTTAATTTAATTTAAATCATTTAATTCTAATTTAAACCACTTCAATCCAACTTAAAGGCATGCTACATTTTAACTTTGTAGAATTTGGTGCATAATGTATGTCACCCTTCCTGGAGAACAGAACCAATTCTTGCACAATTATTGATATTTCTAAATGCAGAGAAAGGAGGACATTGTGATCTGCCTACTGGAGTGGCCTCCCTTCATTAATCACCACCTGAATGCAGATGCTCTTGGAGTGGAACACAAGGACTCCTTGGTCCACAGTAATGTTCTTTACTAAGCAGGATGAGGAGTATAGAGTATTTCAATCAAATGCACCGAAGAAAGACATGTAAAGAGACTTCATTTACTTATTCTGCTTAGAAACTGAGCAGGGCACTGAGATTTACTCCTTCAAATCCTGTGAATTATGCATCAAATAAGGACTTGGGGTGTGCAACACTCAAAGTTAGTTCCCTTGCAATACAAAGGTGTGCTCCTATCACATTAGGACATTGCTTGGTGCATCTGAATCCTGCCCTAGGGTATCTGTTTCTACCTCAGTTCCTTGGATCTGGCTTTTTAATTTATGTTTCCTTGTACCTTGATTTGGAACAAACAATGGCATATATTGGGTTCTCTCATAGTCTAGAGAAGACTATGCCAATGCCTGCTTATCCAGACACTTTGTAGAATTCCTGTTGAGTTGGAGACTGTCATTATTTAACACTGATTTTAGGTGTCAGAAGAACTGTTCCCCCACAGTAGATAATGAATTGGATAGTGATGATTCTGGGGGAATTTCACACTTTTAATATTATGTGCCCACATGTCCAGGTATGTTTGTGTAGGTTTCCTAAATATATAGATACAGCTTGCAAATGACATGGCTAGGCATTACCTGAGGTACGGCCCAGCCATGAGAGAGTAGGAGGAGGGCTGTGTATGCACCGCCAGCATGCTAGCTTGAGGGGAAAGGCAGGCAAGATCTGGGACAGCTAGGCTAAGTAATTATTCCTTAAATCTCCAAGAGAGATGGCAGGCTATAATTATATCTATTTGCTACCCTTTCAGTATTTCTGGTCTATGAACATGATAAATTCAGAATAAAAACTGTTTCTCTGATCACTCCTATTTTCCCCCTACATTTATTTATCTTTAATATAGGAACTAACACAAGCATTTCCATGACATAACAACAGTTGTAATAAAAAGAATGTGAAACTGCAAACCATTATGTAAAACTTGCTATTCCTTTTAAATGTATAATGAAGTTATCATGTAAATTTCTTTTTTCCCTGCCCACTCTTTTATTTCTTTTAATATTTTATTTTAGACTTGAATACTAAAACTTAAATACACAAGAAAAGAAAAAGAAACTTAAATATTAAAACAAATATAAAATAAGAAAAGAAAAAAACATGTCATGTGCACAGCAGAACATGAGAGGATTTAAAATATATAGCAATAAATTTCCATTTCAAGAAAGCCTATATATTAAATACTGTGCATTGTGTTGAAAGCTGTCCATCTTTTCTTTGCTTATTTGTAGGTTTTCTTTTGTTCTCTGACGTACACTTTTTACTTTGTTCCTTTCCCCCTTTTTGCTCCCCTTCAAATTCCCTACTACAACTAAGTTTAGATATATTTATATATAGATAATGATATATACACACATATATATGCATACATATATTAACATATACTTTCCCTAAGAGATTCTACTCCTAATCTTTGCTTTTATATTTGTGCATATGTCTTATTTCCTCCTGACACCTCCACTTTATTTCTACCCTCTACCTTGCCCTATTATTTAACCTACTCCCCATCCCTCCCATATCCTCCCATTTCCATAAATCTAAATACACTTTTTATACATCACTTTGACCTATTCCCTCACCTCCTAAAGCTCCCTCCTTTATCTTTCTATTCTAGTTTTAAATACCCTTCTTTATCCCCCCTCTAACCTATTTCCTCACCTTCCCTCTAAAGATCCCTCCCTTATACTCTCTCCCTCCCTATCCCCTTAGCATTTTATTTCTTTCTAAATTTAGAAGATTTTTATGCTCCTCTAGATGCATATTTATTGTTCCCTTTCAAACACATTCCTGAGGAAAGTAGGTTTCCAGAACCAGCAGCTCTCATTCCCCATCTGATTCCTCTGTATCAGTTCTAACCTCTTGCACCTCATTTGTATAGAACAAGTTACTCTTTTAGCTGTTCCTGAATGGTTTTAGTTTTGGAAATCATATCATGATCATATCTACCCCAATCTTTCTTATGAACCACCTAATTACTAATAACAATCTTGTACACACATAAAAAATAGTCTGTCCTTATTAGGTCCCTTGTACCTTATGTTTCTCTTGGCTCTTAGATGTCAAATCTTCTGTTAAGTTCAGGTTTTTTTTTTAAACAAAGTCCTGAGGGTCTGACAATTCATTAAATATCCATTTTTTTCATTCACGATTATGCTTTGCTTGTTATATTTTCAGTTGGAACCTCAGTTATTTTGCTCTTGATATATAGTGTTCCAAGACCTGCAGTCTTTTAGTGTTGCTGCTGCTAGGTTTTGTGTGATTCTAATTCTGGCACTGCCATGTATAAATTGTTTTTTCTTGTTGTTTATAATATTTTATCCTTGAACTGGGGGTTTTGGATTTTGACTATTATATCCTGTGACTTTTGCTCGTAGGATCTCTTTCAGGTGGAGATTGGTGGATTTTTCCTATTTCTACTTTCCCCTCTTGTTCTAACGTTTAGGATGATTTTCTTTAATTATTTCTTATATTATTGTATCAAGATTCTTTTTTTTTTGATCAGAGCTTTCAGGTAGTGTGATTATTCTCATGTTTTCTCTTCTTGATCTGTTCTCCAGATCAGTTGTTTTTCTTATGAAATATTTCACATTCTCTTGCTCATGCTTTTTAAAAAAAATTTCATGAATGCCTTTTGTTTTTTAAAATTAATTTATGTTTAGTTTTCAACATTCACTTCCACAAGATTTTGAGTTCCAAATTTTATCCCCATCTCTCTCCTCTGCCCACCCCAAGACAGCATGCATGTTGATTACTCCTTTCCCCAATCTGCTGTTCCTTTTATCACACCCCTCCCTTATCTTATCCTCTTCCCCCCTATCTTCTTGTAGGGAAAAACAGATTTCTATATCCCATTCCCTGTATATCTTATTTCCCAGTGGCATGTAAAAACAATTTTCAACATTTGTGTTTAAAACTTTGAGTTTCGATTTCTCTGCCTTCCTCCCTCCCCACCCATCCCCACTGAGAAAGCAAGCAATTCAATATGGGTTATACATGTATAGTTATGCAAAACACTTCCATAACAATCATGTTGTGAAAGGCTAACTCTATTTCCCTGCATTCTATCCTGCCCCCTCTTTTATTTTATTCTCTCATTTGGCCCTATCCCTCCTCAAAAGTGTTTATTTCTAATCCCTTCTATCACCCCTGCCTCCCACCTCCCCCTGTACTTTTCTGTAGTGTAAGATAAATTTAAGGTGATGAGAGTAAAGGTCACTTTTTCTCTCTCACTTCCCTCCTCTTTCCCTCCATTGAAATAAACTTTTTCTTGCCTTGTTTGTGTGAGATAATTTTTCCCATTCTATTTCTCCCTTTCTCCTCCCAATATATTCCTCTCTCATTCCTTAATTTTATTTTTTTAGATATCATCCCTTCCTATTCAACTCCCCCTGTGCCCTCTGTCTATATGTATATAATCCCTCCAACTACCCTAATACTGAGAAAAGTCTCAAGAGTTTTAAATATGATCTTTCCATGTAGGAATGTAAGCAGTTCAACCTGAGTAAGTCCCTTATGATTTCAGGAAACAGGAAACAGGAAATAGCTGGTCATCTTTTCATGCTTCTCTTGATTTGTGTATTTGAAACTCAAATTTTCTATTCAGCTCTGATCTTTTCATCAAGACTGCTTTAAAGTCCTCTATTTCATTGAATGACCATTTTCCTCCCTGAAGTATTATACTCAGTTTTGCTGGCCAGGTGATTCTAGGTCTTAATTCTAGCTCCTTTGACTTCTGGAATATCATATTCCACACCCTTCGATCCCTTAATGTAGAAGCTGCTAGATCTTCTGTTATCCTGATTGTATTTCCACAGTACTGGAATTGTTTCTTTCTGACTGCTTGCAGTATTTTCTCCTTGACCTTGGAGCTCTGAAGTTTGACCATAATATTCCTAGGAGGTTTTCTTTTGGAATCTCTTTCAGGAAGTATTTGGTGTATTCTTTCAATATCTATTTTTGCCTCTGGTTCTAGAATATCGGGGCTGTTTTCCTTGATAATTTTTTGAAAGATGATATCTAGCCTCTTTTTTTTGATCATGGCTTTCAGGTAGTTCAATAATTTTAAATTTTCTCTCCTGGATCCATTTTGCAGGTCAGTTCTTTTTCCAATGAGATATTTCACACAGTCTGCTATTGGTTATGTTTTATAATTTCTTGATTTTTCATAAAGTCATTAGCTTTCATCTGCTCCATTCTAATTTTTAAGGAATTATTTTCTTCAGTGAACTTTTGGACCTGCTTTTTCTTTTGGTCAATTCTGCTTTTTAAGGCATTATTCTCATTAGCTTTTTGGATCTCTCTTGCCATTTGGGTTAGTCTATTTTTTTTAAAATGCTTTTTCCTTCAGCATTTTTGGGGTCTTCTTTAGCAAGCAATTGACTTGTTTTTCATGATTTTTTTGCATCACTCTCATTTCTCTTCCCAGTTTTCCTCTATTTCTTACTTGATTTTCAAAATCCTTTCTGAGATTTTCCATGGCCTGACTTCAATTCATATTTTTCTTGGAGGCTTTGGATATAGGAACTTTGACTTTGTTGTCTTCTTCTGTTTGCATAGTTTTGTCTTCCTTTTCATCAAAGTAAGATTCTATAGTCTGATTCTTTTTACGATTTTAGCTCATTTCCCCAATTACTTGACTTTTGAGCTCTTTGTCAAGGTAGTTCCTGCTTCCAGTGGGTGTGGGGTGCTGTACTGTCAGGTTCTCGATCCCCCCCCACCAATCTGTAGGCCTAGTGCTCCACAAACAGCTGCTACTGCTGATCCTAGTGCTGCTTTGGGCTCCTCCACCCCCTCCACTGTCCGGGGACTGGGGTCAGACCACTCTAGTCTCTCACACAGGTTCCATAGTTTTTTTCCATTGACCTTTCAATTTGTCCTTGGTGTTTTAGGGTTGTGAAGTCTGGAAACCACCACAGGTGCCAGAGATTAATTCCTCTCCCCCCCATCCCCCTACGCAAACCTGGTAAGGTCCCGTCTGTGCCAGAGTGACCCAGGCTGGACTGTGCTCTCTGCTCCCATAGCTGTTGATCTTCTGGACTGTCTTGGACTGGAGATTTGCTTCACTCCATTATTCTGTGAGTTCTGTAGTTCCAGTATTTGAGTCATTTTTTACAGGTATTTGACTGGGCTTTGGGGGAGAGCCCTAGCCAGTCAGTGCTTTCACTCTGCCATCTTCAATACCTTTTGTTTTTACCTCACATTTGTTTCTGAATACACACAACTTATTTTTCCCAACCAGTGACCCATCTTGTATCTTATTTCAAAGCATGAAAAAGAAGTAATTCAACAAGACCAATCAGTACAGTGACTGTATTTGACAGCATATACTATATTCTACAACTGTTCTTCTTACCTCTTTAATGAAGTAATTCTTTAATGAAGTATTTTCTCAATTTTTATCCCAATGGTAATTATAATTTTGTAGGACTCAAATGGGCTTCCACTTCTTTTTCTTTGGGTACAGAATTTCTTTTACTACTCTATCTGTCTCCATATTGTGTTTTGTACCCTTTCTCCAAATCATACTCTTCCTTTCTTTGCTGTGACTAGGTAGATTTAGCATCTGTTTCCCTTTGTAAGAAAAACTTCAAGCTTATTCACTTTCTTTGGGAGACTAGGTAGGGACTCTCATAGCCATACCGTATCCATAAGCATAGGACTATGAGATTGCTCACTGTATTTGGCATGTGAGTTAGTTGAGAGTAGGAACACTAAGTGTGATTTCTGTAAATATTCCTGTCATTCAATTTTTTAACTTACTTTCTGTCTTTTAACTTTGTAGATTCAGGTTTAATTTCTCTCTATCTGGTATATATTTTCTTTTTCCAAGGTTTTTGGGCCAGAGGGTTTTGAGGAAAATGACTCTTCTGCCATGTAGTTGATTATATATTTTAAATAGAAGTTACTTTTCTCTGGAAGAGGAGTATTTATAGATTTTTAAAATTTGTTGGTGAGACTTTTTATCGATAGACTTTGAGCATTTTCAGTACTTCTGTGAGTCAGACCCATAGCTGCTCTCAATCAACACAAGGAAGAGTTCAAGAGATTGTCTTTCTTTTTAATGACTTGCTTTCCTCAATGGAAACTCCTTTAGAAATTCCTTTTGACTTTTGGTTTGGGGTGGGCAAATTCCTTGCAGCTTTTATCTTACCCCTGGTCACTAATGCCAGGGTCATACAGATTACTTTGAAGCTTAAATTAACCAAACTGAAGAAGTTGGGTATCCTGCGAATGCACTTAAATTACTACCTTGCCTACACTCTGCATATTTACAGGCCCTACAAATCGCACTTTATTGTACAGGTACAGTTTGTAACTGTACATCATAAATGCTAATCAATTGGTGGATAACAGATGTCAAATATACAATATATGTAGTCAGAAATTAGATACCATCTACATCAAAATTGCATGAAATAAACTGGAAAATGCAGACATAGTACGTGTAGAAAAAATACATAGGGCAAAATTATATACTATAAATTGAATATTCACACAAAATATGTACAGTAAAGTAGCATATTATAAATCAATTGCAGAGGAGCTACCTACCCTCCCCCCAATTTCTTAGTGCCAGTGCAGGCTTGCCTGATTTCTCTGACTGCCTAGCAAGAGAGTAAAACACAATTTCCTCTTTGTACAAATGAGCCCATATGAGCCACTTTTTTTTTATTCCAATAGTTTCTCTGTGAATGGTGGATGGGACCTTTTTAATATCTTCATGGATAATTCTACATAATGTCTGTTCTTCTGACCACCAGAAAATTTGGTAGCATTTGGCTGTGATATGTTATTTTTTATAAGTTCCTGACTATTTTCCATGGCTATTTGTTAGACTCTTGGCAGAATACAATGAGATTATCATCTTAGTATTCTGGGAATCTTTGCTTATTTTATTTGTGGTTCATTATTATTATTTTGAAGCTTCTAACAACAGGGCACTTTGTTTTTGAAAAAGTGACAATGGAGCAATAATACTATCCCACATGACCCCCCAGTAAGCACTCCTCACCTCTGTAGGAAAGGAGGGAGCACACACAAACTTCCATTCATCCTGTCCCTTCTCAAAACTGTTTTGTTTCTGACAACCCATTCCCCAATCTGCCCTCCCTTCTATCACTTCCTACCCATTTTCTTATCTCCTTCCCCTCCTACTTTTCTTCAGGGTAAGATAGATTTCTATACACAATTGAATTATTCCCTCTTTGAGCTATTTCTCCATTTCCTCTCTAGAGATCCTTTCTCAATGTTTTTCATGAATAATGTCTCAAATCAACTCAATTAAGCTATAAGCAGCATTGTGATCAGCATTCCCTTTGTCAACCAGAAGTTACAACTCCCTTCAAATATACATAACACAAAGGATGGGTTTGTCCCTCTTCCACATCATCTATTTGGGAGCCAGTTTACACACTGAATTAGGCTTGCTTTGGAATCCTCTAATCTATGCTGAGAACATAGAACCACTTCCTAGGATAGACTCTAAGGACTCTTGGGTCGAAGGATATAGTAATGCTACCTTCCCAGATGATCAGAACCATTCCTTCCACCTTCCTGATGAATTGGGTACTTGTAAATCTAAAATGGACCACCCCAAAGCTAGATGCTCAGGAAACTCCAAGTTATTCACTCTGTAAAAGGTGATCTCAGAGACAGCCATCTAGAATTCAGGATGCCCTGCATCCTATTGCTGGCATATTCTCATACAACACCACTAACAAGTTCATTTCCCAGTAGTGTCATTGATACTTAGTCAAACTCTCCTGTAACAATTGGCCGCATACTCAATTATAATGATATACCCATCTCCCAGCTCTGAGAATTTTTTTGCTGTTCCCTGTGCCTGGAAATCTCTTCTTACTCATCTCTGCTTCCTAGATTCCCCATTTCTTTCATGTCTCATGGCCCACCTTCTTTAAGACGTTTTTATGATTCCCTTTAATGCTTGTCTCTCTTTTTTATTATCTCTGATTTATCCTCTATATAAATTATTTGTACATAGTTGTTTGCATGTTGTCCCCACATGAATTTCTTGAGAGCAGGGACTATTTTTTTTTTGCTTTCTTTGTATCCCCGTAACTTAGCACAGTGCCTGGTACATAATAGATGATTAATAGATGCTAGTTGACTGTCTGGGAGTTATTCCTGGCTATTCCCTTTGACCCTAGTCTGATAGCTTCCTTGTTTACCCGTGCTGGTTTCTTGGTCCTCATCACAGTCTTGGTAACCATGCTCTTGCTTGTTGGCTATCTATGATGCCCTTGTTCAGCTATCATTTTCCCAGGTTTCCTCGTGTCCCCTTCGATAATTTGTAGTACTTATGGCTATTTCTGCCTAAAACCTTTAAAGAGTTATGTTCCTGCCTGCAGTGTCTGGGATTCACTGTAGTCAATTGCTATTGCTGCTACTATTGTATTCTTCCCCTTTAGAATCTCTCTTTTTCTTCAAGACTGGGCTCTTACTATCTTCAATGTGAAAGATTTGCCATTCCCCACATCTGCTAGTGTTTTCTCCGCTTCATTTATTCTTTTTATATTTATTCTATATATAATTTTACAGAATTCTTATAATGGTATCTGTAATTTGAGGTAGCCAGGTGGTGCAACGGACAGTGCTGGTCCTGGAATCGGAGCACCTGAGTTCAAATCCAGACTCAGTCTGGTTAGGTCATTTCTGCCTGCTTCAATCTTTTGTAAAATGGGGATTATGATAGTAACTGCCTTTGAGGGTTGCTGTGAGGATCAGATGAGATGGTAATTATAAAGTACTTCATGCAGTGACTGGCACGTAAGAACTTAATGAATACTTATTCCATTTCCTCCCTCCTTTTCCTCTTCTTTTTTTGTCTCCCTTGTAACAATGTAAATTCCTCAAGAGTTTCATATTTTGCATTTGTATTCCCAGTACTTGGCACATTAATAAACATATGTTGATTGATTGATTGATATATATTTGTATATATACACACACACACACACACACACATCAATCAATAAATATCTATTAAGCTCCTACAGATATCTCATTTGTTCCTATACATTATTGCATCTGAGTCTTACAACAACTTTGTGAGATAAGGACCACTGTTTTTGTTTTATAGTGGGAAACTGAGGCTTAAAAAAGTTAGGTGGCTTGCCCCTAATTGCGCAACTAGTATATGTCAGAGTTGTCTAGCTACAAATAGGGACAGTAACCAAAGAAAAAGAAGGGGCAAAAAAGAAAAGGTTTGGGAAGTGGATTTGAGTATATTCATGTCTTTTAAGTAGAAAGTAACATTTTATCATTTCTCAAGTAATTTGAGTTTTTTCCCCACTAATCTCCATGCATATCCCCATGTACTCAGGGTTAGTTCAAGTGCAAAGGCAATGAGGTCTCTGCTTAAAAGGTAACCTGGATGGGTTTCATTTTGGGGGAAGCAAATGGATCGGCCCCAGGAAGGACACTGGTTTGCTGGTCTTTGGCATCACGGAAATGTGTGGGATTTTGTGAATGCCATCCACCTCTGCGTGTATATAGAAAACCTGAAACCCAATGTAGCATAGCTGGAAGACTTAGGAGAACATTGTTTATAAAACTCACTAATCATGTAACTGTTGGCAAGTCATTTGAACTTTTTAAAGTTTCACTTTCCTCCTTTGTAAAATGAGGATAGTACTTATACTATCATATATTAAGTCCTCAAAAGAACTGCAAAACAGAAAAGGAATGTCCCAAATCACTATTTTCTAAGTGACGAAGATGACAAAAGAGTAGGAAGTCAGCGTCAGAGCAGTTGTGGAAAGTGGTACCCATTAAAGAAAAGATGAGTTAACATTATTCTAAGGCAATCTTGACTCTAAAATGATCTCCCTAATAAATGTCTTCTAGGCAGATGATAGTTTTGCTTTATGACAAACAGCCTGGGGTTCTATTTCTGTCAAAACTACAGGCTATTTCTTCATATTTCACATCTCCAGAAGTTAACCTCTGGTGTTGAACTAGAAAGTTACTCTGATATTTACTTTTAAAGGGGACCTGACACAGACAGTTTTCCATTGGATTGTCTTGGGACATTAGAGAGGAGTACATGACCTTCTTTTCTTTAAACCATATTGACGGCTGCTAATAAAGCCTCCAAGAACCTCAAGGACTTTTGTTTATTGGAACTTAAAAAATTTGTCCTTATAGCTAAGTGTAAGAGAGTAAATCTATCATTGAGACTGAGTCAGAGACTGTTAAATCTTTTAAGGTTGTGCTGATAATATTTTTCC
The DNA here is from genome assembly GCA_028658325.1 of Potorous gilbertii. Lineage (NCBI taxonomy): Eukaryota > Metazoa > Chordata > Mammalia > Diprotodontia > Potoroidae > Potorous > Potorous gilbertii. Next base: position 311,808,772 of record CM053771.1, on the reverse strand, counting down.
ATGTAAAATGCTTTTTTTAAAAAAAGGACTTTGTATATGCTTATATTTTTCTATTTCTTTCTTCAAATGTTTCATTGTTTAAAAGTTATTTTCCCACTGAAAATCTTCCTGAGAAGATTTGGTCAGGAGCTGTGCAACTGTGAACAAGCCACATAAGTCTCAGTTTCCATAGTATGAAATAAAAGCTGTGATCTCCTTCTTACAGGATTGTTGTAAGGTTCTGATGCAATAATGTACAGGATAATATTTGTGAAGTGCTTCATGCAGTGTCTGGCACATGTTAGTTTAAATAAATATTTATTGATTGATTGATATAGAGAATATGTATGTCAATCAGTCAACATACATATATTCAAGCCCTAGGGATGCAATCACTAGGGGAGTGCCCCAACATCCTTCTTCCTTTGACATCTCCTTGACCAGAGGAGGACTTTGTGAACTCTGAAGGAGAAGAGTATTTCTACTTTTCATCTGTATCATAGCCCAATCCCTGGGTCAGCAAAAACTGGTGGTTATATACACATTGAGAGTCAAGGATAGACTGGATGTGATGAGGAAAAGAAAACTGAAGTGTCTCCAAGAATCCCATTAAAGGAGTTATATCATGAATCCTCCACAGAGGGAGAAATAGACTTTAGCAATTAGGAAGATGTGAGTTAACCCTTTGCCATATGTACTTTTGAAAATTCAGTCTCAGTTCCCCTGGAAAGGGATGTTACAGCTATGTTTTTCTAGGAATACATGTCACAGATTTCTAGGGACTGTTTTATACTAACTCTTCCATTTTAGTAAAATATTCTTTTCTAAAAGCTAATTAAATTTTTCTGGTTAATTGAAATTAACTGATAATTAACTCTCTTGTCAACTATAATATAAGAGAAAACCTTCGTGCTAATCCTAGAAAGCCTGAGAGTTGTATGAAACCTCATCCTGGAGAGGAAAACTGCCAAGGCACCTGGGGGGAAGGGACAGGAAGGGATTAGGAGGAGAGCTTTAGAACCTGTGAAGAATATAGATAGGCTTCATATCTAGAAGTTCATAAGATCTATAGTTTCAAGGGACCTTATAGATCATGTAATCCAACTCCCTCTTTAGACAGAAAGAAATTGAAGACTAGAAAAGTTATTCTGTTTGCCTAAGGTCACACAGATCTGAGTAAAAGCCAGGATTTCAATCCAGGTTCTCTAATATTAGTAGCAAATCCAAGGTAGGGCAAGCATGAGACTTTTATTTATTTAGGAATTTTGTGAGGCTTCTAGTTTTACAATAAGTAGAAGAATTATTGTGCTACAGAAAAAAAAACTAGAAGCAGTCAAAGTATTGGAGCTTAAGGTTAAACTATATGAAATATTTTTCATGTTCTTTGAACAGTTACATGAGTACAATGACTGCTTGAGTGTAGTATGCAGAAATAGATTACTGAAGATACTTGTAATGGAGGACTCTTGACTGTGGTATGGTGATGCTTTGGCAACCATGTTGGTGTTATATCACCTCCAGATCAACTTTCAGATCAACTTAGAAGAACAGAACAAAACTCTCCCCCATTAATTTTTATTGATATTTTGTCACTTTCAACTTTGAATTTCTCTCTTCCCCTCCCCAATCATCCTTTGCAATAAAAATGAAAAATAATGAAGAAAAGAATGGTAAAGCTAACCAACAAATCAACTGAGTTGGACAACATATACAGTATTCTTCAACTGCCATCCTCCATCTCTCCAATTAAGGAAGAAGTGCATTCCTTTATCTCTTCATCACGGATGAGCTTGGGAGAAGCTTTTAAAAAATGATCAGAAGTATCTGCCTATAATTCCTTCCTCTTTAGAGGCTGAGGTTGGCAGATTTCTTGAGCTCAATTATCAGTTAAAATGGGCTAGGTCAATCTGGTGTTGACATATGGTAAGCCCCTGGGTGGAGGGCCAATAAGTTCTTACTTATTTATTTATTTTTAGTTTACAACATTCAGTTCCATTAGCTTTTGAGTTTTAAATTTTCTCCCCCTCCCTCTTCTATCCCTCTCCCCAAGACAGCATGCAACCTGATTGGCGCTATACATATACATTCATATTAAACATATTTTCACATTAGTCATGTTGTAAATAAGAATTATAACCAATGGAAAGAACCATAAGAAAGAAGAAACAAAGCAAAAAAGAGAGAGAGAGAAAATAGTATACTTAGATCTGTATTCAGACTCCATAATTCTTTCTCTGGATGCGGACAGCATTTTCCATCATGAGTTTTTTGGAATTGTCTTGGATCATTGCATTGCTGAGAAGAGCCAAGTCTATCAAAGTAGTCATTGAACAATGTGGCTGTAACTGTATACCGTGCTCTCCTGCTGGCTGTAACTGTGTACAACGTTCTCCTGGTTCTGTTCTCCTCAGGCAGAATCAGTTCATATAAGTCTTTCCAGGTTGTTCTGAAGTCGGCCTGCTCATCATTTCTTATAGCACAACAATATTCCATTACATCCATATACCACAACTGGTTTAGCCATTCCCCAATGGATGGGCATCCAATAAGTTGTTTTAGAAGGAGTGAGCTAGCCCAGGTCAGAAACAACTGATCAAAGCACCCAGGTTGATTAGACTGGGACTGGGCTGATTAACTGTCTTCAACTTCCAACCCGAGTCAACTAGGAAGACCCAGTCTGAGAATGTCTTACATTTAGAGCTCAAACCTTCCATTTCCTATGTACCTTGAATATTCTAACAAGTGCCTCAATGCTTTGAAACCTCATTTGATTGTCCTTCCTACACTCTAGCTTCTTAGTTCTGACAGGGTAAGGGGCACCCCACTTCTTTCCTGCTTTCTCTGAAGACTTTCTATGGTTGATGGTCTTTCCCCCTTTCTTATAAGTTGTTTACTTCCTACAGTAGAAAGAATAGGCTATCTAGCCAATCCCGTACAACCTTTTATAAAATCATTCTGTTTCTTCTTTGATTATTTGACTGGGCTAATTTGAGCTATCCAATCTTCATGCCAGATGACCACTTGTAGGGTTTATCATAGTGGGAATTCTTTTTGGAATTCACTTGGATTCTTTGAGCTCTCTCCCACCCATCCAATTCTATAGTCAATTTCTCCTCATATAGCTTTTCATTCACTATTATTTGTTCTGGAGACAAAGGTGGATAAAACTCTAAATTAAGTAAAACATGTATGGGGTTGCTTTTTTGGTACTTCTTGTTCATGAGCATAGCAGATGGTTAGTTTCAAGCCAATTAAGCTCTTTTTAAGATGTTGCTAGATACAACACAATCTAGAAATAGGATTGTGATATGAAAAAGTATCAACAAAAAACAATTAATATTAAACTGGGTAAGTGTTTACAAAAGAAAATAAATTTCTTCTAAGAGACATTCATTATAGCAATGGAAAGGGGGTTGGATTTGGGGAACTAGCACCTTGGTTAGAGTCCTGCCTATGCCATCTTTGTGAAGTTTCTTAATTTCTCTGGGTATTGGTGCTCTCGTGTATGAAAATGAGAGAATCTTTAAGGTCCCTTCCAGCTTTAAATCTATGATCTTAACTACCCTTTCATCATGGGTCCATGAGAGAAACAATTCCAATGTTGGAATATTATGATATTTTCGTACATTCATTTGGTTGATTCTCCATCCTCCATCTGCAAATATTCACTAGGTTATTATAGAATATATTGCATTAGACCCAGTGCTTCTAAGATTGCATGGAAAATACTTTCAGAAAGTAAGCTTGTAAAGGTTTTTTAAAGACATTGACTCACAGCAAACTGCCAAAGTGGGCTTGAGGGATTTGATAGAGGAAATGGAGGCTGAAGTCTCTAAGGAAAATCTCACTGCTCACAGAGTGACAGATCAAGAAGCTGACAAGCACTGAGATACTGGGAAAGCAAAGATCACAGAATGTCAGGGATAGAAGGGACCTCAGAGGTCATCTAGTCAGATTTGTGCCTCAATAGTAATCCCCTCCACAATAAACTTAAAAAATGACCATTTGGCCTTTGTTTGAAGAAATGAGCAGAAATCTAGTACTTCTCAAGGCAGCAAATTTTGGAGAGCTCTAATTAGGAAGTTTTTTCCCTAAAAATCAAACCTCAATTTGCCTTACTGAAACTTTTGCCCTTTGGGGTCAGGCAGAAGACCCTCTTCACTGTGACAGCCCTTCAAACAATTGAAGACAGGTATCATGTCCTCCTTGAACACCCTAGTTCTTCTTCCAATCAACCTTCCCATGGAATGATCTTTAAGCCCTTAGCCATCCTGGTTGCTATTGACTGTATGCTCTTCAACTTAGCAATACTCTTTCTAAAATGTGATGGCTACTGCTGAATACTCTAGATGAGATATGCCTGCCTCTAGAATATGAGGAGACACTCACCTTTCTAGCCTTGTATATAATGCTACAATACCTCTCAATGTTGCCCAGGATTACATTTGCTTTCTTGACTGCTGTAATACACTGTTAATTCACATTGAACTTGTAGCCCACTAAAATCCCCAGATCTTTTTCAGATAAACTAACTATTCCATTGCTATTTTGTTGATGTTTTTAACCCAAGTGTAATACTTTACTGTCATCTCTTTTAAATCTTGTCATATTAGTATTAGATTTAGCCTAATGTTTTAGACTGTTCTAGCTATGACTACTGTCATCCAGTATATTAACTATCCCTCCCAGGTTTTTTGTATTATCTGAAAACTTGATAAGTATGTCATCTATGTCTTTATGTAAGTCATTAATAAAATATTAAATAATACAAGACTCATGTAGACTCATACAATCATAAATTTAGAATTTACCTAGTCTAGACCCATTGGAATGACTACTTGATAGTGCTTAGAGAGTGCCTATTGTCTAGGGCCCTCTGATAACTGAACATAGAATCAGTAACAACCTTTATTGCCTTTGACTCCAACAGGGCAATGGCCCTCCTTATGCACTATCTTAAAAATAAGATTTTATTGATGTCTTCTTTTTTACATTTACATTTTTTTACATTTTTATAATTATTCCCAATATCTTGTCCCCTCCTCATCCCAGAAGACTAGTCTATATAATAAATTTTATTTTTAAAGAGAAAAAGAGAAGAGGCAATAAATGAGCACAACTGAAATTGAAAACCTCCGAAAATCTGTGCAAAGTGTAATACCTGTGGACATCCACAATTGTTCTTACTATTTTACCTTAGTAAATCCTTTTTGGTAAAAATGTATTGAGAATAATGTCTGATAATCGATGGGAAGCATACTGATGGAGGCTCTCAGAAGCCTTGGTAGTAGTCGTCAATTGAACCTGTGGTCAATCCAACCTGTAAGTGGCAATGTAAGTTGGGGAAAAGGTGCAATTATTCTGACTGTTTGTTTTAATTGTTCAGTCATTATCACATCTGACTCTTTGTGACCCCATTTGGAATTTTCTTGGCAAAGATACTGGAGTAATCCTTGTCTAGCTAGTTTTACAGATGAGGAAACTGAGGCAAACAGTTAAATGAATTCCCTAGTGTCATGAGCCAGAGCTGAACTCAGGAAGATGAGTCTTCTTGACTCCTCCTGGGGCTCTATCCATTGTGCCACCTAGCAGCCCTATTCTACATCTATACCCTTCTCCTAATTTATTAACCTAGTAACGTTGTCAGAAAAGGAAATGAGGTTAGCATGGCCTTACCTGCTCTTGAGAAAGTCATTCTGACTCTTTGTGATCACTACTTCCTATTCTATGTTTTTTACTAAATAACTCATTCATTATATATTCTATCACTTTTCTAGGAAGAGAAATCATGCTCCCTATTCATGCTTGCAGACTCTCTACTTTTTGTTGAAATGAAGGAAAAGCAGCATAAATTATGGTGAAAGAGATCTAATAAAAGGGGAAGCTCTTCACAGAGCAGCTCAGTTCCTGGTTTGTGAACTGACTTTCTGTTTTTCTCGGTTATAGTGAAAGGCTCAGAGGAGCTTTCTTTTGGGTGAAGTACCAGATGAAGGACTGGGTAACAACAAAATACAGTGGCACTGAAGGTTTGAGTAACTATACCTGGAGGAACCAAGAGCAAATTGGCTTCTGATCTTGCAATGGAGGAGAGCAAGGAGCAATACCCTGTGGTGTTCTCAGTGTAGCTAAATAGAGCCTCAGCAGGATGTGGAGAGAGGCCATGGTTCAGAGCAGAGACATTGTGTATCTGGTGGTAAAGGGTTCCTTTAAGTCTGCAGAACAAAGCTTTCCCTGCCTCCAACTCCATTTTTTCATACTTCCTGGGAAGTGAAAGTAACCTTGCTGGCTGGCTAAGTCTTTGGAATCTTCTTTGATTTATGTTCACTTTAATCTCTATTAAAAACCATGATTAAGGGTTAAAATGTGTGCACTAATTCTTGAATGCAGAGTTTGGGGGAGAGAGGCATTGGGGAACAACTCAGAAGAGAACAGCGATATATCTGCCAGATATTTCATAGATTTCAAGCTGAGGACTTCTGTTTGAAGGAGTCATCTATTTATTTCAGTAACTTCCTACATCAGAGAGCTCACATTCACCAGGATTTCTCTGGGCATCAAAATGAGTCCAGAAGAATGCACCAAGCTAACTGGCTGGGTGAGTTTAAAAAGAAACCACTCCCTAGAGGGGAGGGGGCCTAGGGAGTGACTAGAGAAGGCAGGTCCCAAAGGACATGTGTGAAGGGGTATCAAAATGACAGATATCTCTATTGACCTGCTAATCTATGTCTGTTCTGTCATCAATATGAAGGATTGAGGAGAGGAAAAGAATAAGTTTGGGAGTATGTAATAGGCCACACAAATGGAACAAAGGACTTGAGCTTGTGTAAAAGCAAGCCCCCCAACATACACGGGAGGGCCTGCTGTACAGGTTCTTAGATCTGCTTTTCCTAAAAGGAAAGAAACTTTCTAAGGGTCAACAATCACTTTAATCAAGAACATATGTCATCCACTTAGTTCAGGGGAGAAAGTCAGCACCCTGAACTTCAGGGAAAATACAAAGAAATAACAATCAACAAACAGGGCTTCTAGCTGCCTGACCATAAGCAATATATACATCACAGACCAACAGACAGATCCAACTGTCTGACCGCTACATACATAGTTACCAGAGAGAGAAGCACCAACATCTGGATTTTCAAAGCTGGTAGGCTTCTTAGAGGCTTCCCAGAGTCTTGTTTGACTAAACAAACACTTCCAATGAGTAAGCCCCAAAGCAAAACCTCACCTCAGAGTATTTATACACTTTTCAGAGTCAGAGGGCATCACAACCCTTGAGAACCAGGGCCTCTTTAGAAATTAAGAAAGGTATGGGTCTTCCCTCCCTTTACTTAATGAACAGGCCCATTAATGGGTGGGGAATATCTTGAATCTCTTATAGATTTTATATATATTATATAGACTTAGAGTGGTAGAAATGGGGATGTGGTAGTAGAAATAGAAGCATGTAACTCAAAAAGATGTAAAGAAGAAGAAAAAGAGAAGGAAGAGAATAACAATAGTGATGATGATGATGATGATGAACAACAGCAAATTGCTTTCTCACGTAGGGGGAGGGCCAGAAGGGAGGTAGAGAATTTGTAACTCAAAATTTAAAACAAATAAATGTTAAAATTTTTTACATGTAATTGGGAAATATTTAATAAAGTAAATAAGAATACATTGAAAACAGTAACAGAAAACATTTATATAATACTATGTGAGAATAAAGATTTTAGCAACACTTCCGTCTCTCCGCTCAAACAATGGTCTTGCTAGGTCATTTAATTTGTAACTTAATTTTAGTTATTGCTATGATGTAATTTGTATTTCAAACTACCTGCGCTAGTTCTTTTTCAATACTACTTCATAGTAACTTTCCCCAAGGGGGTGATATTCATGAAGGAAGTGGGACTTTTGGGAAATCAAAGCAGCAGTGGTCAGTGTTTACTGTACCTTGAGGGGATGACTATTTCTCTTCCCTACCTTTTTTTCTTCTTTCTTATCAGACTTCCCTAAATGAGAAGGCCGCACAAGAGAACAGTGTTTCCCCAGGGCTATGGTTATGCAGCAAGCAATCCAATCATAAGTTCATATGGAAAGAGATAGGGTCCAGCATTTATTTTAAAACTCCCCTGGGTTAGAATGACCATGATGCTCTGACTAATGCCACATTACACACTCAATTTTCAAAAAAAGATGGAATTGGAACAGATGTGATTTATAATAAAATCCTAGGATTTTCTTTTGCAATATTTATCAAATAATCTTATATTTTTGTAGTACTATTCTGATAATTTGCTTTTCTGAGGCATTCTCCTGCTGTATACCATTTTCAATCAACAGATTTTTCTAGCATACAACTTACAGTTAGCTATGTAAATAGGAAAAAGAGATTTCAGAATGATGGAGGAAACTCTAAAAATGTCAACCAAGGCAATAATTTACTGTATTTGCATATGTGGGTTCCCAAGATAGATAAATGTTTGAAGTTGATTTTTAAAAATCGGAATCTAGTTCTTCCAATGACATTTTTGATGCTAGAGAGTGGAAATGAAAATTGTAGCCATATTTCCCAAGGGTTTTAGGGAGCATTGTTTGCAAAAAACTATAGAAAGCTGGAGTTTAAAAAAAATCACAGGCCACAGTTTTATTTTCAGGGTACAAGGAATTATTCTCTCAACTACAGCAAGGAGAAATAGGTCAGCTTACTCTTTAGAGGACTATTTATTTACTAACAACAACAATATAAATTTACATATATTACACAGAGAAGTGATATGGCATAGTGGATAGAGTTGTGAACTTGGAGCATTAAAGATGTGGGTTCACCTGCCTCAGAGGCTTAACATTTTAAAAAAATGCATCATTTATCGATGTTCCTTTCTTTTTCTCACATCTATAACTAACTGTCAAACTTCCCCCCACGTAAAAGTCCTTCCTTATAATAAATGTATATAGCAAAACAAACCCCTCCAAAAACAACACCCCCAAATACCCCAAGATGTTGATCATATCTGAGAATATGTATCTAGTCCTAAGCTTCTAGTGGTCTTCTCCTCCCTCCTTTTTTTAACCAAGAAGGGCCAGATACATGTTGATATCAGTATTTTGAACTGATGGTTGCTCCATTAATAAAAATCTTGATGTCTTTAAAAATTGTTTCCCCTCACATTGCTGTGCAAATCGTCATCCTCTACTCAACAAACATCAGTAGTTTCCTATTGACTCCAGGATCAAGCAGTGAGTATGACAGAGAATCTATTGTGGATAAATCGAAAGGTTACCTTGTGCCAGTGAAGACCTTGTGGAGATTAGGTAACATAAATTTGCAATGGATCAGTTCGGCATGGTTTTGTATCTTTTCATTTGGCGGCACATAAATCAGAGCAAAGGAAGTGAATTCTAGGAGTAATCCAGCTTTGGACTTTGGCAAGGTATGACTGACAATGGGAGAAGGGAGAAGGATTCTGGGGCACAGTGTAAAGTTGAACTGGTTCTCTAAGACATAGGAATTAGGAAAAAAAAGGAGAAGTCAAATCAAGGATGGCAGCCTGGGAAAGTACTGAGGGGTGAAGGGACTGGAGAACGTATTGAGGATGAGAACTAGTTTTGGGAGGGGTAAGGGTTAGAGAGAAATGTGCCCCCAGGTGAAAGTAATCAGAATGTGGGATCATGCAGATATGCTCACGTCTCCTGACAGCTTTCAAGGCATAGTTTCTTTAAATGTCACTTTAAATTTATTTATCATTTAATCAAGGAAGGGTATTCTACTTGTCCAGTGTGGTTTGTCTTTTCATTTTAAAATTCATAGATTCTCTTAGAAATGTATTATCTCATGTAATTGTTTTCCTTGTAGGTTTCTCCCAGTTTCTGGCAAAGTGCTGCGCACATCTGCAGGCATTCAAAACCTTGTTGTGTTGTTATTCCACAAAAGTTGTGCTTTGAAGACTTTACCTATTGACCATAATTACCCACGGACTTTTTGTTAAATTATGTTACCTAGAATTATTTATTGTGCACCAGCTGGCCATCTCCCTTAGCCCCTTCTCCTTAGCTCTGTTACCACTTAGTGTTCTCAGCATGCCTTCTGGAGACTTGCTACTTTCGTTTATCTTAATGGAAACAATTCATCATTGGCAATGTTGTGAATCTAGCCATTGAATATTTACGATACATCATGGCTGCACTGCAGGTGTGCTGCAATCTGTTGTGTTCCTTATCATGACTTAAGAAAGTTGAGGCTTTTTTAGTTATTAGAGTGTGTATGTTTCCTTACCCATAACAGTTGAAGGGTTTCAGTCAGTCAATCAATAATCATTTATTTAGTACCTACTATGTGCTAAGCAGTAGGAAATGCATAGTATAGAAATTACCTGTTTGAAGGTCCTTTTGGAGAGAAATGGGCAATATCTTTGGCATGGAACATCATTCATAGTGTATAGTAGGATATCGATTAAAGTACCCTTAAGGTGCTGGTCTTAGACTCCATATGCTTTCCTAGTATTTGAATTTGCTATTTTCCCTTCTTTCCTTGTGTCTTCAATACATTTGATACAATTAATGTTTCTCTTGGTGACAGACCCTGATACTGAAATGAATAAAACATAATAATCAATACTCTTGAGGAGTTAACAGTCTGTGAGGGGTCAGAAAAGAACTGTCATGTAAAAACTCCAGTAAGAGCCAGTAACAAAAGGTAGAAACAGAGGGTAGTAGGAGTGGGAAGAGCCCTGGTCTTGGGTTCAAGTCCTGACTTCGGCACTTACTAGTTATATTATCTTAACTAGGTCAATAAATTCTCTGGTCCTCAGTTTCCTAATACATTAAATGAGACTAATAATACCTAATCACGAGATTATCGTGAGACTCAAACAGAATTAAGGATATAACCACTATTACTTTGAAAGCTTTAAAGTACTATATAATTTCATCATCATCAATATTTAGATAGTGTTTTCTATATGCCACGCGCTGTGCTAAGTGCTTCACAATTTTTCCCTTATTTGATTCTCACAACAACCCTGAAAGGTAGGTACGACTGTTATCCCCACTTTACAGAGAAGAAAACTGAGGTAAACAGAGGTTAAGTGACTTGCCTAGGGTCACGCAACTAGGAAGTGTTTGAGGCCAGATTTGAATTCAGGTCTTCCTGACTTCAGTCCTGGTATTCTATTCACTGTGCCCCCACTACTCCCGGATTCTTAGTGTTTGGTAATGTGTTGGGGAGTGAAACTAGGTAGCATAGTGGATAGGGCACCAGGCCTGGAACCTGAAAGACCTGAATTCAAATATGGCCTTAGACACTTATTATTTATGTGACCCTAGTCAAGTCACTTAACCCCTGTTTACCTCCGTTTTCTTATCTATAAATTGAGCTGGAAAAGGAAATGGCAAACCACTGCAGTATCTTTGCCAACAAACCCCAAATGGGGTCACAAAAAGTCAGACATGACTGAAAAATGACTGAACACAATGTGTTGGGACTAAGTCATTGCCCAGAAAACTGATAAATCCAGGTTTATGGGTCAAATAGTCTACTCTTTTAAATATATAGCACATGTTGGGAGAAGATTTTGAGAATTCCCCCATATCTGTGATTTTATCAGTGTCTGAAACACCTTCAACCAACACGGATCAGGAGCCTCTCTGTCACTTATTTGCTTAGAAGGAAATGAGGAAGTTAGATGTTAAGTGAATTGTCCAGAGCTAGCAAGTATCATAGCAGGGCTTTGAATACAGTTCTTTTTGAGTCCAGGTGTGGCCCTTGTTCTACTAACACTGTATAGCCTGAGTATTAGCCATAATAAAGTAGTACTAGTACTCATGTCAGTAGAGAAGCCAATGCATTCTTAAATGATCTCACCTTTCTAAACATTCCAGCACAATGATATTTTAATCCTGTCTGTTAAAAGTACTCCTTGTGCTCTGCTATACAGTGAAAAAGTCACTTCTACAGATTGGAAAATGGAATGTACAATTGTGGATAGTTGTGCTACTGACATTCATTATTAAGATTGAGAGGTAATTACAGCAAACATTTATAAACATATTTGCTGTTCAATTGTGTCTGACCCTTCATGCCCCCATTTGGGGTTTTCTTGGCAAAGATACTGGAGTGGTTTGCCATTTTGTTCTTCAGCTCATATTACAGATGAGAAAGAAAGGCAAACTGGGTTAGTGATTTGCCTAGGGTCACACAGCTAACAAGTGTCTGACCCCAGATTTGAACCGAAGAAGATGAGTCTTCCTGACTCCAGGCTTGGCACTCTATCCACAGAGCCACCTACCTGTTTCTAAAAACAGATGCAAGTTTTAATAATCTGATAGAATGATTCAAGATTAATTTTAAAGCGATAACTTTCTCTCCCTTCTCTCCCCCACTTCACTGCCCCGGTCCCTGTAAATTTAACTCTTAAATATCCATCTAGAAGTAGAAAAATATTTACGAATACGTGTCTACACATATACAAAGGAGATAATGACATAGAACATAAGAAAACATGGTAGTTCCTTCCTATTTTTTCTATCATGTGTATGAGTGATTAAGCTCAGGGATTGCTGCTGACCCTGTATATCAGTTCTGAGGTCTGTAAAGAGATAGGAGAAAATAATAACACTGTAACCAGTAGTTAATCAAACAAAGATATACCATCTAGGGATCCATAATAGTAGAGACAGAGGATTGCTCCTTCACTGCAAACTAATAAAAATGGAGCAGTCAGGAAATTTCTAAATTAAAGTGTTCTGGGATTTTCCTAAAGAGATTAATTTTATTATGGCATTTATTTGAAGTCAGGAGCAGTGTGATACAGGGAAAAGAGTATGGGATTTGGAATAAAGGACTTAGGTTTGAATCCTGGCTCCCTAACTAACTACCTGTGTCATTTTTGAATAAGTTAACTTCTGAAAGGTTCAATGTCTTTGTGAAATGAGAGTTGATGACTTCATGGCTCATTTTTGAAGCTGAAAACTCAATTACCTCTTTTAGAAATATTTTATTGATGTTTTTCATCACTATGACACAATTATTTTCTGTTTATCTCTAGTTAATCCCCACTTTGTGACAAAGAAAAATAATTTAGGAAAAACATGGTATATAAAGACCTTGTCTGGCAATATATATATAATATTCTGTTCTCTAACTGTTGTGAGGGATGAAGTTTTTTTTAATCTCTTTTCTGGGAATTTCTTTGGTTTTTCTGTAACTCAGAGTTCAACTTCCTTTTAATGTGTAATGCTGTAGTCATTGCATGAAGCATTTTCTTGATTCTGCTTATTTCCCTTTGTATCAGTTCATACATACACTTCTTCCAAGAAGCCCTCATATTTTATTCGTGTACTATTGACATTTTTCACCAATTCCTTAGTCAACTGGTTTATTTCCAGTTCTTTGTCACCGCTATAGAGTGGTATGCACTCTTTATTCATCTTGCTTATAGTATGTGCCCAGTAGTGGTACTGCTGAGTCAAAAGGTGGGGACAATTTAGTTACTCTTCTTACATAATTCAAAATTAAAATCTATATTGGTTGGACCACTTCCCAGCTCCACCAATTGTAATTCAGTTTGCCTGTCTTCCTACAGCAGGTAGGTACAATATTGACCGTTACTATTTTTTTTTATCATCTCTGCAAATTTATATCGTATGAGATAGAAGTGAAGAATTGTTTATTTTGTTAAAATTTAATTTTTCTAAATATCAGTGATATGGAGAAGCTTGCTTGTTACACTTATAGTTTGCAATTCTTTTGAAAACTGTTTATATCTTTTGGCAACTTGAACACAAAGGAATGGTTCTTAGTGATATATTTATGTCAACACTTTGTGGAATATATTGGAAGAGGAAGAGACCAGTTTGGAGGCTGTTGTAACAGTGTGGGTGAAAGGTAGAGAGGATATAAATGAGATGGCAGCTAGGTGGTGCAGTGGGTAGAGTCAGGAAGATGTGAGTCCAAATATGACCTGAGACACTTATTAGCTGTGTGACAGTAAGTCACTTACCTGATTGTTTTCCTTGTCTTCCTCTTCCTCCTCCTCAAAAAAAAGAAAAAAAGAAGAAGAAGAGAGAGAGGGCATGAATTAGGATGGTGATAGGAGGGATGGCAAGGAATGGATGAATAAAAAAGATAATTCAGAGGTTGAATCTCCAGACTTTGGCAATAGATTTGTGTTTTTTTCCGCCTCCTCCTCTTATTACTTTTCTCTCCTTTTTTCTTTTGCTTTCATTTCATCTTTTTGTTGATTGAGGAACAAAACCCTATGGTTAAACAACTGGGTGGTACGAGAAGAGGCTATTTGCTCATAGGGTGAATTTGGTAACATTTATCTTTGACTCCAACCTCCTGATTCTCTTGCCTTTTCCACATTCTTGGTGGCTTCCCAATACTGCTTCTGTGTCAGATATCAAGTAACCTCATAATCTTTCTCCATTCAAGCTGTACTTAGTGTTATCTCCCCTAAGAGTATTTGTATTTTAAATGCACATTTACATTTTAAATACAAGTAAGAAGTAATTACCTGACATAATACTAGGTAAATGCTTATCTGGTGCAAACTCCAACTAGATAATTTTATAAAATTATATAAAAATATAAATATATTTCACATATAAATTTATAAAATATTTATAAATATATAAAGTGTATATAAAATATATAAATATTATATTAGATATAATTATAAAATAAGTATAAATTTAATATACAAAATTATACGTTAAATATAAAATAAATTTTAACTAATAATCACACATTTATTAAGTTTTTATTATGTGCTGGGTACTATGCTAAGTTCTGGAGAAATAAAGAAAAAACAAAACTAATCTCTACCCTTAAGGACCTCACATTCTAATGGGAGAGACAACATACACATATATAATTTCTGTGACTTTTTTGTCCTCTATTTCTTCTTTTTCCTCTCCCTCCTCTTTATTTCACTCTTATTGTTCATCTATTTCTCATTGTTACCCTCCTCTCTTCCCCAATCTCTTCTTTCTATCTTTTCCCTTTGTTCTGCCCCACCTTGTTTTTATTTCTCTACCTATTATTTTTGTCATTTAGTTGTTTCACTCATGTCTGACTCTTTGTGAACTCATTTGGGATTTTCTTAGGAAAGATATTGGAGTGGTTTGTTCTTTCCTTCTCCAACTCATTTTACAGATGAGGAATCTCAGGCAAACAGGATTAAGTGACTTGCTTGGTGTCTGAGGCTGGATTTGAATTGTAAGATGAATCTTCCTTACTCCAAGTTGGCACTCTATCTACTATGCCACCTAGCTGCCTAGTACCCTCTGCCACCTTATTCAAAAGGGGATAGGAAGTATGCTTTTCTTTAAATGGACCCAACAAATGAAATATGTGGATTTATGCAAAATATAAATTATGGGATGACCATTTACTTTACAAAATTATTCACCCAAAAATTATTTTAATTAGCAAGTTCTCTGAGTATATTGTAAATGATTTGATTTATTCACATGTAATCTGTGCCTAACTTATCAAGTGCACAGCAAAAGAATAGAGGAAATTGCTTTAGAATTATATCAAAGAAAAAATGGAGATTGGCTTTATAGTTGCAGAAGGCATTGTGATTTTGATTTAAATGCATTTTCCGCAATGCCTTTGTATTTTCCCCTTGCTTTTGCACTTCCTACTCAGCACATTTAAAGTAAACAGAATGTTGAGGTTGCATGGTAGCAAAAATGTTTTTTTCTTTTTTCCCATTTCTGACCTATCAGCTTTAGCAGACAGCAGGTAACAAAATCGTAGTTAACACACAAAGAGGTTAAAAACTCCTTTTAACCATAACTCTGACAAAGTTTATGAGTCCTAAAGGTGAAGACTCTTCTGAGGATCAATGAATTACAGAAATGGGTTCTTTCAGTCTGGATCATAAAATACCATTTTGAGAATAATGAAATCCACGAAATAAGAAGGAACATGAAGTGACTGCTTGGCCATTTAGACAGCTCGGAGAATGGAAGATGTCATTGCAATAATGACTCCTGCTTCCCACTTTTCCTTTTCTCATTCTATTTTTTTCCTATTATATTTCATCTGATATTACATTTATCTGGGTACAAGTATTGTCCTCTCAAGGAACTTACCATCTTTGCCCCTCTCCTTCCCTTCCCCTTTCCCCTAGTTGCTTCCTCAGTTCTCGTATCTTGAAAGATGTCAGTCCTCTCCTCTTCCTCTCTGGGGGAGGGAGAAAAACAAAAGAGTCCTTTGTGACATGGTCACAGACTCCAGGAGGGGACTTAGGAGGGACAGCCAGGAACCAAGGTGGGGAGGACAGCACCATCCCTGCCTCATAATATTCCACTGATCATTTGAAAAGAAGTTTAGTGAATATTGAAATGTCATGGAATCAAAAACTTTTAGCACTAGGAGGGACCTCAGAGATCACTTAGATCTAGCCAACTTTCATGAATAGAAGAAAAAATGATGAAAGGATAATAAAGTACATTTCATATTCAGTGAAAACAAATCCTGGATTTGGAGATAGAGAACTTGAGTTTGAATTTTGAATTTGTTGCCTACTACCTGTATGACCTTGAGCAAATTAACCAATCTCCCTGGTTTTGGATTTATACATTTATAAATTGAGAAGATTACATAAGATGATCTCTATGGTCCCTTCTGCTACAAATCTGATGATACTTCTCATTTAGTTGGTGTATGAAATAAACATGGGTTAACATTTTGTTTCTAACATGACTTTAATCTCTCACTAAACCTAGAGCAATTTCCCCAAATCTTGTTCAGTCTAAGACTTGAAAATACAACTGCAATTAGTCAGAAGATGACTGTAATCATATGAAATTTTACAGCTGTTCTGTTTTATCTGTTTTACAGATAGGTGTCTGTTCTTGCTCCCACATTCCTGATTTTAATTCACAGATGGGTCAGAGGCAAAACTTTGAAGCAGGCAAAGTTTATTCTTAACATTTTTTCCTTTTCCATTTCTTTAAAATTAAAAAAAAAATTCAGTTCCACATTCTCTCCTTTCTTCATCTCTTTCTCACTCTGAGAAAGCAAGAAAAACAATACCCATTACACATACACAATGATGCAAAACATAGTTTTGCTTCAGGTATGTCCCCCAAAAAAGCAAGAAAAAAAAAGAGAAAATAAAATGCTTTAGTCTTTTACTCTGAGTCCATTAACTTTTTATCTGGAGGTGGAGAGCATTTCATATCGTGCATCCTTTCTCCTTTTCTACCAGTATTTCTTCTATCTCCCTCTTCTCTTCCTCTGTTCCCACTGAGGAAGTCTCACATGTCCAGTGCTGTACTTTTTAAACCTTCCCTAACATTGTCTCATGATCAGATTGGGGCATTTGGAAGCTATGACTCTTTGGGGAATAACTCAACCCTAACTCGAGGCTATTTCAGAATCACAGGTGGAAGGGACCTCTGAAGTCATCTAGTCTAATTTATACATGAAAATGAATATATAACATATAATGTCCATGATAGGGCAGCTAGGTGGCACAGTGGACAGGGCACTTGGAATCAGGAAGACTGATCTTCATGCGTTCAAATCTGGCCTCAGACACTTACTAGTTGTGTGACCCTGAGTAAAACACTTAATCCTGTTTGCCTAAATTCTTCATCTGTAAAATGAGCTGGAGAAGGAAATGGCAGACCATCCCAGGATCTTTGGCAAGAGAACCCCAAATGGAGTCCCACAGGGTCAGAAATGACTGAAAAATGACCCGACAACAAATGTCCATCATTACTTATTGGATATGTGAAAGTGGGCAGTCTTCTTAAGGGTACGATTTGACTAGCAAGCCATCGATGGCCCTTCTTCCCCTGAAATTGTGTATTTATTTTTTTAAAAATTCATTTGTTTTCAGTTTTCAACAATCAATTCCATAAGTCTTAAATATTCTCATACTCCCTCCCTGAGATGGCACGCAATCTTATATGAGTTCTACACATACATTCTTATTAAACACATTTTCACATTAGTCATATTGCACAGAAGAATTAAAATGAATGGGGAAACCACGAGAAAAACCAAACCAAAACAAAACATAACATAAGAGAAAATAGTCTGCTTCGTTCTGCATTCTGATTTCATAATTCTTCTTCTGGATGTGGATGGCATTTTGCCTCAAGAGTCCTTTGGGAATGTTTTAGGTCCTTGGATTGCTGTGAAGGGCTAAGTCTATCAGAAACAGTCCTCTCATGCTGTGGCTATTACTGTGTATAATGTTTTCCTGGTTCTGCACTCTTCATTCAGCATCAGTTCATGTAAGGCCTTCCAGGCCTCTCTGAAGTCTCCCTGTTCATCATTTCTTATAGCACAACAGTATTCCACTACATTCATATGCCATAACTTGTTCAGTCATTCCCCAATGGATGGGCATCCCCTTGATTTCCAGTTCTTGGCTACCACAAAGAGTGCTGCTATAAATATTTTTGTACATGTGGGACCTTTTCTCATTTTTATGGTCTCTTTGGGATACAGTCCTAGAAGTGATATTGCTGGGTCAAAGGGTATGCACATTTTTGTGGTCCTTTGCTCATAGTTCCAAATTGCTCTCCAGAATGGTTGGATCAGCTCACAACTCCACCAACAATGAATGAGTGTTCCAAGTCTCCCACATCTTCTCCAACATTTATTATCTTCCTGTTTTGTCATGTTAGCCAATTTGGTAGGTGTGATGTGGCACCTCAGAGTTGTTTTGATTTGCATCTCTCTAAACAACAGTGATTTAGAACATTTTGAAATTGTGTAATATTTTGACATGGCTTTCATGAACACTATGGATCCCTACCTGAGGTCTGTGAGCATGTGGGAAAAGACAGTCTCTTTTCCCCTCTTACCCTAGATGAGGAGGAAGTTGAAATCTCTCAAGATATGAGATGCAGATGTAACCAGGGTGAGGAGGGTGTGGAGAAACATGTTCAGTGAGCACAAGAGATTATGAAAGAGTACAGGTGGCTGGTTGGTGAGCTGGGTGAGTGCTCAGTAAAACTGCTGCCACCCTAACTGGGTCTGAGATTCAGGGGAAACAATACAACTGAATGACATGGAACTACCTGGAACCAGTGAAGAAACCTACTGCATGTTTGCCCTGTCAAGAACAAAATTGGTTAAAACCTCTTAACTCCTTGTCTCTTACCTTGTTCTCAAACTGAACCCATATCCCATCCCTCATTTCCTTAAGATCTGTTCAGATAAGAATAACTTCCAGTAAAATATAAGCTCGTTGAGGACAGAGCCTGCCTCATTTTTATCTGTCTCCCCAGGGCTGTCACCAGTCTTTTGTTTGGCACTGGATTCTGATGACTCTGGAGGAAAGAGTGAGGCTGCCGACTTGGTGAAGCTCTCCCTGGCTGAAATCCAATGTGCACAAGTCAAGATATTATACTTTTGATGTTATTGGTTCTCTTTGAGGCAAGAGTCTGTTCACTTTCTATATTTGCCGTTTGTTCTAAAAAAAAAGCAACTTATTTCTCTTAGATATTTAGTGTGTGTGTGTGTGTGTGTGTGTGCATGCGTGCATGCGTGTGTTCACATGCTGTACAGGGACACACCCACACCTTTGGGACAGATAAAAAGTAACTGACCAGAGGCTACGGTCACCAAGTAGACGAGGAAAGGACTAAGCCTCTACTATGCACCAGGTACTGTGTTAAGCATTTTATAAATATCTCATTTCTCACAATAATCCTGGAGGAAAGTGCTATCATTATCCCCATCATATAGATGAGGAAACTGAGACTGGGAAAGGTTAAGTGACTTGCCCAGCGTCACATAGTTAGTAAAATGTATGAGGCAAATTTGAATCCAGATCTTTTTATCTTCAGGAGATTTTTTTTGAAAAAGAATTGGGAGTCTTAGAGGACTGATGTTTTAATATGTCAGCAATGTAATGTAAATAGCTAAAAAAGCTAGTGCAGTTTTGTTCTGCATTAATAGAGAGGCACAGCTTTGAAGAACAGGGGAAATTCCCTCTTGTTAGACCTCATCTGGAGTATTGTGTTAAGTTCCTGGCACCATGGTTCAGGAAGGACATTGATAAATCAAAGAGCAGTAAACAGGATTGCGAAGAGTGTTGAGTCCACAACAATTGAAGATCAGTTATAAGAACTGAGAATGTTTATCTTGTAGAAGATTGTTGCTATTGTTTGCCCTTTCTGAAGAGGACCAATCCTCAGGCAGGAGATAAGAGCTGTTTTCAAGTCTTTGAAAGGCTATGATATGGAGAAGGGATTAGATATATTGTTAGAACTGGACATATATTACAACGAGGAACAATGGGTAAAAATGGCAAAGAAGACAATTTAAGCTTTATCTCAGGGAAAACTTCCTAACAATTAGAGCTGTCCAGAAGTGGAATTGGCTGCTAAGGGCCAAGAGGTTTCCCTCTCTTTGGAGGTCTTCAAGGAGAGGCTGAGCAGCTACTTGTTGGATATATTACAGTGGGGATTTCTTTTTTCTAAGGGGTATACAATATTGGTTAATAGCTCAAAAACCCTGAGCTGGTGATGAGGGACCACAATGTTTATTTTCTGGAAGAGAGGCCTTGTGAATAGAAGAGTAATCTTTGTGGTAAGGAATACCTAGATTTAAGTCTCAGTTCCGACATACACTAGCTCTGACCCTGATCAAGTCACAGGCAACTAACTCGTAGAGATCTAGACAATTTGAAGAGATTAAATCACAGAAAACTTACAAGTAGACATCACCCAAGGGAGTTTCCTACAAGTAATTCCTTGCACCAAAAACATCAATAGTCTGCACCCTATCCCCTTTGCTTCTCCCTGCTATGGCTTTCCCACAAACACATTCAGAGCTCACTGCCTGCTTCCCCTCTCTCTCTCAGTTCTAACTGCTGTGACCAACTTCCTCTCAGCTCTGCTCCACCCTTCCTGCTTCACCCCCTGCTCCACCCATTTGGTAAGCTTCTCCCACCACAGAATCATGTGACTCAGGTTTTCTGTGACTCAAGCAGGTCAAACTCCCTCTAATAACCCTTTTTTTAAAATGCAGAAGGCCCTTTGTAAGTCAATAATCCATTGGATATTCTCCCAAATGGTGGTTTTTCAACATTTGCCTCCACATTGCAGCGTTGTGGAATGTCTGGTCTGCATGGACTTTAAGGAGTTATCTTGGGTTAGAGGATATCTATCTACCACAAGGTGACAAGTCTGAGATCATATATCTAGATCTGGAAGAGTTCAAATAACTTGCTCCAGGTCATGCATATATGAAGTGTCAGAGGTGCTCTTCAAAAAAAAATTCCAATTACATGTAAAAATAATTTTTAGAATTCATTTTCTTTAATTTGAGTTCCAAATTTTCTCCCTTAATCTCCTCTCCCTTCCAATACACATGCATTCATGCAAAACATGTTTCCATATTAATCATATTGTGAAAGAAAACACAGAACAAAAAAACCCAGGAAAAAGATTAAAAAAAATGTTTTTAACTGCGTTCAGACCGTATCAGGAGATGATAAACATTTTTTATCATAAGTCCTTCATAATTGTCTTGGATCATTGTATCACTCAGAATAACTAAATCATTCACAATACAATATTGTTGTTACTGTGTACAATGTTTTCCTGGTTCTGCTCACTGTGCTTTGCATCAGTTCATGTAAGTCTTTCAAGGCTTCTCTGAAAGCATCCCACTCATCATTTCTTATAGTACAGTCATATGCCACAACTTGTTCAGAGGTGGTATTTGAACATATCTTCTCATTCCAGAGTTGATGCTTGTTATAATACGCTAGGCTGCCTCTTCTGTAATGAGAATTGGATAACAGATTGTTGTGTGAGGTGGAAAAATATAAGACCCTACTTCTGGCACATCATTCATAATAGATGGGAATATCTCCGAACAAGTACTATAATCACTACCTCACTCTGACTCTTATTAATGATTCCTCTCTGAAGTCTTTGGCAGTTGCCCTTTTGATTTAGTATGCCAACAAATAGATTGAAGTTATTAAGACTTCTGGATGATTTAAAAAATAATTTAAAAATGTGAAATAGTATTTCGAAATAGTTTACCAAAGGTTGGTTAAAGGTTGAATTGAAAAATAATATTCATAATTATTTTCAGTCTGTTCTCATAAGCCTTTTCTCTTTTGTGCCATTTGTAGTATCTGAAAAATGAGGCCTTTAAATACTTTCAATTTTACTATTTGAGTCCATATTCTATCTTATATATGGGTATGGATTTTCAGTTCTTGCTCAAGTCAGGTAAGGTTTAGTTTAAAAATCAATCTAAAAATGTGGACATCCAGTCAGGTCATCTTTGTTTTCAACTTCAATTGTGAAGAAGTTATTTAGTAAAGGTTTAATTGAGGGCATTTGAAAGGAGGTCTCAGTCATACAATTATGGACTATATGGATTTTTGGGGCAGCTTCATGGCACAATAGATAGAGTGCCAGGCCAGGAAGACTCATTTTCCTGAGTTCAAATCTGGCCTCAGATAGTTACTAGCTGTGTGACCCTGAGCAAGCCACTTAACCCTGTTTGCCTTAGTACCTCATCTGTAAAATGAGCTGGAGAAAGAAATGGCAAACCATTACAGTATCTCTGCCCAAAAAAAACCCCAAATGGGGTCATGAAGAGTCAGGACTGAACAACAACAATATGATAAACGAGTATTTTCAATTTCACCAGCCAGGTAGTCTTTGTTTTCAACTTCAATTCTGAGGAAGTAATTTAATAAAGGTTTAATTGAGGACATTTGAAAGGAAGGCTCAGGCATACAATTATGAATTATATGGATCTTCTTCTGCAAACAAGCTGATACCATAGAGAGGCTTTAACTAATTCCCTTCTTCCTCATTTTCAGAAAAATTTCATGTGCTGGTGTCATAGGGGCAAAACATGGGACTCACTGTGGGCTAAATGGAGTGGGTTAATGTTAGGGGAAGCTGATATTTTCTCTCTAATTGGGAAAGTAGATCTTTGCTATTGTCACTCTGGATCATTGCAATGCAGATGGAATGAAAGAAAAAAAATCAACACTGTTATGGTGAAATGAAATGAGCACTGAAATTGCAGTCATTAGACCTGAGTTCAAATCCCAATTCTGCCACTTAGTAACACTAGTTACATTTATATAGCCCTTTAAGGTTTTCAAAGCACTTTATATATGTTCTTTGACCATAGCAACCATTGGTTATCCAACTCTTATTATTGAGGAGGCCGCCTACTAGGTTACAATAGTCACCAACTCTGGAACTAATATGTTCAAATATCACCTCTGAGCAAGTTGTCGTATACGATTGTGATGAAATAGTATTGTGTTATGAGAAAGGAGCAGGATGCTTTCAGAAAAACCTCGAAAGATTTATATGAACGGATGCAAAACAAAGTGGGCAGAACCAGGAAAACATTGTATATAGTAACATTGTATATAGTAAGTGATACAGTGATCCAAGACAAAGGATAAAAAATGTTAATCATCTCCAAAGGAAGAACTGATAGAGTCTGAATACAGATAGAAGCATTTTTTTAACTTTCTTTATTTTTCTTGGTTTTTTTTTTTGTTCTGTGTTTTCTTTCACAATATGACTAATATAGAAATTTGTTTTGTATGAAAACACATGTATAACCTATATCAAATTGCCATCTTTGTTGTTGTTCAGTCATTTTTCAGTCTGACTCTTTGTGAACCATTTGAGGTTTTCTTGGTAAAGATGCTAGAACCCTCTCCAGTCCATGTTCCAGGTAAGGAAACTGAGGCAAACAGGGTTAAGTGACTTGCTCAGGGTCCCACAGCTTGTAAGTGTCCAAGGCCAGATTTGAACTCAGGAAGATGAGCCTTCCTGACTCCAGGCCTGGCACTCTATGTGCTATGCCACCTAGCTTCCCTATTGCCAGGAAATATTTAATGATTTGCCCCAAGTCACAGTTAGTGAGTGTCTGACTCCAAGTCTAGCACTGTCCCCGGCATCGCCTAACTGCTTCTACCACATATTACTTAACATATCTGAACTTCAGAGTCTTCCTTTGTACAATGAAGGGGTGGTGTTAGCTGATTTCTAAAATTCTCTCTAGCTCTAGCTCAGGGATTATGAATAAGCATATATGAAATGTGGCTGTTGAGTTACTATCTTGCTGGGTACTCAAACACCCTCATTCACTTGCTCATTCACTCTTTGTTGTCTTTCAAGTCTTAATTTTAATCCCTTTCTCTTTCCCCTAACTGCAAAATGGGGTAAATCTGTTTCTGTGGGTGACCTGATTTCAAAGTTTTAAAATTCTTCCATGATTTGAGCATGTGTCATAACTAGCACAGTGTGGTGATGAAACTTTGGGAACCAGTTTTTCAAAAGGGCTATTGGAATTATTTTAATCATATGTATGCATTCATACGCATGGCATGGAGAATCACTTTGCTGATTAGGTTTTGCTACACTTTGAAGAATATTCATTTATATTCTTGAATTGTTTTTTTCCCTTCTGGGATTGGCTTATGGGGATTAAATCATATTGGCATACAGATGGGCAGGGCAAATGCTTAAATTTTTAATATTACTGAAAGGGAATTGAGGATAAAATACATACTAAGGCTTGGGGATATACTTATAAATGGGATATATTGAGAAAGTATCTGCTGAATGCAGTATTAATTTCATATGTCAATGGAAAACTTCCTTCAAATTTCCATCCTCTAAGCAATTAGGAGTTATGGAACATTTTCTGACAAAGGGAGTGACATGATGAAAGTAGTGCTTAAGGAAGATTAATCCAGTTGCCAAATATACAATTGATTGGAGAGGAGGAAACCTACAGAGAGAAAGAGAAATGGAGAGGATTTTGTAATAGTTCAGGTGGGAGATGGTGAAGGGAATGACTGGAATGGTAATTGGAATGAAAAGAAAGGGATGGAAGCAAGAAATGCCTTGCATAAGTAATTAACTGGATTTGGTAATTGATTGGTGGGGACAATGATGATGACAACGACGACAACGACGATGACGATGACGACAACGGGGCAGCTAGGTAGCACAGGGGAGAGAACCCTGGGCCTGGAGTCAGGAAAACTAATCTTATTGTGTTCAAATCTGGCCTCAGACACTTACTAGCTGTGACCCTGGGCAAGTCACTTAACCCTATTTGCTTCAGTTTCCTTATCTGTAAAATGAGCTGGAGAAGGAAATGGCAAGAAGGCATTCCACATGGCATCTATTTCTTCCAGGCCCTTCATATCCCACTTAGAATTATAGGGTCACATTCCTGATAAGGCACCAAAGCAGGACTCCAGTGAAGAAAATACTATCTATACTGTCTATACTATCATCGTTGTGGTTTCTTACTTCTATGACACTGGTTGTAACTCATTCATGACTTGTAATCCTGTATGATTCCTGTCCATGTTCATCTGATGGGGTGCTGAGACCTGGACCCCAAAAAGCAAAGACCATGTCTCCTGAAGCAAACCAGAATCCCAGCAAGCCCTTGTGAGAAAATCTTTCCTTGTTACAAGCACATGCAGGCCTGACCCTGTAATTCTGTAGATAAAGGCTATCAGTATAGACATAAGGTGCCTGCTCAAGGACCATTATGTGGCAACGCTTCTATCTTGTTCCTTCAACAAAGTTATCTCTGTTGACTCCCTGAGTTTTCCCATACTTTCCAGAAGCTCAGAAAGTAGCCTACTTGAATATCCTGACTACTCCCTACTCCTGCCCCAGATCACCTAATTAGCATACTAGCATTTTTTTCAAGGTCCCTTTTCCATATGAGCATAAGCATCATCCCCATTAAGTTGCAAGTTCCCTAAGGAACTGTATTGTTAATGTATTTTTGCATAATGGGAATATCTTTCCCGACCATTAATATGCTCATGTGACCTGCTTGAGTCACAGAAAGCCTGTGTCACATGAGTCTGTGGTGGGAAAAGCTTGCCAAATGGGTGAAACAGGGGGCGGAGCAGGAAGGGTGGAGCAGAACTGAGAGGAGGTTGGTTACAGCAGTTAGAACTAGGGGAGAGGGAGGAAGTAGGCAGTGAGCTATGAGTGTTTGTTTGTGGGAATGTTTGGGGATGGTGGTGTCCCCTGCATTGTTATTGTGTATAGATTTCTTTGTTGTTATGATGAATTAGGCTTTCTGGTGTTGAGATTTGGCCTTCTGGTGTTTAAATAAATGTTCTGGTTCTGTCTTCCATGTGGAGAGTCTGTTATATTTTGTGATTCAGAATTTTGCCCACATATTAATAGCCGCTGTAGGTACTGTGAATACCGTGTTGGCTATACAGGAACTTTGACTGCCTTATTGGTGTCACAAAACTTTTGTCTCTTGACTGGAAGATGGCTTGAGTGTGTGAATTCATTCCAAGTGATGGAGCCCTGTACCATGATCCCCTAAACCATGTCACTACCATAAATCCATCACTAGGGGCCTACCTCATGATCTGGGAACCTTATTCCATAGCTATTGACACTGTGCAGATAAGAATGGTGTAAACAGGCTGTCCATTTGGATGTTACACATTCTCACTACATGACTGGCTCATCAATCTCTTTTTTTTAAAACATAGCTATTGTTTGAAATGTCTCATGTCTGCTACTTTCCACTGCCACAACTGGGGGCCGTGTCCAGTCCTGATCTATATCTTGCCATTGGACTCAGTTGGCTCCAGAAGAGAAAGTGAGGTTTGTGGCCTTCCACAGCCCTCCCTTACTTAAATTCAATTCTCTTGAAAGTCAGTTTCCTGATACTATGGTCCATTTCGAGAATGAAGGACAAACAGCTCCCACAACCAACACTGTAGTCTAAGCCTGACTGCTTGCTGGCTTTCTAGCACGTACCTTAGTTATATGGAAATTTAAACAGTTTACAGTTAGCTGTAGTTTTTGTCTCCATGGATTTTTTAGGAGGATGGAAGTGGGATTAAACAGAAAATAAGAAAAAGAACATAACATGATAAGAAGGGGAGGGTAACTTCAAAGAGTTTGGACTGATCTGAATGGAAGAGTGGAATTAAAGGCACCTGGAACTTTGGACTGCTTCAATCCCTGAACCTCTATTCCCTCCACTTTTGCTTTGCCACTGGACTTTGATGATTCTTAGAGAGAGAGTGAGGCAGAAGGTTGTGCAGCTCTGCCTGACTTAAATCCAATTCATGTGGGAGTCAAGATATCACTCCATGATGTCACCGGTCCTCTTCAAAAATGAAGGACAAACAACAACCCCTCCACATGTCTCTAGAATCCTACTATTAGAAGCAGCTTGTTACATGGAAAGAACACTGGTCCACTTGTGTTGTTGTGTTTGTCCTTTGTTCTGGAACGGCACCATGACATTAAGATGATCACATCATCTTAATTGCAGTTGACTTTGATTTGAGTGAGGGAGGGCTGTGCAAAGTCACCAGCTTCACTTTGCCCCACATCTGGGTCCAGTGAACTGATGATATTCATCAGGACGACTGGAGATGGCCCAGGATGTAGCGTGAGACCCTGGTCCTTTTAGGCCAAGGTCTTTTCTGACTCTCATTCTGAGTGAGATAATGCCCATTCAATGAACACATCTTTTTAAGTAGTTACTCAAGGGATGGCTCCTTTAATCAAAAAAAAAAGAAGAAAAAAAATCAAACTGGGAAGGGAAGACTCTCAGGGTTCCTGGGCAAAAGAGAAATAGTTACTATTTATTATTTACATTTACTGTGTGCTAGGAGGGCAGGGATCCCTTGTCCAATCTATGAACTCCAGAGTGAACTGGGCTTAAAGCTTGGTTTTGAGCAAGAAATCTAGCCAGTAAACCTGAAGGAAAGAAGGCAACTGTTGGCCAGTGAAGTATACCTTCCCATAGACAGAGCAACCCCAGGTAAGGAGAGAGGGCAGGGGAATAAAGAGGAGAGGAGAAGAGGGAGAGGTCAGAAGAGGAGAGAAGGGATGCTGCTACTCACTCGCAGGTTGTGTTTATCCTTTGTTCTTGAAGATGACCATGACATCAATAAGATGACCAGGTCTTCTTATTACCTATGGGGATAAATCACTTTAACTCTCTGGACCTTAATTTCCTTGTCTGTAAAAGGAGGTTAGACTAGGTAAGTTCTTAAATCCCCCTCAGCTCTAAATCCTGTGGCTTATAAGACATAATCTTTATATTATCACTCAGGCCCAAATGTGGAGAGGAGAGTTTTCCTAGTCAATTGTAACAATAAATTCTAGAAAAAGAAAAGATGATCAAGAAAAGAAAACAAATTTAATCATCATAAAAAGCCCATTTTAAACTGAATTATTTCCATAACATTTCAGGATTCAGTTGCCTGGGTAAATTTTAGCTTATTTTCACGCCAGGGAAGTGTCAGCCACTCATTTTTAATTGTTATCACTGTAAACCAGAGTTAGAAATATGAGAGAGCAAAGCCTTTAATCTCCAACCCTCTTGCAAGTATAGGTGCCATAACAATCCATATTTTTATGCAGCTCCTATTTACTCTTTTCTGGAAGTTCTGACTGTAAGGACATCTCTTCTCAGGGTAGAAATGTCATTTCGATCAAGTGGAACACCCTCTAAAGGTACTTGTTATCTGTTACTGGCAGACTGTTCATGCCAAAGATACATTTTAGGGATGGATTCAGACTTTGCAAAAATACAATGGTACCAGTAATGGAAGATTCCTTGCTTTTCTAGGGGATCTAAATTAATATCTCCAGCACCCTATTCCCTACTGAAAATCAGCATGAACAGAACATAGACACTTTAAAGGTCCATAATTTCATTGGTACAGCTGTTCCTTCCACTTCCATGATTCACAGCCCATCTCTATGTTAAAGTCTTTCTGAATTGGAAGGGATGGAAAAAATTCATTTCCTGATATGGGAACTATAAAAACAATATTATAATATCATTTCTGAAGATGAAAGGAATTATACTATGGTGGATAGAGGGCTGTACTTGAAGAAGATAATGATAGCATGTTTCATCAATTCTCTGGAATTGTAGTTGATAATTACACTGATTAGAGTTCCTAAGTTTTTCAGAGTTGTTTATCTTGACAATACTGTTATCATTGTATACATTGATCACCTGGTTCTGCTCATTCAATCTGTATCACTTCATATATGTGTTTCCAGGTTTTGATGAAATCATCCCCTTCATGTTATTTTTTGATAACCCAATAGAGATCAATTGCATTTATCTTACATATAATTATAGATATAAATACGTTATTGAATATTATATTTATTATTTGTTCAGTCATTCCTCAACGGATGTGCACCCCCTTAGTTTCCAATGCAAATGACTATAAATATTTTTGTATAATCTTAGAGTTTGTTTTGTTTAGGACTAATTCTCCCTTTTAATCTCTTCTCCAAATAATAATTGTACTCTCCTTTTCCTCCTGTTTCCCTGTTGAGTGAAATGTACTTGCATACCCAACTCTGGATGTGAATCTTCCCCTCTTTTGACCAGTTCAGATGAGAGTGAAATTCAAGTGTCAGCTGTACCCCTTGCCCTTTTTCCTGTATTTGCATACCTCGATAATGTGAGATAATTTTTGCCAGTCTTCTTCTGTCTTTTCTCCTATATTGTATTTCTCCTTCACTAACTTTTCATTCTTGTTTTAAAATCATCAAGACTTACCAGAATAACTTCCAGGTCTTCTGTCTAATTAGACTGTCTTTATGACCCCAATGATAGAGTTCTGATGGGACAGATCCCATGTCAGTTTGTCCTTGTTTAATGCTTATGATTGGTCATTCATATTTACTTTTTTTTTTGTTTCTCCTGAATCTTGTATTTGACTTTCAGTGTTTCTACATAGATTTGGTTTTTCATCACAAATACTTGGAAGTCTTATATACCATTGAAGGATTTTTTCCACCTATAGATTATACTACATTTTGCCTGTTTGCCTCAGTTTCCTCATCTGTAAAAATGGGAAAAATAATAGCTCCCACCTTCTAGGATTGAAATAATAATTTTAAAGCACATAGTGCAGAACCTGGCATGTAGTGCCACATAAATGTTAGTTATTAATATTTTTATCTCATTATACTTTATAGTAATATTACTCTTATATTATGATATGTGTTATATTATTAATGTTACATTATTACTCATTATTCTTTATTGTAAGCACAACCTTTGCTTCCTAGAATATAATTTTCAAGCTCTCTGCTTCTTTATAGTGGTGGCCACTAAATTGTGTATGATTCTGACAGTGTGTAGCTCCTCAGTACTTGAACTCTTTCTTTCTGGTTGCTTTCAATAATTTTCTTTGACCTGGAAGCTCTGGATTTGGTTAAGATGTTCCTTGAGAATTTTAATTTTAGGATGTCTTAAAGAAACTAGCTGGTGTTCCCATGGTTTTTAAAAAAAAAATTTGAGAAATTTTGAGATTTACTGAAATACAAGATCTAGGCTTCCTCCCCTCACATTTTTTGGCCACACTTTTAAGTTATCCTAATGACTTCTAAAATTGTTCTCCTTGGATCTGTTTTCTAGGTCAGTTGTTTTTGCTATGACTTAGGTTGTATTTTCTTCTTCTTAGTTTTAGTCTTTTGATTTTGTTTTAAAATTTCTTGTTATCTCATGGAGTTATCTTACATTTGGTCCATTCTAATTTTTTAGGGAGATTTTCATGCTGAGTCAAGGTTTTATACCCCATTGTGCTAAACTGTTAATTCTTTTTCCAATTCTTTCTTCCATAGCTTGCATTTCCTTTCTATTTTCTATCCCTTTAGTCTTCTTATTTCATTTATTAAAATTTTTTAACTCTTAAAAAAAAGCTTCTTGCTTTGTCTCTTCCAGGAATTCTGGTTGAATTTATGCCTGCTACATTTTTCTTTGAGACTCTGCTGGTAGATATTTTGGAATCATTCTTTTCTTTCAGGTTTGTGTCTTCAGTATCCCTATCACCACAATATCTTTTATAGTATGATTCTTGTTTTTGTTTGCTAATTCTTAAAACCTAATTAATGACTTTGGACTTTATGTTAGGGCTGGGCTCTGTCACTTCTGAGCTGATCTTGCTCTTGTTTTCTTGGGGTACTGCGTGTAGGATCTCAGGGTTGGCTCAGACTAGGGGCTTGTAAGGTTTCAGTGTTCCCCAAATAGTTTGATCCAGGGCAAAAGCTGGATTGCTGGTCCCTTGGTCTGAGCTCTGCAAGTTCCTGACCTGGGTTTGGATCTGAGAAATAGGTCTATGGACTTTTCTTCTTTCTTTTTAGGAAGTCATATTTATTAACTGTTATTCATCCAAAATGTGCTCCCCAAGGAAGAGAAAGAAATTATATTTTCCTTTTTTTCTGTCACTAAACCAAATAGGGATAATTTGGTCATCCAAAAGAATTTCCTGGGACATTGGAGCAAACTACAAGGGACAATAAGATATAAACTTATTAAAAGAGATATTATGTCAGTGCCTTACTGCCTGTGTGACCTTGGGCAAGTTACTTAACCTTTCTGGGCCTCAGTTTTTTAAAATCTAAAAATGAGGGTTTTAGATTAGACTAAGGTCCCTTTCAACTCTAAATATATAGTTCTTTTCTTAATTTGACCATGAAGAAAGCACCTACTTGAAATATTTCATATTGGTATAGAACTTTAAAATTTGTAAAGGACATTATATAGATTATCTCATTTGATTTTCACAACAACCCTTTGACTAGTTGTCATTATTTCTTGGTCAAAGGGTTCTCTATGGTGAACAGAAGGGATGATGTAGAAAGAAGCAGAACAGAAGAAGTAGATATGAATGAATTATAACCTGTACCTTTGGAGAAAATAACCCACATTGATGATACGGGTATTCCTAAAACTTGGGGCAGTTAGGTGGTGCAGGAGGTAGAGCTCTGGGCCTGGAATTAGGAAGGCTTGAGTTCAAATACAGCCTTAGACACTTACTAGCTGGGTGACTTTGGCTAAATCACTTAACCCAGTTTACCTCAGTTTTCACATCTGTAAAATGATCTGGAGAAGGAAATAACAAACCACTCTAGAATCTTTACCAAGAAAACCCCAAGTAAGATTATGAAGAGTTGGACATGACTGAAAAATGACTAAAAAACCACAAAACTTGAACTCAAGGCTCATTTAGATTTCCTCTGGAAGGGTGAGTCTTTAGAGCACGATGCTGCTGAGGGTGTGAGCTCAGAGACTAAACTGAGTAACAAATCATGATATCATGTCATTTTGCTGCCACTGATTTCAGGGCCCTTTGATATGGGTTTCTTTATTGAATGATCATGAAAAGTATTTTGGAAACCTTACGGCACTGTAAATCTGAGTTGTTATTTCTATCCATCAGCAACCTTCTTTTCTAGTTAGGCATTCTTTGTCTGGATTTTATCAACGAAACGTATCTGGGTAGTCATTTTGTGTTCTGCCGACTCTCAATATTTCTTCTGCTGTTGACATTCCCTGAGGTGGGGACAGTTTTGTGAATCAGGGTGATTTCTGCCATTCACATAGGCAATTTTGTTGTTGTTGTTGTTTTGTATGATGTGCTATTTATTACCACAATAGGCATTGCTTTACCTGAACTAGAACATTGTTTTTTCTGTGGAATTTTCACCAGGTACCTTCTGATTGCTTTTTAGCTCCAAGATGAGGTCATGATAGGTAGAACTGCACAGTCACAATTACAGTAGCAAGCATGCTCAGGGAGGTGGAGTGTCTGTTGAACTTTACCATGGGGCAGTTTCTTCCTATAAACACTGAAAAGTTGGATCCTAATCTCACATTTTTCAGAGCTCACTGATCCTCTGTAAAGTTTGCTAAAAGAAAGAAAAATAAATATTTTTGAGGAGGGAATGCAAAATTAAAAAGGATAAGACTGTGTCTTTTATAATATATCTATTCCCCTGGCTAAAGGAAAGCCTATACTACGAAAAAAAGGAGTGGGGTGGTGAAGAGTAATGCTATTTTCCTATCTGTTTTCTCAAGAGTCACTGGGTGAAATTAATTTTTTTAAAAAATGTGGTCAGGTCCCTCATCTGTTAGATTAAATTGGTGACTGCTACTGTAATTTGATTGCACTTTCATCTTTCTGAATTAGTCATTGGAATATAGATTTCAGTCTTATTTTCATTTCATTGAATAGGTCACATAAAATGGCTTGTTTGAAACCCTCATTTTTTCCCCCTGGATAATTTCAGTCAAAAGATAGCCTTTCTCTTCTAAGGGCATTATAGAAGACAACATGGGAGGGGAGAAGAGGCAGGGGAATAAGAATATCAAAGGAAAACTTGCTGAGTTTTTAACCCATGGTGGAAATAAAAAGGTGAATGCTTTCTTCTCCCATACTTCAACTTTCTTTTCTTCAACATGGGTTTGTAATAGATGCATAAACTAAGAACCTGAGAGTACAAAGCTCCAAAGGGATATGGGAAGCGCATTTTACACAGAAGGAAATCTTGGTAGTTAGTTACCTCTATGGTGTGATTTTAAAAGGTTCCCAGGAAAACAAAAAATTCTCCCTATCTCTTCTGTTCTGGTGCCTTACATTCAGTGGTGTGCTGGGAAATGTGTAATAACAAGCTCTTGGAAAAAAAAATATATGTAGGACAAACTTTTAAGTTTAATCTACCTTCATTATTAACATTTTCTCTATCACTTAAATCTAGATAATGAATAGAACAATAAATCAAGGTCTGATTTGCAGTGTTTGCTGATTTCTGTGGTGTAAATGCTCACACTGAAAATTTAATCACTCTCTCTGGTTTGGGAGGCCGCTAGCTGGCTCAGTGGACAGGGTTCTGGGCTTGGAGTCAGAAAGACCTGGGTTCAAATCCAGCCTCAGACACTCACTAGGTGTGTGACCCTGGGCAAATCACTTAACCTCTGTTTGCCTTAATCCACTGGAGGTAGAAAACCACTCTGGTATCTCTGCTAAGAAAACCCCATGTGGGTTCACACAGAGCCAGAAGCTACCGAATGACTTGACAACTCCCTGGTATGAGTTGACTCCAGTATACCTGTAATGGTAATTTAAATGGGAAGATCTTTCCCATTCATTAATAGACCCATGTGACCTGCTCAAGGCACTTGGAAGCCTGAGTCACATGAGTCTAAGTAACAGGGAACAGAAAGGGGTGGGAACAGGAAGAGGCAAAGTTAGAGCAGTGGAAATTGGTCAAAGCCATCAGAATTGAGAGAGAGGAGGCAGACACAGAGGAGGAGACTGGGCTCCTAAGTGTTTGCTTGTGGGAAGGCCCTAGCAGGGAG
The DNA here is from genome assembly GCA_028658325.1 of Potorous gilbertii. Classification (NCBI taxonomy): domain Eukaryota; kingdom Metazoa; phylum Chordata; class Mammalia; order Diprotodontia; family Potoroidae; genus Potorous; species Potorous gilbertii. The sequence continues at coordinate 311,774,646 of CM053771.1, read as the reverse complement.
AAAGCTTGGGGCTGGTGTTGCCCTCTGCATTGTTACTGTGTATAGATTTTTGTTACTATGATGAATTTGACTTTCTGATCTCTGAATAAATGTTTTGGTTCTTCCATGTGGAGATTCTGTTGTATTTTGGGATTCAGAAGTGCATCAGCATATTCATGGCTGCCACAGGTGCTGTGCCTACATTCCCAGCATTGAGTTTATTTCTCAGTGGCCTCTCTCAGAGAGGTTATATGACTTAACATTGTATGTATTTTACCAACTAAATTATGAGCATCTTGAAGGCAAGAGCCAAAGATACCTTGAATAGGAAAACTAATGTAAAAGATGCTGTTTCTAGGACCAGAAAAGGAGGTGGGCTGGTCATGGAGCGAGATGGAGAAACAACAGATAGATGGCCTGTGCATGTTGATATTCCTGAGATATTCACAGAATGATAGCAAGGTCTTCAACCAAGTTGGGCAGATTCTCTTTGGGGGATTTATGGGATAACATGAACAATAATAAAAATTCTACACCCATTGAAGGGAGAAGCCACACAGATCCATTATAGAAACTTTATGTAGAAACTTTTTAGATATAGCCTAAAACTCAATAAGCATTTCATAGATACAAAGACTAAACATGGACTCATGAGATTTTGAGTTCCAATCCCAGCTCTGACATTTACTACCTATGTGAGCTTGAGCAAAGTATTTATCTTTCATGGGTTATATTTCCTGTTTCTCTATACCTCATTTCCCTAATATGCAAAATAAAGGTGTGAACTAAATGATTCCTGTGCTGTCTTCCAATTCTAGATCCATTGAAATCTGTGAGGGCTGATATATATTACTCATATGAGACAAAGTCAAGCAATTGGGAAAAAGAATGTTGGGCTTAGAGGGACCTGGGTTTAAATCTTATCTCCAATACTTATTAGTCATGTGACTCTGGGCAAGTCACTTAAAAGTCTCAGTTTTCCCACTTATGAAATGGGGAAAATAATATTTAAGTACCTGACTCTTTGGTTTGCTATAAGAAAAGTGCTTTGTGAGTCATAAAGAGTTGTATAACAGGTCAGCGGCAAAGGGGATAAGAGTACTAGATGTGGAGACAGGAAGACCTCAGTTCAAATTCTGACTCATACACTTACGAGCTGTGTGACTCCCTAATCACATAAATTCTCTCAGCCTCAGTTTCCTCATCTGTAAAAGAGAATAATAACATCAATTACCTCATGGAGAAATTGTTAGGATAAAATGAGATAATATACATTTATAGTGTTTTATGGGCTCCTAAGTGTCACAGTGGATAGAGTGCTGGGACTCTAGTTAGGAAGACTCATCTTTGTGAGTTCAAATCTTGCTACTAGTTGTGTGACCAGGGGCAAGTCACAGTCACTTAACCCGATTTGCCTTGGTTTCCTCATCTGTAAAAATGAACTGGAGAAAAAATGGCAATCTGCTCTAGTATCTTTGCCAAGAAAATCTTAAATGGCAGGTATGAAGAGTTGGACACAATTGAACTATATAATGCTTTGTAAACTTTAAACTGCTATGTAAATCCAAGCTATTAGTATTATTATTTTTATATAAATGTCAGTTATAATTAGTGTGTCTAAAAGATCTTGTACTCAGGACGTCCCAACATAGTGGTTTTCCATTTCATCTGTTAGAAGCAACAAAACAGATTTTTAATTTTCTCAAACATTACGTAAAATTAAATCATGAAATAGAATGTCAATGATGCCAACTTCTACAGTAGGAAGAGACAAGAGTTATTCATCTGCAGCTTTCCCCCCTCCCCCATCCTCTGTTCTAATATCCTTACTTTGACAATTGGAAATCATGCATAAAATCTATTCACACCCACTAGCATGTCCATTACAAACTACATTTGACGATGTATAAATTACAAATGAAAATGCAGCATTACATTGATTAAAATAGATTTATTTATGATTTCTGTTGGTATAATTTTGCTGGTGTGATTTTTTTTTTTTACAACTCAATTGCTTAGTGATTACAGGAGCATTATAAAGTCATAGCTGGATTCTGGTTAGCAGTATTTGACTGCTAAATTTTGACAGTTTCTGAAGTCGAGTTTATATTTCAAAATCTATAAACTTTCCACCACTTTAAGCCACCTGGTCTTTAATATACTTTATAAATTAAATATTTTTTGTGCTATATACCCTGAACCCAGAGCTGGAAGAGAGCAAATCTTTTGTCTCTCTTGGTTGCCAACTCCACTTGTCCCACGCAAAGATGTGGGGCATTTATGTCCCTCCACCAATGAGAGTTCCATTCCAGAGGGCTTTAGGGTCAGGGGTATAATGAAACATAACACTAAACAATGAATCTTAGAGTGCACCTATATTATCATCAAAGGTCTATCCAAACAGTAGTTAAAATAGGATTCTTTCTTTAAATAGAGATTTGTATATATATATATAAATTTATATAATATAAACATATATATATATAAATTTATATAACATAAAGCTTGTTCATTCATTCACTCAACAATAAACAGACTCTTTTTTGGCATCATGTGGAAAAAATTTTTAAAAACTTTTCTTATTTTGTGTCTATGTAGACAGAGCCTCAGAATTTTTCCAACAAGAGTCTAGGGAGACTAAATAAAGGCCATCACAGAAGTCCCATAACCTGAGTAAATGAGGAAGCATTTACACCATGTTTCTGGTCCATCTGTCTCATAAAGGGTAGAGCTTGTGCTCTGATTAAGGTGAAAGTGGAGTGGTTGCTTTAATTGCCTTATCGTTCTTTCTTTTATTTTCTTACTTTGTCCAGTTCTGAGGTCTCTTTCAGATATTTGTGCAAATTATTTCAAGTTTCCAATTACAATAAAGTTATTACTAGAAGAAACCAGGAATCCCAGGGCTGTCCGGTAACATCAGAGGAGTGCCTTGGAAGTGGTTCGCATAATTTATTCCTATTGTATAAGGGATTTCAAATTTTTGTTTAGGTGAGGTTGGATGTTGGATGGGTAGGTAATTGTAACCAACAGGCTTCTCTGTGGGGCAAAAGTAGCCAGCTGTTCCCTCCCTCTTTTACTCCTTCTCCCAAAAGAGAAAGAAAGGAGAGGAGCTGAATCTTCCCAGACCACATACACCTTTCTCCTTTCACTGCTCCAGCTTAAGGGAATAACCTCTTTGGTATTACATAAATGTAATTTTCTCCTTTCACCTAGGAATATTGGGCACATGCTTGACTTTCCTCACACATTCCTTTATCCTGAATTCTTCAAGAAGCTGCCCTGGGTAATTTGAATAGTCTTGCCCAGCAAACCTCAGGGGCATTTGAGGGACAACTGGGAAATATTTAGTATGTTGGTTCAACTTTTCATGCTGACATGAGTCACAAAAAGAATAGGAAACTGGGAGAAAGAAGACATCAGATTGTATAGTCTCTCTTTCCCAATCTGGTGTTGACAACAGATAGAGATGAGAGGAGCTGTGTGTTTCTGACTCCTGGAGGAGCTTTTGTGCTGTATCCATAACACAAAAAAAGTCTTGGGGACCTATGGAGTAGGGACATTATAGTCTAGACATGTATTTAAGCTATAATTCAGAAAAAGCCTGTGCTTCTGCAGTACAATAAGGAAACCCGAAAGCAGTCTCCTTTGCCATACTGAAATCACTGCTGTATTGAGAGAACTTGGTGAAAATGGTAATTGAAGGAGGAGGGATAATGAGGACTGACACAGCTCTGGGAAGGCGGACGACAGTGCCGCCTGCTAGGAGCTACAGTCAGTGCTCTAGGTTGAGGAAATCCATACAGCAACTCCTCCTCGGAGCCCTTCAGGACTGTGATTGGGTCAGCTTTGCAATGTGGATTCAACTATGATTTGTGATGGGGAGCAATATCCCGAGGATCACTCTACTAGTCAGCAAAACTTAGCCTTGGAAAGTATCGAAACTGTACTTGAGATCTGTTTGGCTCTGAGTAATAAGCCTCAGGGGACTGTTGTAGCTTCCTGGTCGCATAGGTACAAATCAGCCAGGACACAAGGGTCCTGATTATAAACAGAGTCTGATACACCAACTAAAAGCATCTGAGCAAAGGCTTGTAGGGGAGAGAAGATGCTACAAGGGAGCGGGGAGAGAGAGAGAGAGAGAGAGAGAGAGAGAGAGAGAGAGAGAGAGAGAGAGAGAGAGAGAGAGAGACAGAGAGAGACAGAGATAGAAAGAGAGACAGAGAGTTCTCAGTTGCTCAAAGGGGAGTGGAAAAAGGATGAGATACAGTTTTTAGAGGCTTTTATTATGGGGATTCAGGGTTAAGGGAGAAGACATCTGTAGACATAATAAGTCAGGTAGTAGGGTGTTTGGAAACTTCTGGGCAAGGTCTTGGGTCTGCAGCTTCTGTGCAAGGTTGCCCCTAAACTGATCAAGGCTGGCTCTGCGGTTTCTGGCATCTCCAGATTTGGGTACAGTTCATTCACAAAGGACCAGTGATATGTCAAGCTGTTTGGGGCTTCAGAAGCTTTCTGATTGACTGGGAGTTGTATAATTCCATTGTCCTGCTCCCTTGTGAAGAAGAGAAATTCTAACATATAGTATAGTCATGACCTTGTAAACTTCAAATGGTTGGAAGAGCAACCAGAGGTCAAGCATTTGGAGTCTACAGCAGAGTCTGCAACCCCAAAGTCCAGGGAGAGCCAACTCTGAAGAACAACCTGCTAGACCCAGAGAAGGAATTGACCTAGCAGCTGTTTGGCCATATCCTATAAGCCAGAGCATCACTTTTGTCCATCAGCTCTGAACTTGGTGGAGGCAATGCTTAGTAGCAATATTTTGAGTCTACTCTACCCAGGGATGGCGGTAGTAAAGGAGAGTGTGCTCTAGTTTGGGAGGTTTTTGTACATGGATTCTCACTATATCTTTTCAGTAAATGTCCATTTGTAAAAGCTAACTGAGAGACATGCTGGCCTGCTTGCTTTTCTTATTCCTATATCTATGCTTTTGCATTGGTTGTTTCTGATACCTGGGATGTTCTCTCTTTTTTTCCTCCACTATCTTAAAACCACCCCAGTTTCCTTCAAAGCTTAGTACACATTATGTCTTATTTGAAGCTTTTCCTGTTCCCCTTACAGTTACTGGTGTCTCTTCCACAAATTGTCTTTTATTTAATTTAATTTTAATTTAATAATAATAATTAAATAATAAATAATAAATAAATAATTTAATTTAAATTGATTTTATAATGTGTAATTTGTATATATACACATATATACATACACCTACACACACACACACACACACACACACACACACACACACACACACACATATTTATATAACTGCCAAGCATTCAAACTTTACTGTGGAGAGTTCAGTTCAATGGGCAGGCCACATTGTTAGAGTGCCAAACGGATGCTTGCTTAAAAAACTATTTTATGGAGAACTCACAAGACCAATGCCCACATGGTGGTCAGAAAAAGTGAGACAAGGACACTCTCAAGGTCTCTGTGAAAGAACTTTGGAATAGATTGTGAGACCTGGGAAGCCCTGTTAGGACCACCCAGTATGGCGTGCCTGCATCAAAGGAAGTGCTTTGCTACGAGAGCAAAGCAGAACTGAAGTAGCTCCAGAGAAACTCGAGGTGCACATATTTAGAGAATGTCGTCCAAATATTCACATGGACTATTTATGTCCCAATACGAGTATTCTGCGCCCCTATCGATCTTTTCAGCCATAGTCGGACCCACGGTAACTTGACTTTAACACAGTGATGTCATTTTGATCCTCTTCAAGAAGAGGAGACAACTAGCCATATATTTTATTTTATTTCCATGTGTATCTATTGTCTCTCCTGATAGAATTCAAGTCCCTTGAAGGCAGGGACTGCTTAATTTTTGTCTGTGTATCTCCAGCACCCAGCAGGGTGTCTGGCACGCAATTTGTGCTTAATAAATGTTTGTCAATTGATCAATTGATTGGTTCAAGACTGGGTTGAGGTTACCAAGAAGAGCAGTATTAGATCTTTGTTGCCATCATATTCCAGCCTATTTGTCACTCCTTCCTTTAGCATTTCAGTACCTGGACCAGGCTTTTTCTCCACACTGGCCTTCACACTTCCATATATATATATATATATATATATATATATATATATATATATATATATTGACATCCCATCAAACACTGTTGCAATTCAGTTTATTAACCTTATCAACTCCCATGATAGGCCACTACAGGACTGGTCATGCTTAAGATTTCACCATCACCCATAACTGTCTTGAACCCTGAACTTCTGACCTTTCTTTTTCTGGTATCTCCTTCTGCCTCCCTCCTCCTAAATCTGTTTTTTCCCTTCTCATCTTGACCTTCAAGGTCTTTCTCCTGTTCTCTCTTATTCCTCACACTTGCTCTGGCCTCATTTTCCTTTCTTACACACACACACACACACACACACACATACTTAAAGGATCCTAGGTGTACACCTGAACCTTAAACATCACTGAGTCTCCTCCTTTTGAAGATGAGGAACCTTAGAAGTTTCCCTGAGAGTCTCTCAGAAGTTAAGCAACTTGGTCAAAGACACAAAGGTAGTGTCTAATGTGGCATCCTAGGAATCTCAGCTCTTCCTGACAATAAGGATGCTATTCTGGTCACTATACCCCACTACCACTCTTTATAATTTAATCTCATAGTTGGCCAGTTCTCTCTGTATTTCTTTTGGGAAGTTGCACAGTGGTTTTTGATGACGCCAAGACGCCTACAGAAACAAAAGTTCATCTTTTAGACATCAATATTCTTCTATTGGCTTCTATGGCTGTGTCATAGACTCTCTGTCTCTGAAGGATAAAACTTGGAAGTTATTCAAAGGAAAATGGAGAAATATCTATTAGGTTCTGGTAGGCTGTAATCAACCACAATTTGTTCCAGAAAAGCAGAATAAAAAATGTCAGCATTTAAAGATTGACATTTTAGTTCAAATTTTAACATTCTAACCGTAAAGAAGATCTATCTTGATAATGAATAAATGGGATGTTAAGGTTTTAAAGTCTATCATAGAATTTCAGAGTTGGAAGTCATATTCAGTCAACTAGCATTTATTAAGTGCCAGACAGTGACTAGGGGATTCTGTGGATAGAGGGCAGGGCCTGAAGTCAGGAAGACTCATCTTCCTGGGTTCAAATGTGGCTTCAGACACTTAATAGCTGGATAAGTTGCTTAACCCTGTTTGCCTCAATTTCCTCATGTGTAAAATAAGCTGGAGAAGGAAATGGCAAACCACTCCAGTATCTTTGCCAAGAAAACCCCAATGGGGTCACAGAAAGTTGGACAAAATGGAAACAACTGAATAACAGATGTACCAGACACTGTTAGCGCTGTCATCAAAGAGATGTATGACTGAAAATGTCATGAGGGTAGAGGACACAGTCTGTGTCCTCCATTACTACACTATTTTAAGAGATCTGGAGAAAGGTTCCACTCTCAATCCCAAATACTGGGTGGATTCTCTGAGGTGGATTTATGAGACACATGGGATAAGAATAGCTGAGGATAAGAAGGCAGGGATGAATTGTAATCTGCACCACTGGAGGGAGTACATATAGCACCTCAATAACAGATTCATCCAAGTACTGAAGTTCTCCTGCCAGATTTCAGCTCTCCAAGCTAGAAATGAAAACAAGTGTCTATCTTATTCTCAGACCATTTCTAAAAGGATTACATTTTGGGTAGTCAGGCTTGGTGCTTTCTAATTCCTGCAAAATCATTAGTCAACTCATCTTTTGACAAATTGCAAAGAGATTAAGTATTTTCCGTGACACCATAGTTTTGTTTTATTTTTTAATTCAGAAACAAATATTGAGTTGTATAATATCTAACCCTGTTAGAGAAGTCAGATTCATACAATGTCCAGAAAGTCCCTAAATCTCTAGGACTTCCAACTTTATTACTTTTAGTTGCTGCAACACATGGTTGAATCCCACCTTGGACACTTATTAGCTGTGTGACCATTGACAAATCATTTAAATTCTTTCAGCCTCAGTTTCTTTTTCTGTAGAATAGAGATGGGCAGCTAAGTGGCACAGCGTCAGACCTGAAGTTAGGAACACATCTTCCTGAGTTAAAATCTGGCTTCAGATACTTACTGGTTGTGTGACTCCAGGGCAAGTCACTGAAACCTGTTTGCCCCAGTTTCCTTCTATGTAAAATGAGATGGAGACGGAAATGGCCAACTACTCCAAAATCTTTGCCAAGAAAACCTCAAATGGGGTCATGAAGCGTCAGACACAATGGAAATGACTGAACAACAACAGAATAGAGATGATACTTGGACTGCTTACCTTATAGGACTGTCTTGAGGCTCCAATGAAATAATGAATGAAAAGAACTCTTTAGAATTTAAAGTACTAGGAGTATATCTGGTTTGTTCTTCCTGTTTGGCTATAGATGGTAGACCTAGAACTAAAGAGTAGAAGTCAAACGGAACCAAGTTTGAACTCAGTTCAAGTAGGAACATAACCATGATTGCTCCTCCAAAAGGGGATGAATTCTCCATCAGTGGTGCACAGAAAATGAGTGTTCACTCATAGTGGAGCAAATGCCATGCTGTGTTTGCTACATGGAGACTAAATGAGTGACACATTTCAAGAGTCTTCTAGGTAAGGACTTCTCTCATGCCCAGCTTTCCACACTCCTCACTTAAAACTGTTAGGGTCCAAGAGTGTTCCTCAATAGAGGCATTAGGTCCCAAAAACCTATTAGCCTAGGAGATATCTTCCTCCTCCCATCTCCAATGCTAAATCCAAAACCCAAAGCCTTCCTTGAGGCCTTGGATGGCTCATACAACTTCCCCTGAAGTATCTTTTTTGAAGAAACAGCATTATTTGGGAATGTACCTCATTTACCTGGAGGCTGAGTTATTGCTTTCTGACTCAGAAGACCCCCTTTAAAAGGTGCACCAAATGTCTCTGACCGCTGGATTTACTAGGACATCTTCCGCCCCTTTCTCCTTTACTAGATTACCCTTACCATGGTAGGAATTCTTCCACACCTGTCTCAGGTGCCATTCAAGAGCTCCCTTCCACCTGGTGGTTTGTTAAGCAGTATTGTAGCACCACCTGCTGCCCATCCTGTGCTTTGCTAGCGAACCTTCCTAAGGGCCCCAATAGGATATTAGCATACAACTTACTTCTTTCCATTGGTCAAAATTCCATGGAAGGAATGAATGTTTTAGCTCTTGGTCTGAAACAGATAAGGGACTAGATTTCTTCTTGGATCAGTGGATAGAAGTTGCAGGAAAGTAAATTTCCATTCATTATGTCCATTAGAGCTATTAAAAAAATAGAGCTGATTGCATGGAAAGGTGATGAATTTCCCATATATGTAGGTCTTCAAGTACTGGATAGATAGTCATTTATCCAAGATATTTTCCATAGGATTTGTGTTTTGAATGTCTACAGTGGTTCCTTCCAACTCTAGAATTCCATGAGACTAGGACATGTAGTACAAATAATTTCTTCTTTTCCACTTCTTTTATAGTTCCTTGTGTAGTATGACTTGCAAGTCTAGCCACAACATATAAAAACCTTGGCATTCCTCTTAGACTAGGCCCAAGATGCCTTGTGATTTCTAATTACCATTAAGGCCCAGACAGACATTGACTTGTAAAATGAAGTCAGAGGTTGTTAAGTTGAAAACCATTTAGCCTAAGGAAAGTTCCAAGACTTGTTATTGAAATGTCATTTCTTTATGGAGTATGTTCATTGTTTACAGCTTCTTTTTGTACTTGAAATAGGATCTCAAATATATAAACACTTCTATTAAATTATTCTAAAGAAACTTTCAGGCTCTCTCATGAGAAGAGGCAACTTATAGTTTGATGGCATTTTACTGTTCATACTGTACAGTAAAGATGCCCTTTAGCATTATAAATGTAAAATATAAGCATTAATATATGTATATATTTATATATAGTCAAAGTATATATTAAAAATATATATAAAGTCAAAATTATATTTATAGTCAAAGATAATTTAATTTGTAAATATATGTCATGTATGAAATTAAACTATCTTTAATTTCTTCCTTGTTCCTTGTAGGAAAATGGCAGTTGGCTGGAGAAAATGAAGGGTTCACATATTCAGTCTAGAGCATTTTTAATATGATTATTGATAGATTTAATTTCTTCAATTAACCCTGTTTGCCTCAGTTTCCCTGTCTGTAAAATAAGCTATAAAGGAAAATGGCAAATCATTCCAGTATGTTTTCCAAGAAAACCTCAAATGAGGTCATGAAGAATTGGGTATGACTGAAGAAAGACTGAATAACGACAATACCACTTGGTTCCATTGGTATTTGTCAGCACTTCTGGTGTAAGAATCTTCCTTTCCAAATTTGTTCAACACTTGTTGAACACGTGGGTTGTCTCTTGATTTTTTGGTATCATGAATGATACTGCTGGGAATTTGTTTTTAATTATTGCGTAACTATGTAATAATTTAATGATTGCACATATAAATATAATAATTATATCAATAATGTTATGTGAATTATGTTTATTTCAAAAATAATATATATTTATTTATTTCATAAAATAATGTTTCACATGTGATTCTTTTGCCATCTACTATGTGCATCTTATTTATGGAGATTTTGTTTTCTCCAGGAGAATGTCAGCTCTATGAGGACAGAGAATATTTTCTACTTTTTATCTGTACCCTTAGTATTTTGTATGGTGCCTGGTATATAGTTGTTGCTTAATACGTGTTGATTCATCTCTTTCATCTACTCCTTCCTTTCTACTCACAAGGTCATAAGGCCAGCTCAGGCCCTTAAAACATGTTTCCTGGTCTAATGTAGTAGCCTTCTAATTGTTCTACCTGCCTTAAGTTTCTGTCCTCTCCAGCCTTCTTCACATCACTGTCAAACTGTTATCCTAAAGCGCATGCCTGATCATACCATGCTCTGATCAATAAACTCTAGTGGTTCCTTGTTTCTTCTAGGATCAAATACAAATTCCTGTGGTTGCTGTTTAAAGTCCTTCATAATTTGGCTCCAATTGACTTTTTCAGATTGATTGTATGTTATACTACTTCCCATACTCCAAGATTTTGAAAAACTCGTTTTCTTCCTTTTCCTCACACATGACAGTCTATATCCCATTTCTGTATCTTTGCACAGACTCTTTCTCATGCTAGGAATATTTCATTGAAATTCATGCTAGGAATATTTTCTCCATTTCTGAGCATCTCTAATTACCTTCAAAACTCAAATACCACATTCTACAGGAGGCCTTTCATGATTTCTCTAGCTACTGGGCCCTCACCTTTTTCTTGTATTTATTATTTATATATAATTTTATGCACATACTTCAGTTAATAGAATGTAAATGCCTTGAGAGCAGGGTCAATACTTTCCTTGTTTTCTTTCTATCTTCAGTGCCTCCCAGGCGGTCTGACCCATGTTCAGTTGTGTCCAACTCTTTGTGACCCCTGGGACGAATACTGTGCATGAAGTTTGCTTTGCAAAGATTCTGGAGTGGTTTGCCATTTTCGTTTGACAGATGAAGAAACTGAAGCAAACTGAAAGGATGCCCTTCAGCTGGGGAATGGCTAAACAAGGCGTGGTATATGATTGCAATGGGATGCTATATAAGAAATATAAATATAAGAAAGGAGAAACAATGATTTCAGAAAAACCTGGACTGATACATACATTACATGAACTGATACATAATGAAGTGAACAGAACCAGGAGAGCATTGTACACAATAACAGCAATATTATTTGATGAAGAATTGTGAATGACAGCTATTCTCAGCAGAACAGTGATTCAAGATATTTCCAAATGACTAATGATGAGTCATATTATCTGCCTCCAGAGAAAGAACTGATATTGTTTGAATACAGACTGAAGCATGCTATTTTCACTAATATGGAAATGTTTTACATAATTGCACTTGTATAACCTATATCTGATTGCTTAGTATCTCAAGGAGAAGGGAGGGAAGGAAGGGCGGGATTGAATCTGAAACTGAATCAGAACTTTAAAAAAATGTTTTAACATTTAATTGGAGTCAAAATAGAATATATATTAAAGAAAAAAAAATGAAAGAAACTGGGGCAAATAAGGTTGTGACTTGCCAAGAGTCACTTATCTAGCAAGTATTTGAGGACAAATTTGAATTCCAGGTCCATGCCGGTTTATTGTTAGATTTATTTTTGTATTTGGATATTTGTTTATAACAAGAATAACCTATGGCCCAGGGCCCACGAAGATAGTCTGAACAAAAGATAGTGGTAGATTATTGCTCTAGAAGGACTCTCAGAGGCCAGCTAACCCTATGCCCTCATTTGGCAAATGAGGAAATATAATGTTAATTAGATCCTTCCTTGCCCCTTAATAGGCCTCGAGTACCTTTGTTAATTTCCTAATGAGGCACTGGTTCTCAAGGGTTGTGATGTCCTCTGGCTCTGAAAAGTGTATAAATACCCTTGAAGTCAGGTTTTACTTTGGGGTTTACTCATGAGAAGTGTCTGTTTGGCCGGAGGGGACACTGGGAAGCTGCTAAGGAGCCCCCTGGCTTTTAATATGCAGATGTTGGTGCTTCTCTTTCTGGGTAAGTATATGTGTAGTGATCAGACAGTTATCTGTCCGTTGATATGGGATGTATGTATTGCTTATAGTCAAAAAGTTGGAAACCCTGTCTGTTGGTTGATCTTTGTTTCTTTGTTTGTGCTCTGAAGTTCAGGTTGAGCTAAGTGAATGCTACGTGTGCTTGATTAAAGTGATTGTTGACCACTCAAAAGTTGCTTTCTTTTAAGAAAAGCAGATCTCAGAACCTATATAGCATGCCCTTCTGTGTTTGCTGGGGTCCTTGCTGATACAGAAAACTGAAGCCAAAAAAGGATAAATGAGTGGCCTGAGATATCACAAGCAGTTAGAAATCTCCAGAGTCTGAGAGTTTTCAGGGTACCATGATACCTCCTTGGAGGTAGAGGTTAACCCTCTGGGTCAATCACTTTATCATCTAGATTTCTTATTTTAATCTTCCTTCTCCTCCCTTTAGTTCGTCATCAGCAGTTGAAATACTTCACATAATAATTTCTGGTAGGTTTCTCCCAGTTAATGCCATTTTTGCCTGTGTAACAGAAAGCTGCAGATTCTTTGTATCCTTCCTCAGCTCCTAGAAGCCCAAGAGTAATCAGTGTACAAGACAGTTTTAAGAAGCACTGGGGAGGTAATTGTGATTAGGTAACTTAAAAACAACCAGATGCCTGCTTTCTTCTATTGCTGTGAGTGGGAGGCATATCCAGGAGTAAAATTTCCTCCTCAGAACCTAGGTTATTTTGAAGGAAAAAAAGGATAATTTACAATTTTGTATTTTATTTTTTTAAAATCCAGTGATCTGATCCAAAGCTCTCTTGCAGGAAGAAATTCCTAGGGAGCTAGCATATGCACATAAACACAGAATTGGTTTTGACGTTTCAAGTTGCATTTAATTATGTTTCTTTTTTTATTTTTTATCAGATTATGAATACAGATGAGCTCTGGAAGTTTACCAAGTTTTTGACAAAGCTTTTGATAAAAGTATCTAATATTATTCCTGTGGAGAAGATGAAGAGATACAGATTAGATAATGATGCATTAGATTCAGATCTGATTGGGAGCTGCAGCTGTTAATGGCTCAATGTCACCAAGACTGGAGCTCCTCATGGGTACGCCCTAAGGATCTGACTGGGCCTGTGCTGTTTAACATTTTTATTAATGACTTGGACAATAGAATACAATTATCCTTGGTTATCCCTTCCACGTCGCGCCTTTCCCCACTGCGGTTTTTGATATATTGAAGGTCAGCATAAGAAATTAAATGGGAATTTTTTGGGAGTTTTTAGAAGTCATAGATGACATGTGAAGGCCAGCATACAGCACAGAAAAAGTTTAGAAGCTCAGAAATACATAAAATATATGTATAGCATTGTATAACATCAATATATTTTGTCTTTTAATACCATAATAATTCAGACTTCTCTTGTGTGAAAGGAGGGGTGTGCCAAAAAATGTTACGTGGATTTTCTAGGTTGCAGGGGTGCTGTTTCCCTAACCCTTTGTGATGTGGAAGGGATAACTGTAGATGCTGGTCAAATGTGCAGATGCCACAAAGCTAGGAAAGACCTAACATCCTGAATGAGTAATGCTATGGCATAGGGCTGAATCTAGTGTGATGAATTTCAATTTCAATGTAAAATCCTGTACCTTTGGAATACAAAACACCTGCCTGAAATAGTGTTTCACTGTCCTTGGTTTTGCAAACCCAGTGTCCCTTCCACACCATGTTGAGGCACCAGAGTAGTACTTTTGTAGAGGGTTGGCAGGACAGTTCAGGTTTTCTTTAGTGCTGTCATAATATATCACAACCCTCCACTCCTACGCTGGGTTGTTTTGTAGCAGTATCTTTCATTTTACAGAGAGGTAAGGCCAAGGTAATGTAAAAAAATCCTGGGTTCAAATCCTGCTTGTGACACCATCTGCATGAATGGCCTTGTGCAGAGCATTTGAGGCTCTGTGGGCCTCAGGTTGCTCATCTAAAAAATGGGGGGATTGGACTAGATGGTCTTTGAGGTCCTTTTCATCTCTAATCTTTGGTTCAAATCTCAGCTCTTTTATGTTCCACCTGTATGAACTTAGAAAAGCCACTTAGCTTAAATGTCTCATACACATAGTTAGGGGGCTGGACTAAACAGGTCTCTGTTTCATTCCAGTTCTAAATTATGTGCAGTCTACATTATGATTCTGAAATTTACCTAAAATAGCAGAGTTAGTAGCACCTCTGCAACTGGAACCCAGGTCTCCTGACTATATGTCCTTTACACAATTTACTATACTATATTGCCTCCTTTCTGTTGATGTTCAGTTGTGACTGACTTTGGGACCCTGGGATGGTTTGCCATTTCCTGCTTCAGCTCATTATACAGATGAGGAAACTGAGGAAAACAGGATTAAGTGACTTACCCAGGATCACACAGATAGTAAGTATCTGTGGCCAGATTTGAACTTAAGTCCTCCTGACTCCATGCCTGCCGTTCTACTTGTGGCACTGCCTAACTGCCCTTCTTTCCATTATAGGATTTTGATTACAATGAATGACCTTTAAATGAAGCAGAATATATGTCACATACATACATGCACATGCAAATTTAAGGTAGTGTGTTTTAAAAGGAAAAAATATAAATACAGCAACAAAAGACCCATACTGAATACAGCCTAACTGAAATTCTCAAATTAAAAGTTGATAGCAAGTAATCCTCAGGGAGCAGATCTGTCATCACTGGGGCATAGTTAGGTTTTTCTTCTTCACATTTCTACTTCTTCTAACCAGTGAGATGGAAAATAATCATGAAGGAAGAAAAGAAACTGTCTCTCAGACTACAAGGGAAAAGAGTAAAGGGAAATTGGAAGAAAATTTAAAGAAAACCTTCTTTTTATTATTACAGACCAAGCTAAATTCAATGACTATCATTTCAAGGTACCACAGCTTTATCTAACCCTATGGGTGGGTAGAAAATTGTTTGTTCCAGATGGTTCCTGTAGGCAGAGAACAACATGTCAAACCTCTATTTCTTTCACTGATATTATTTTGTAAGCATTTCTTAAACCTGGTATTTATTTTTAATGACAAATCTCTCACAGTTTGGACATAGAAACAGTTTGGGCTTGAGCTCCACGTCATTCTACTGTGTATTTATTTTATTCTCATTTCCTTTCTTTGCTCCCACTGTCAAAAAACCCTCATCAGTATTTTGCTGTAGAATAATGGTTGCTATTGCACATTTGGAAGCAACAGGGGAGACCTCAAGGTAAGTTGTGTGACATTTTCTTCCTTGTGGCTGTCACCAACCATTACAATATTGCAATCATACTTCAGTTTAATTCAGGGAACATTATTAAGGACCTATAATACGCAAAAGAACTATGGTAGATTCTAGAGATACAAAGAGGAACATTGAATACTTGCTGACACAAAAGGACTGATTTTATTTAGAGAGACATGTGCACATCTAAATAACTAGACTATTTAGGAGATCAGGGAAAGCTTCACAGGGAGGTGGCACTGAGGATCCAAAGATTTAGAGAAGTAGAAGCGAAGACAGAGCATATTCCAGGTGTGGCATATGGCTTTTGCAAATAAAGAGAGACAGGTGTTGATTATAGGGCAGGCTTACCAGCTTGCCTGGAAGATACAGTGTACAAAGGGAAGAAATGTGGAATACAGTTGAAAGTGTAGGTTGAAGTCCCACTGGAGGGTTTTCAATGCCAGGTTGAGAAGTTTGGATTTTAAAGGAGCTCACTTTTGAACAGGGCTATGCTCTGGTGAGACCTGAGCCTTGGAAAGATTATTTGGGCATGATCTGGAGGGAGGAGAGACTTGAAGTAAAGCGGCCAGTTAGGGGGTTATTAAGATGTTCCACTGGGCTCCTTTAAAGTGTCAATTTTTGAAACAAGTCTAGGATCATAACAGATGAAACCTGGTTCTCCAACTAAGCCCTTGCATGTCTCTAGACTGGGGGAGAAAATGTTGATCCAAGGTTGCTTTCCTGTGCAAGGATGGAGTTGGTGTGAGAGTTTGGAGAGAAGGGCGTTTTTGCTTTGGGAGGATAGAAAGGACTCCAGACAGTCTTTTGGACTCACCCCAAACAAGTGAATAGAGGAGAGATACAGGCATAAAGGGGAAGGTGACTTCTTAACATGTCCTCAGTCTCCACTTTACCTCCTAAGAGACTCCCCAGAATTTCCTCTTGGGTGAGATTGCAGTGTCTCTTGGTTTGAGATGAGCTCTTAACTCACTCCTAGCAAGAAACATATTTGTTCTGTGTATCTTCTGGTATTTTTGACTCTGGATGACTACTCTGATTTCTATTTATTTGGACAAATGGGCTTAAGTGGTATGTGCTGTTTGTTACTATAGTCTTTTGTGTAATCAGCATTGGATCGGAAGGAGTCAGACTGGAGTACAAGCCAAGGGTTAATGACTAGAGAAGTCACTTTTTG
Organism: Potorous gilbertii; assembly: GCA_028658325.1. Taxonomy (NCBI): domain Eukaryota; kingdom Metazoa; phylum Chordata; class Mammalia; order Diprotodontia; family Potoroidae; genus Potorous; species Potorous gilbertii. Next base: position 311,757,641 of record CM053771.1, on the reverse strand, counting down.
TTTTGAAACAAAATCATGCCCCAGATCAGAAATATTTAGGGGACATATAAATATGATTCCAGTCTGGAAACCCTTTCAAAGACTGGAGGAAGGAGCACCCAGGACCACCACATGCCTGGGGCCGTTCACCTCTCCTCCCTCACGCACTGGTGAACATGCTAGGGGTGATAAGGGTTCTTTTTTCCTCAGAAGCCTTCCAGACGATCTTATCTAGCAGTGCTTCCTGAATTGATAACACATGGTTTTGAAACCACATGCTCAAATATAACCTACATGGGAACATACACACACACACACACACACACACACACACACACACACACACACACACTTTATACAAAGATGAGTGCTTGATTTAACTTGGCTTAAGGTATTCTCTTGGCACAATCTCCAAACAGAAGACTCTCTCCATCCTTCTACTTCCGGGCAACTTTCTGCTACTATGCTGCTAGAGATAGATCACAGGGCCTGTAGTTGGGAAGGCCTGAGTCAAACCTAACCCTGGAAAATCTATCTGCCTCAGTTTCCTCAAATGAAAAATGGGGACAATGATAATATCTGCTTCACAGTACTGAGGATTAAATGAGAGATAGCGCTTAATCAATGTTTGTTTCCTTCTTTCTTCTTACTATTGACACGGGGCAAGACCTCCTCTAGAAGACATATTTATGTGTTTTCAGCTTTCCCTATTTACTTTTTTCTGGTGGTAGCCCCTAACTCCTCCTGGTCATAGTCCACGCAGTACCCAGAGGGTGGTTTGAGGTGGGAGTGGATGAGTATAATTAAGGTACAGTCTCATATACTTAGCTAGGAACAGGTTTGAAATATTAAAAGAGCCCCTTCCCCTTTCAGTCCTCACTCATTCCTTGATCTCAAGCCTCAGGCCAGCCCCTCGCAGCCCCCTGGAAAGCCCTAGATATTTAGGGAGACATTGAACTGGAGTGGAAAGAAACCCAAAGTTGGAGTCATGGGACCTGAGTTCAAATCTTTGCTCTACCACTTAGACCTATGTGACCTTGGGCAAATCACCTGACCTCACTGGCCCTTATCTTCCTCATCTGTAAAATGAGGAGTTTGGGCCAGATGGTTTCTAAGGTCTCATCTACTTCTATATCTATGATCCTTTGGTGCCTGGTGAAATTCTCTAGTTCCTATGTCTTCCCCAGCCCCCACAATCAACTTCATGTTGAAATGGCTATGCAAATAGTTACCTGATCTGCTGAATGGGCAGAAGCAGCCTGGACTCTGTCTCTGAGAAATTTCTAATTAGGTTTTTCACTTGCTATTGCACTGAAGCTCTTCCTTCCTTTGTCTCTTTCAACATCCTCCTCCCGGTTTTTCTCTTATTGTCTTCTCTTCTCTTCTCTTCTCTTCTCTTCTCTTCCCTTCTCTTCTTTCCTGTTCTGTTCCATTCTGCTCTGTTCCACTCTGTTCCGTTCTGTTCCGTTCCGTTCTGTTCTACTCTGTTCTGTTCTATTCTATTCTGTTCTGTTCCATTCTGTTCCGTTCTGTTCCTTTCTATTCTGTTCCATTCTGTTCTGTTCTATTTTATTGTTCTATTCTTTTCTGTTCTGTTCTATTCTATTCTGTTCTGTTCTGTTCTCTCCTGTCTTTTCTCAGGTTAGAAGCTGAGGTCCTCTGCTACTCTTATTTTAACAAAGATAGAAAAAGGTTCTGAAAGAGACTTCATGCATGCAGTAAGGCAGCAAGGCTTACTGGTCAACTTTTTTAGACACTGGTATTTTTCTAGGTAACTTTTCATACTTGCTCCACTGCTCTCAGTGAATTAGGGAATCCTGGAATCCTAAATGTGAAACTGGAAGGGCTATCAGAAGTTATCTAAGCTATTCCCCTTATTTTACAGTTGAGAATACCCAAGATGAGGGAGGATAAGTGATTTGCCCAGGATCTCACAGTTAGTAAATAATCAAGATGGGATTTGAACTCAAGTCCTTTGATTCAGGAAATAAAGCACTGGGTTTGGAATCAGGAGGACTCCTCTTCATGAGTTCAAACCCAGCCTCAGATACTTACTAGCTGTGTGATCCTGCATAAGTCACTTCACCTTGTTTGCCTCAGTTTCCTCATCTGTAAAATGAGCTGGAGAAGGAAATGGCAAACCACTCCTGTATCTTTGCCAAGAAAACCCTAAAAATGGAGTCACAAAGAGTTGGACACAATTGAAAAAAGATTGAACAACTATAACATGTGCCAAGCACTGTACCTCCATTGTCAGTAGTCTTCCTAATGTACCATTAATACCTACTTTCAGTGGAGCTACGAGTTAGGACTGGTGACACTCTCTGAGCCCACTTTCCTACAGAGAGCCAAACACAGAATACTTCCTGCATGACTGGTCAAGCTGATCAAACCTTTGACAGCAACAGGAACTCATGAGATATTTGGCGTCCAGAGTTTCATGATGGACCACACTGACTAACAGTCTGAGGCTGATCCATACTTTAGATCCCACATGGATTAAGAAACTGGGTCTATTCTGCTTTGACCTGAATCATTTTTAAAAACACCAACAATCTTCTGTCGAAGCTTCCATGCTTTGAAGCACTGAATGATTTTCCTGTCTGGGGTTGATTTCCCTGCTGGGGGCTCCTTACTTCTCACTATTCTTTGATCCTGAACACTGGTACCTTTCTCTTCTACTTTCTATTAGTGTGTAATTCCTCCATGTTGTAGCATAATCTACAACAGGTGTTCTTAAATAGAGGTCTATAAACATCTTTTCTTTCTTTTATTTTTTAAAAAGTAGATAATAGTATTTCAGTATAATGGGTTTTCTTTGCAATCCTATGTATTTGTTTTGAGACACTAAAATTTTTTTTATGAGATAAGGTCCAAAACTTTACCACACTGACAAAGGAGTCCATGACAAAAAAGGTTGAGAACCTCTGCTATAGTGTGTTGTAGACTCTTCATTCAAGCCTCTCCGTGGCTGTGGCCTACTCTGTCTTATTTCTTGGAACCCAAGTTTCTTGAAAAATCCCTTTCAGCTTTTCGTAGCTCAGATCCACAAGCTCATCAGGTTGCCTGATCTAGTCAGGCGGTACCAGCTTCCTTCTCTCAAATAACTGTATCCTCTTCTCCATCAGCTACACTACCTAAATACACTTCAGCATGTGAAAGGTATATGATAGCTTGCTCCAGAATGTTCCTTTCTGAAAGCACTTAAAAATAAAGAGCACTAGATTGGAAGTCATGAGACTCAGATCCTGATCCTCAATGCCATGAAGTAGTTATTTATTAGATGAAAATCTTATATTTATTTGATCATGTCTTCCCTGTTTTTGACCAGAGGAATATTTTTGTTTGAAGTTACTTCATTTGTACTTCAGTTGTTTTCAGTCATGTCCATCTCTTTGTGACTCTGGGGTTTTCTTAGCAATGATACTGGAGCAGTTTGTCACATCCTTCTCCATCTCATTTGACAGATGAGGAAACTGAGGCAAGCAAGGTTAAGTGACTTGTGCAGAGTCACACAACTAGTAAGTGTTTGAGGCTAGATTTGAACTCAGGTATTCCTGACTCCAGGCCCAGTGCTTTACTCACTCTGTCACCTAGCTGTCCTACTTCCAGTACAAGGTGCATTTGTGAAGTCATTTAAAAATCATGATGAGACTTAACTGGCTGTGTTTCTAAATCTTGAGAGGTGAGAGAAAATTGGAAATGGATCATAGTTTTTTAAGTCATTTAGGGGTAGAGGAAAGCTGATCATGGGTCAGAGTTTTAAGAGCTGGGTTTTAGGGAGGAACATCCACCTAAGTTTATCCACCTTGGTATTATCATGGCCCTTAGGTCCTGTAAATTCTAAGCTTTTCCCTCAGAAAGGTCATATGATCATAACTGGAGGGAAACTTAGAGGCCTTTTGGTCATAAGATCATAGATGACAGCTGCAAAGGACCCTCCGAGGCCAATGAGTCTAACCCTCTCATTTTATAGCCAAATTTAATGAGACTTGCACAACAGATGTTTCATGCTGTGAGAGCCTATCAATTTAATAACAATAGTCAGTATTTATATAGTGTTTTAAGATATGCAAAACAGTTTACAAATATCTCATTTTCTCCTCACAAAAACCTTGTAGGATAGGTACTATTGCTGTGTCCATTTGGATAAAGAAATTGATACTGAGAGGTTGAATAATTTGATCAGGGTCACACAGTCTAGTAAGTGTCTGAGGCAGGATTTGAACTTGGGTATTCCTAACTCTAAGTACTATAGAGACTATTTCACTTGGATGCCTTTTCCAAGCTGATGGGTGAGTGCAGTGATTGGCCACCTAGTGATGAGTCAAATCCATCTGCCCAGACCTACTGTCTGAGTCCAGGGGGAAGAATTCAAAGGAAGCCTTAGGTTTATTACTAATGGCCTAATTTTGCTTACATGTCTGCTTGAAAATTTGGAATGTTCCAAGAGAGAACCTATTTTAAAGCATGCCAGGTATAAAACTTACGGAACCTTGTAGGATGTTTGGAAGTGGAGAGTAAAACTTTGGCCTGGAAGTTGTAGTGATGGCATTCAGGTTTTATAGGCATTAATTTCTAGCTCTACCAATCATTAGGGGTTAAACTTGCTTTAGAAACAGTGACTCCAATAATTACATGCAAATTTCTCACTCAGTGAATGCCACAGCAATTCTAGGACACCAATCAGTACAGAGTAAGCTGTTACTCAGGACATTAACCGCTCAAAACTGAGAGCAATTTGAAACCTGGAGAGTCCAGTCTAGAAGATCTGATACTAGGAAAAAGTCACGCACATTTACTTCATTTCCAGGGATATCTGTAAACCTGACAAATTGATTTTTTATGTTTCTGACAAGAGAAACCAATTCGCAATAGGACAATTTACTGTATTCAAACTTGCAAAATTCACCATTTATATAAATGATGACAATTTCAAATGGACACTAAGCAATTTGCTGGATTAATTAGAACTATGGGCATAGAAGGATATTTTTGGTAGCTACTTCAAAAGAAACAATGACAATGAAGTTACAGTAGTTGGTTTTCTGAGCACAGTATATGTGGGTATGTATAAAAAATTCCTCTTTCTGCCTAAATGATTTGGGGTAGAATGATGTCCATGGACAGGGACCAGAGAGTAATTCAGGTAAAGTCAAATTGGTAAATATTTATTAAATTTGTAAGACATTATGCTAGGCTGGAGACGCAGAGATGGAGAACAGCACAATCCTGCCTCTATAATCTTATGGGGGGTAGGGTAGAAGACACAAAATGTACACACATAACCGTGATGGAAGGTAGGATCAGCAAAGCCAAAGAAATCTCCACAGCTTACTATATAAGAAATATGAGGAAGGGTGTATGGTTTTCATTTGGAGAGATTAGAAAAGGACTTATGGAAAAGGAGCAGGATCTTAAAGAAAAAAGAATTCCAATAGGCAAGAGATAAGGAGAGAATGTGATCTAGGCATGATGGAGTGTTGCTGTTTTATTAAAATGAATTTTACTTTAAAAATTCTAAACTTAACAAACATGAAGTAAAATGAGCATTTCTGTATATGAAAATAGCACAGAAAAAGATAATGTACATAAAACTACAAATTGCCATTATATAGAGCTTGCTTTTCTAAGTATATAATAAATTTAACCTATAACTGTTGTTTTATTTTTTAAAAAGAGATTTTTATTACTATAGTTTATTTTTTTTACCATCCAGATTTGACCCTATGCCCTTCTCTGCTTCTTCGAAAAGAGCCATCTCTTACAACAAAAAATTAAAAAGAAAATGAGGAAGTAGAGAATTACACTTCTCCCTCCTCTGCAAAGAAACAGTGGGAACATCTTGTTCGCTGTAATTTTGCAACATTCATTTTTTATTGTTTTATGGTTGTTGTTCTTTATATTCTTGTAGTCATTGGAGGTATCATTTTTACCACTCTACACTTCACTTTGCATCATTTCCTATAAGTCTTTCCATGCTTTTCATCCACATTTGCCAATTCATAAGGGACAGTAATATTTCATTATATTCATGTACTACAATTTAGTTAGCCATTCCCAAATCAATGGGTATTTATTTTCTTTGCTGCCTCCCAAAAGTGCTGCTGTAAATGTTTAGGTGTAAACGAATACTTTCTTTCTTTCTTTCTTTTTTTTTTTATGGCCTCCTTGGGATATAAGCCTAGTAATGGAAACTCCAGATCAAAGACCATATGCATTTTAGCAACTTAAGTTACACAATTCTAAATTGCCTTCCAGAATGATTATACTAATTCACAGTTCTATTAACAACACATTAGCATGACTGTCTTTACACAATTGCTCCAAATATTTGACTTCTCATCGTTCATCATCTTTGACAGTTTTCTGACTATGAGGTGAAAACTTTGGATTATTTTGATTTCCATTTCTCTTATTATTAATGATCTTGAACATTTTTTTCATATGATTAATACTTTACAAGTCTTCTTTTGAGAGTTCATATTCTTTGATGGCTTATCTATTGGGGAATGTCAAAATGTAATTTTAAAAGACATCTTGTTTGCCCATACTTCCTTCTGTTATTTTCTGTGCTTTAAAAAGAATTTTTCAGTGACTCTTCATTCTTTTCATCTTCCTTTCTTCCTTCCTATTGATTTTGCCCCTTTCTATTTTTTCTCCCTCTCCAAATGAAAAAAAGAGTATTGGCCAAGAACAAATTCCCAAACTAAAAAATTTTAGAAAGAATTTTATTGTTAGTTCAGCAAAAGGAGAGAACTGGGGAAAAGTATGGCTCCCTCTTTTTGAGTTTCCATGAGGTTTATGCATTATGTAGAATTCAAGCAAGAATACCAAAACAGGAACTACTACAGGGAGACAGTTTTCTTGACATGCACATCAGCAGGTAAGCATAAATATTCAATAAAATTGGGATGAAGACAAAATACAAATTTTGGGGAGACCCAATATGATACTTGAAGCAGACCCAAAACAAGTACTGGGTGAGATCTAAACATTCCTTATAGCCATCTCCATCTTCCCTGGAGGATTTCTGAGGTTAGCCTGACCTCTATGATAAGCTTTGGGTTAGACAATCTCTAGCCAGATAAAGCTAGATTAAAACAATATCAATGCATAATAAACAATGTTTTCCTTACAAGGAGAAAATAAAAACTAGGTCTGAGTAAATATTTCTTGCATCCATGATCTAGTTAATATAGGTATTTTCTCTTCAGCTGTCTTTGTGGATGTTGGAACACATGCCTTTCATCCATCCATCTCGCTGGGGGAAGTCTTCACATGCTTGGGGTAGACAGTACTTTAACTCATCAACAGGTTTGTGGTCCAGTAGTTACCCTCAACCTGGTTTAACTTGTCGTTGACAGTTTGGTGAGGTATGGGCACTGTACATATTACAGTTTCTTAGACCACAAGTGAGAGCTGAGTGCCAAGTGGGCACCAAAGGTGGATGAGTAATACTGAAAAAGGCCTGGCAAGCCCTCACACCAGAGGTGCTTTCCACTTTGAACACCCATACACTACAACCTGGCACATGGCTGTTTATTAAAAGTTACTAATCTCTCAGTAGATTTTAAGCATAATTTTGACTTGCCATTTAATCCTTCAAAAAAATTACGCCACTTCACACTCTGCAATGTAAGCACATGGGCTTATTTGCTTTCCCACACACACGAAATTGCATCTCCTCTCGTCATGCCTTCATACTAACCATCTCCTTATGCCCGGAATACTCATCTGCCTCATCTCTCCCTTTTGGAGTCCTTGATTTTCAAAACTTAGCTAAAACACCACCTTCTACATAAACTGCAAATTTGATATAAATAATGTGATAAATAAGGTCAAACAGTCATTTGGTATTCAGCCAAGGGCCTTGGGCGTTTTCTTAACTCCATCTTTCTTCATGTTCATATTTCACTGCAAATATTAAGGTCAGTGACTACAGGAAAAATTTCCCAGTCTTCCTTTCCCAAGCCCAACATGGTCCAAATCTGGTAAATGAATTTTCCTCTAGTTCCATGCTTCCCACTCACATGTACCTGGACATGAACATAAGGCTTTTAAAAAGTTCTCTTTAATGAAAGTGGATAATTAATATTACAACAACCTATTTTCTTTGGAATAGAAGATGGGGAAATGAATAGCTAGTTTGTTAAAGATACAAGACCAAGAAACATAATATGCATTTTTGGTCCTTGTCAGCCCTCATAATTAAGACATCTTCCTAAGAACATATATATGTCCTTCATATGAAGTGCCCTCAACTCTGATTTACTGGTGTAGGTGAAATGGGGACATAAAATATGCAGATTTTTAAGAATGTGATTTTCTTATTCCCCATGAGCCCAGATCACCATAGCCCATGAAGGTACCTTGCACAAGTCAGTGTTAGTGGTGATAAATTGGAAAGCTTGGAGCACTTGTGTAGAGAACAATCCTTTCTGGGAGAACTGGACTTTCAGGGGCCTTTAGGGCTAATGATGAATTTTTGTAGCTTGATAACATCTCCAGCTAGAACACATCTTCCCTTCCCCATAGTAAAGGGGCCCCTTTTCAGGGTTGTTTTTCTATATTCCCTCATAGCTCTGGTGATGACTGTGTTTTCTTTTTCCAGAAAATAATAGAATCAGGAGAGAAAATGCAAGGAGGGAAGTCTGGCAAATGAAGAGGCTGTCAGAAGAGGTTTCTAAGGGATAAATCTTCTCAGACAAATCTGATTGCTTTTGAAAAGGAGGGGCGGGCGGTGGGTGAGAAGCATAATAGATGACAGCAGAACAGGTGGAGGTAATGGGGCTTAGATTTCAGCAAGTCATTTGTTAATCTTTCAGCACAATAATCCAATAAACAAAATCAAGGCATTTACAATCAATTTTAGAACAAGTATGAGAATTATGCTGGTGCAAAATGATGCATCCAGTTGTCAAAGTAACAAGGAGAGGGTTTGCTTTGGGAGCCTATGTTAAGGCAATATAAGAAATAAGGTAGAAATCTTTTTTTTCCTCTTAGTAATACCTCTCTTTAACCCTTTAGCCCAAGGAGTTTCACATTATAAACTAAGAACATAATCTAGTTCCTAACCCATTATATTTTGACCTAATGACTTTATTTCCTCACTTTTTACTTTCTGAGTAAACAAGAATCAACAAGAATTTTATCAAATTGCTGTTCATTTGGCCCTTTGTGACCTCATTTGTGCTTTTGTTCTTTTTGGCAAACACTAGAATGGTTTGCTATTTCCTTCTCCAGCTCATTTTGCAGATGAGGAAACTGAGGCAAACAGAGTTAAGAGATTTGTCCAGTATCACACGGCCATGAAATGTCTGAGATCAGATTTGAACTCAGGGAGGGGTGTTCCTGACTTCAGGCCTTATACTCTATCCACTGCATCATCTAGGTGCCCTATTTTTTATTTTATAAATGCTATTTCCTTACTAGACACAGAACCCTCATCCCCTACTATTCCCAACTCCCTTCCCTGCCCTCCATTCAGATTTTAGCATGTTCCTTTACCTCTAGGCTCAAATATAAAATCCTCTGTTTGACTCTTAAAGCCAAGTTTTTCATAATGAATGGGAACAGATTTAGTGAAGACTTCTCAGGAATGTGAAGCCTTCTCCCTGGAGTGGAGGAGACCTTGGACCCAGGTGTCCATTCCTCCAGAGTCGGGTGATTTCCATATAAGGCTATGTATTGCTTTAGGATCAATGATTTACTAACTCCTCAATGCCTAATGACTGTATTTTTGCAGGCTTTGTAACATCCAGGAGTGGGAAGTTTGAACCGAGTTTCAAAAGGGATTGGTTACATTTCTCGCCTAGAATGTAAGACCTTGCTTCTCAGCCAATGAGAACAATGGTCAGAGGGAGATTTTTCATGTCAGGGTCTATATAAAAATGCCACGCTACTTCTGTAGGGTGCCTCCCTACTACAGCTTTACTGGTGAAGGGACCGCCCGGTTTTTCGTGAGAACCCAATAAAGGAGATTTTCTGTTTTTACCTTGAGATGCCTCTGAGCAGTCAATTTGAGTAGGGGTCTTGCCATCCCATACAATAACCTGAACCCTTCCTTCCTTTCCAGTCTTTTTATACCTAGCTCCATGCGCTCTGTGACACTGACCTCTTTGATGTTCCTTGCACAAGACTCCATTTTCTGAATCTGAGCATTTTTTACTGACTGTGCCTCATGCCTGGAACACTCTCCCTCCTCGCTATCCCATCCTCCACTTCCCTGGCTTCCTTCAAGTCTCAGTTAAAGTCTCATTTTTTGTAAAAGGCCTTTTCCAGTCTTCCTTAATCTTAGTGTCTTCCCTCTGAGATCCTCTCTAATTTATCCTGTGTATATCTTGTTTATACATATTGATTTGCATGTTGTCTCTCTCATTAGACTGTGAGCTCTACCTGGCATATAGTAGGTACTTAATGAATACCTTTTGACTGTTAATTGACAATTACACATCTCCCAGCAGATTTCAACTATAGTTCTGTGTTTCCCCATCAGCCCTGGGGTTAGCTTGGGGAGGGGTGGTCTGGTCATGGGAGATCTCCTCAGCTGAACTGAGGCAAAGGCAAGCTCAGGGGATGGTGATCCCAGTTGCCCTATTGTCTTCTGTTTCCCCTGGAGTGCTGAGGCATGCCTAGATCCTAGTGCGAGTTTCCACCCCTCCTAGGGCTCCTCTCCTGGCGTTGAGACTTGCCTGGGTCATAGTGCCAGTTTTCTCTGTTGTGGGTCCTCTATCCTTCCTGTTTGCCTCCACCACAGTAGGAGGATTCCCCCTTAACTATTTTCCTAGCCTCGGGTATTACGAGACTATTTGCCCCCTCTGCTGTTTCCACTGATCCAGGATTTTTCTGGGGAAATATGGTTCTTTCAAGGTCATCAAGGGGGGAAGGGAGAGCATTTACTGATCACTCTGCCATCCTAGCTCCCTGAAGTTCAAGTAGGTGACTTACAGATGTTTAGTCTGCGGCTGAAAGTCTCGGGAGCTGCTGCTCTGATATCTGGTGCTCAGGGTCTGTCACTTGCAGGGCTCTGCTTGTCTCAACCATAATTTTAAGTTGTTATTGAATCCTTTTAAAATTGTTCTATCATTGCATGTGGTGATTCTTCTAGGATTATCATTAATTTCTGTCCTAACCTACTTCATATTGTACATGAGCTTTCTCTTATACTTTTCAGGGAAACAAATGAATCATAATTTTTTTAAGGACATCTTTTAAAGTTCTATTGATGTTTTGTTTTTACATTACAAACATTTGAAGATTACTCCCATTGTGTGAGAGGTCTCTTGAAACAAAGTAAACAGTTAAAGCTAAATTTACATGTAGTGAGAGACAGTGGGCCCTCTATGTATAGTGGGATCCACCTATAGCAAGAGACCCAAGTATTGCAAGAGGAAGGCTGTCATTGAAGGCTCAAAAAAGGGAGGAAGAATCAACATCTCTGGACTCTTCTCCACCCACCCTTCTCCAAGGGAGACTTTTGTTCCTTCCAGGAAAGGAGGCAGGAAGTTGGGGAGGTACTCAGAAAGAGGGAGTACCAGGCTAGAATTATGTCTATCTGCTCTCTTACATATTGTATATCTAGGGCATATGATCAGGTTGAGCTAATTTCTCATCATTTTGTAATTTTTTGGAGGAAGGAGGATTCCCAGTTCTGTATCCAAGGCTTGACCCCTTCCCCACCTAACAGCAGCTCCTCAATGAATGCACATGGAGCAAATAACAAAGAAGCCCCTTTATTTATGAAGACCTCGAGACCCTTATCATCAATGTGCTGAAAGAGAACAAGTTTGTAATTCTGGGTGACTAATGCTAGAGTAGGTTCAGACTGGGAGTCCCAGGGAGGAATGGAGTTGGAAACAGCAATAGCAATGATCACTTACTATTAAGACTGGTGCATCTCATGAACTTCTCATCACCAATACCTTTTTCCGTTTACCTAAACACAATAAAACTTCATGGATGTACCCTGGCAGCAAATGCTAACGTCAAATAGACTACATGATTGTAAGGAGAAGAGACAGACAAGAAGTGAGAATGACAAAGGTAATGTGTGGGTGCATATCCTTTCCAAGCTTAATATTCTCATTCATTAAAAGTAGCTCCCCAAGGCAAAATGACTACCCGAAGAATTAATGTCAACAAATTAGAGCACTTCTCTGAGTGTGAACAGTCTGTTGCTAACTTGAGGGAGGGGGAGCAACAGTGGAGCAGAAAAGGAGTGGGCTGCTTTCAGAGATTTGGTGTACAGCACTGCATTTGCTCATCTGGGTCAGAACACAATGTTACTTGTGCTAGTTTTGGCCTAACAATTAACACCAAGAAAACACAGGTACTCCATAGACACCACTGCACCATCCATATGTGGAACCATCACTTACAGAAAATGAGAAGTTTTGAATGCTGTAGATAAGTTCACTTACCTTGCTAGTGTACTTTCCAGGGATGTTTACATTGATACTGAGGTTGATGCATGCATTGCCAGAACTAACGCAATGTTTGGGAGGCTCCAAAGAAAAGTATGGGAGAGGAGAAGTAGTAGACTGACTACCAAACTGAAGGCCTGCAGAGCTGTTGTGCTGACCTCATTGTTAGATGCTTGTGAAACGTGGACAGTCTGTCAGCACCATGCCAGAAAACTCAATTGCTTCCCTTTGAACTGTCTTAGGAAGGTTCTGAAGATAACCTGGCAGGATAAGGTATCAGACTCTGAAGTCCTTACTCGAACTAAACTGCCAAGCATTCAAACTATGCTTCAGAGAGCGCAACTCCTATGGACTGGCCACATTGTTTGAATGCAAAATATACACTTGTGAAAAAGACTATTTTATGGAGAACTCACATGGGGCAAGCCATCACCTGGTGGTCAGAAAAGGTGATCAAGGACACTCTCAAGGTTTCTACGAACTTTGAAATTGATTTTTGTGACATAGGAGACACTGACACTGCTCAGCATGGCATACTCATATCACAGAAGGTGCTGTGCTCTATGAGCAAAGCAGAATTGAAATAGCTCAAAGGAAACACAGGATGCACCCCAAATGTTCACACAGGCTATCAGTGCCTAATCTGTGGCACAGCATTCAGAGTTTATATTGGTTTGATTAGCCACAGTTGGAATGAAACTTGACTTTATCATAGTGATGTCATTTTGGTCCTCTTTGGAGGTCAACAACCAACCAGTCAACCACCCAGCAAAACAGAAATCAGAGAAGTTATTCATATGGAAATATATACCATACAATAGAAAGTGCAGGAGCTCTCTCACATTGGGAGCATAATCCAGTACAATCAAGAGAAGGGTGTCCTGGATCTTACCCAAGGGTAAATTTCCCCAAGTCTCAAGTGTAGCAAGCTGGGAGTAGAGATATGATTGAGACTGCTAGCTCCACTCATGTCTTCCCAGAATCTTTTTCTTCAGCAACCTGAAGTGGGATTGGCTTCTTCCATCTTTTCTCTTGAAGTTGGAAGCCAGAACCACCTGAAGCAGAATTACAAAGAAAAAACTTGATGAGTCCCCAAAATGGACTTGAAGAGGTTCAGGGGTGATGGAGGACCCCAAAATACCGACAGTCCGGGTCGTGCTCAAATGAATTCGATTCAAGCCTTCTTAAAGCCAAAGAAAACAAAGTTTATTAGAGATTCCCCTAATTGGGTTGCCTCTTAAGGAGCCTAAGCATTTGTAATGCTTGTATTCACAAGTGGGCCAGATAGACAGAGTCTGAGCTGGATTGAATTTGAGCGCCTTCATGGAGGCAAGGTGGGACTTAAATACAGAAAAGAGTATAGGAGGGATGGGGGGTGGGGGTGGGGGTGGTCTGGTAGTCTAGAGTGATGGGGAAGAAGTTCAGGAAGGGCTTCCAAGGGGGATCAAAGGTTGGAAATGGCTGGAGGTAGTCAACAAAGGTCAGACTAGGGGGCGCCTAGGTGGTAAGCAGGTAAGGCAATCAAGAAATAACAGACAAATGGTCAGGTTCTGTGGAGATACGAGGGGAGCTCAATTTGAGTATGAAAGGTCAGATTCTGTGAGGAGATACAGGGAGAGCTCAAGTTGAGTATGAAAAGTCAGTTTAAGTGAGGAGATTCCAGGGGAGCTCAAGGAAGTTCCCAGAGTCTGAACCCCTCAGACTGATCCTGAAGAGCACTGAAAAGAGACTTAATGAGGTTCTTGAAGGGGACTGCCCTGGAGTTGAAACTTTCTCAGCTCTGACCATCTCTGCCCTGCCCCTCAGACTGGGCAGGGCTTTCGTCTCTATCAAAAGGAAAGAGTACCACACCAATGGGCTGTGGGGCAGGGGTTACATACAGTGATCTCATTTGAAAGGGCATGCAACATTTCACATCTGTAGCATCTTCTCATCTCCCAGAAGCAGCTAAGTGGTGCAGTGAATAGACCTGAGATCAAGAAGACTCAAGATAAACTGTAACTTTTAATGTAATGTCTATTATTCTGATACTGAGGATGAGATGTAATACCCCTCTGCCTGCCTCAGTTACTTCATCTGTATAATAGGAATGATAACACCTCCCTCCCAGAGTTATTATGAGGATAAAATGAGGTGTAATAATTGTAAAGTGTCTTGCAAATCTTAAAGTACTATACGAATGCTAGCTATTATGACCTTTGGTGGAGTCTTCTAATATTGTGATCCTTTGGGGAAAATAAATACAACAGCAATAATAATTCTTTGGGGTAAAATCACAATATTCCTGAGGGTAGAGGGTCAAGGTTTAAGGAAAAAGTGACATCTAAGAAAAGACATTTGCCAGTGATTATGTTTTTGGATTTCATGAAATCCATAGATGATGTCATTTCTTTTTCTTTGCTCCACTTGCTAACAGTTCTAGATCTACTTAGTAATGTCATGGAAAACTAAACTACTGTGCCAATGACAAAGCTGTTTTGTCCTTGATCTCCATGGAACACATCAGGAGACATCTGATAAAATTACCTTAGAGAATATGACATTTTAAAGGCAAATGACTTATTGTGGAACAAATTCCTCTTATTGACTTTTATTTCTGTACCATTGGATTCACATGCATATTTTCTCTTCCCATTTTCAAAGACTTTCAGATTGCAGTGAAGAAGCAAAGCACAACTTTGCACAGGGGGGTTTAGCAATCAAATGGTTTTGAAAATAAGTGCTTGGTTTTAAAATACTAATTGTGAAGCTGGTTCTTTGAGACAGCGTGCAAAGCAAGATGTTTGCTTTTGAAGAATATCTTCAAAGTTTATCTACCGAAGCAATTTGAGCAATGATAGAAGTAATTTGGGGTGATGATAGGGAAACCGGCACAAAGCTATAAAATAACATATTTTGAGAAGCTTTGGCACTAATGAGTTGGAAGGATGTTTCATGGAGATATAAATTGGCATGGGAGAAAAGGCAGATGTAGAGAGTAATGACCAGAGCATCAGGTGCAATTAGATGGAAGTTATTGCCACAGGATTAGATATGGGTAGGAGGATGAGAGATTATGTGTTCTCATGTATTTGACACAACAACAGATTGATAGATAACTATACATGAAGTTATAGTGAATCAGGTTTCTAGGAGTCACATTTCTTACTGGTCTTGTCCCAAATCTGGATTTCTCCACATTAACTTGAATCTTCCCCAATCATCAGACCAGTATGACCAGGCCAATGCCAAAACAGAATAGAAATGTTATGATCACCAACTTTACCTTCACACTTAAAATATGCATATGAGAAGCCTCCAAGTAATAAGAATTGTTGTCTGACTCTCTGCAATCCCATTTTGGGGTTGTCTTGGCAAAGATACTAGAATGATTTAGTTGAGGGATGGGGAACCTAAGGCCTTGAGGCCCTCTAAGCCCTCAAGGGCAGCAGCCCCAAACTTCACAGAACCCAACCCCTTAATAAAAGAATTTGTTCCGTAAAACTTAGATTCAATCAAAAGGCTGCCCCTGAGGACCTAGAAGGCCACATGTGGCATCAAGGCCACAGGTTCCCCACTCCTGATACTCATTTCCTTCTCAAGCTCATCTTTAGAGGAAAGGAACTGAAGCAAACAGGGTTAAGTGACTTGTCCAGAGTCATACAGTTAGCAAGTGTCAGAGGTCAAATTCGAATTTATTTGAATTTGAGTCTTCTTGACTTCATATACTGACTCTATACACTGTACACTGACTTCATATACTTGACTCTATACACTTTACACTGACTTCATACACTTGACTCTATACACTGTACAAACTAGCTGTCCAAGTAATATGAATAGTAAATAGGAATTTTATGAGGTACAAAGATTTCCAGGAAGAGAGATACGGTCATATTTATAATTGGAGGCTAAATTGATTCGTTGAACCATGTATATCATGTAGTTACATCACTCATATAGGAAGAATACAATATATATTTATTAATCTGCCCCTAAAACCCAACAACACAGCTCACCACCATTTGACCTGATCCAGGGATATGAAGCAACAACAATATGCACTTGAGTTCCATCCTAGAAGCTCCCCTTAGATTTTCAATGGTTTAGATGTTGGGGGCCGAAGATAGAGGGAGGTCGCTGCTGTAGTCGAGGGGAGTAGCTTTTGAGGCTAGATTGTTCTACACACAAGGATTCTTTTGTTGTCAGGGGCTGTGCTCTTGAATAAGTCAAAGTCGCTCTAGGAGGTCTGTTTCCTGTGAGTTGGTGATACCTTCTCTCAGTTTCTTCATCTATATAATGGGAATGATATAACACTTACCTTCCAGAGTCGTTATGAAGACAAAATGAGATAACAGTTATAAAGTATCTTGTAAATCTTAAAATGCCATACAAATGTATAATGGCTGGATTGCCTTAACAACATGCTAAAATGAAAAGTCATCAATATTGAAAACAGCACTTGTTACATTTTTTTTTTTAATTTAGGTGTTTTATTGCTTTTCCTCAAATGGGCAGAGAGAGTAAGGGGAAGAGACAGATTTATGCTTCAGTTTGAACTTGAAACAAAGCTGCTGTTACTATTGCTTTTCCTGTTGATGGGTGGTCTTGTTGGTAGTTAAAGAATGAAGATGCAATCATTTCATCAAAAAGTTTTTGTTCCAGATTTTCTGAGATTAATTTAGTCCAAGTGAATCCAGTATTGATTTTGTTTCAATATTCCTTGTTTCATGGATTAATTTTCTATTTGGGCAATCCTAATTTTCAGGGAGTTCGATTTTTAGGTGAGGTTTATCACCATGTATTATTCTAAGGCATTAATTGTCCTTGCTATCTTTTCCTCCTTAGCCATTCCATTTGGTATCTCTTGTTTAATTTCCTCCAGATACTCTTTGTGGCCAGGACATTATTTTTCTGAGGCTGTATTTGAACTTACTGTACTTTTAGTCTGTTCTTCTTTGTGTTTGGCATCCCCCTTTCACTCTCCCAACCCCATTTATTTATATCTTCAAGCCTCAGTTTCTGGATTTGGGGTTCATGCTTGGGTCAAATTCTTATTCATCCCCAACCTGTAGTTCAGCTGATGTGCAGTTATCCCTTCCACATCATAGGGGTTATTGATGTGATACCCCTACAATCTGGAAAATCTGCATGAATACTTTTGGCTTTCCCTTCCTATCAGAGCAGAAGTCTGAATTATTATGGTATTAAGAGATAGAATACATTGCAATTATGCAATGCCATACGTATAGTTTATGTACTTCTCAGGTTCTAAACTTCTTCTGTGTCATCTGTTGACATTTGCCTGTCATCTGTGGCTTCTGCAAAACTCCTCCCAAATTCCTTTTTAATTTCTTATGCTGGCCTGTGATATATCAAAACTGCAATGGGGAAAGTTGCAATGTGGAAGGGAAACTGTACCCATAGGTAAAGGAGTTTTAATGAATTAATTAAAGGAGATTTAATCAATTGGTTAATACCCTTTTATCTCTGTAAGAATTATGTACATCTCAATAATTGAATCAAAACATCATGATCACCAAGTAAAACTAAATAAATAAGTAGGCCATACCTGACAGAGTTTGAAATAGCTAAGCCTTGGAGAGAGATGAATGATTCCAGGGAGTCTAATAAGTCTGGAGCAGAAGTGGAAGAGGAACTCAGTGCCTGATAGACAATTGCTTTGGGATAGAAGGGCTTTCCCTCTCCTTCTCCAAAATATTGCTTTCAAGCAGTAAGAGACACTAAATATAACTGGGAACAAAGACATACACTCTAGAGAAACAGAGTTGAAGAAGTTATTTATGTTTTGTGAAGAGTTTGTGTTTATCTGTGAATACATTCCCTGACTCAATCACTTAAGGAGGGGCTATCTTTTATCCTGTATCTTTTAACCTTTTATCTTTGGGATTTATCTCTCTATTTTCTACTGTTAAACTCCTGAAAGGAATAGTCTGTAGGAGCCAACTGAACACAGGGAAATCCTACCCAAAGCAGGAGATAGAGCCAGGGTACAGCACAATTCCTTCTGGAGAAGGAAATGGCAAACTGCTCCAGTATTCTTGTCAGGAAAACATCATGGATGATATGGTCCATGGAGACATGAAGAGTCAGACATGACCAAAGAATAACAACAGAGCACAGTTCAGGGATACTGAGAGGCTCCATCCATTGCAGAAGTCAGGGAAAGACCAACATCTGGGTAGCCTGAGACTTGAACCTCAGAAGTAGACAATTTCTTGAGAAGGCAGGGCATAATGTTATTTATGACAGTTAAAGATCTCCACCCATTAATGAGCCTGCCCATTAAAGGAAGTTTGATTAGGGGAGATTTGTGTTATAGGAAGGCCCACACCTTTGTTAATTTCTTATGAGGCGCTGGTTCCCAAGGGTTGTGATGCCCTCTGGCTCTGAAAAATGTATAAATACTTTGAGGTGACATTTTGTTTTGGTGATTATTCACAGGAAGTATTTGTTTGGCCAGACAAGACTCTGGGCGGCTGCTAAGGAGCTTTGAAAACCTAGAAGTTGGTGCTTCTCTCTCTGGTAACTTTGTATGTATATAATGGTTAGACAGTTGGATCTGTCTTTGATCTGTGATGTATGTATTGCTTATGGTCAGATAATTGGAAGCCTTGTCTGTTGTTCTTTATTTCTCTGTTTGTATTTTCTCTGAAGTTCAGGGTGCTGACTTTTTCTCCTGAACTAAGTGAATGATATATGTGCTTGATTAAACTAGATTTTTAAAAATTCATTTTATTTATTTTTAATGTTCTATAATCACTACCATAAAACTTAGATTTTCTTCCCCCCCTACCTACCACCTACCACCCCCCTCCCTCTTCAAGATGGTATACAATTCTATATAGGCAAATTGTTGACCCTTCAAAAGTTGCGTTCTTTTAGAAAAGCAGATCTAAGAACCTATACAGCAGGCCCTCCTGTGCATGTCAGGATCCTTGCTAATACAAGGGCCTAGTCTTAGTCACCAAACTCAGGATCAAGTAGAGATGAGAATATGGGGAGAAGTAGCAAGGAAAAGTTTTTTGGGTTTTTTTTGCCTTTGTAGAGACTAGTCCTGACTCACTGAGATTAGCCAAAAGAAAAGAAGTTATAGACAAGATTTAGCTCTATGTGAGAGTTTATATTTCAGAAATCGGTAATCACTATAAATTGAGACTTGATTTATTGTTTTATTTATTGTATAGACTTAAGAAACGTTAATATTGCAGATTAAACATAAAAATGTGTGCATATATTAGTTCCCCACATCCCCACCACCCACCAGAGCCTAGATGTTACCACTCTTGGCTATAGGGCAAGGAGAACACATAGTATGGAAAATCTTATGTAACAAATTATTTCCAAGATTTTTTTTGACTGTCTAATTTTTAAATTTGTATCACTAATGCTTAGCACTTAATACATTGCCGCAGTGATTTCTATATAGAAAGCACTTAATAATTTTCATTCATTTTTTCATTTGTTGGTTCATACCATATTAAAAATCTCTTTGTAACAATCCCAAGATTTTAAGAGGCTCCTACATAGCTTCATGGATAGGGGGCTTAGGCTTGGAATTGGAAGACCTGAGTTTACATTCTGCTTTAGAATCTCACTGGCTTGTGTGACCTTGGGCAACTCATTTAACTTCAAAGGGCCCAAGTCTCTTCCTCTATAAAAAAGGTTGAACTTGATGGTCTCTTGATCTCTTTCAACTTGAAATCTTATGATTCTATAAATTAGAATATCTCTGTGATAATGTCTCCCAGGTGGAGTTCCCTCAAAAACAGGGTAGAGCAAGGAAGATGGGGAGGGCAAGAAGAGGGGGAGAGCTAGGACTGCAGAGGTCGATTCTCTGTGGAAAAAATGCTGATCTTAACCATGGGAAGATGAACGATTGTAGGATCATTGATTTATCTATCACATGTGTCTGGGATAGATTTGTCTTTAGTTTTTTCCCCCAAACATAGAGCCTATGACAACTAGGTAGCATGGTGGATTGAGTGCTGGCCTGGAGTTAGGAACACCTGAATTCAAATGCAGCCTCATATACTTACTAGAGGTGTGACTCTGGGCAAATCACTTAACCCTATATGCCTCGGTTTCCTCATCTATCAAATGAACTGCAGAAGGAAATGGCAAATCACTCCATTATTTTTGCCAAGAAAATCCCAAATGGAGTCATGGAGAATCCAACATAACTGAAATGACTATACAAATTTCAGATTTATTTATTTATTTTTGGTGGAGGGAAGTTCATCAGTTTCTTCTCTACATTCATGTTGTTATTTCAAGGATGATGACACATCATGTTATAGCTGGCATCAAAATGATCCTTAGAGCATCTGTTAGTACACTTGGCATCACTGAAGGTTAAACTGTATTAGAAATGAGGGCATCCATGCAGATAGGATGTCTTCAATATGTCTACATTGATCAAATAATCTTCTGACATGTCATGTTCAGACAACTTTTAACTTCAAGTGAAAATTTTTTCCTCCCTTCAGTTGAATGAGGAATGGACATTTGATGGTAACCAAGGAAGACATCCCTGCTGATGAGGCAAATAAGGGATCAACCAGTCAATCAAGAAGTATTTAATGAGGATATGTAACACACAGGAAGTCATGTGAGGTAGAGAATAAGAATGCCAGATGTTCAGGAAGATTTGGATTCAAATCCTGCTTCTGATACTTGCTTTGGTATCAAGTGAGATGACATATGGAAAGCCTTAAAGCTTCATACAAATGTCAGTTGACTGTGCAATCACTGAGGCAAGTCATTTAATTTCTCTGAGTCCTAGGCAACTCTCTAAGATTTAGCTACTAAGTCCAAGATCTCTTTGCATAGAGGGAATTCTCACATTGAGGAAATAACTGATCCCTGAGGCAATGAAGTACATGACTTATATAGTAAACTCCCATTGATCTAGAAAGGTTGGAGAATGTAGGGTTAGGGTCCATTGACTCTCAGGAAAATTATTAACCATACCACAGTTATGTGACATGGGGCTACATTAACAATTACAGAACCTTCTTGACAAGTTAAAAAAAGTGAATGGTGTGTGTGTGCATGTGTGTGTGTCTTTGTGTGTGTGTGTTGTGTGGTGGTGGTGGTAGGGATCAAGGGAAGCCTAGTAGAATAATAGTTGTGATTGGTTTATGTTGAGTCTGCAGTAGATCCTCATTGATGCCAGAAGAAAATGGAATGATCTGTGGCATTCCTCCACTTTATGTTTTTCCTTTATTTTCAAAGAGGATTATGACATTAGGGAAGTGATGACATGACTTGCAATTGACTTGGATTGAATGGAGGATTGTGTAAGGTCATCCACCTCACTTTTTCCTCTAGAGTCATCTGGGTCCAGTGGCCAGATATCCATCAGGGTGATTGGAGATGTCCCAGGATGCAATAGGAAACCCTGGCCCTTAGTCTTTTCACGTTCTCACTTTGAGTGAGGTAACACCCATTCAGTGAATAGGCCTCGCCTCTTTAAAAAGTGAGTTAAAGGAGGTACCCTTTTGTTGTTTTTGTCCTTCGTTTTCAAAGAAGACCATGATATCTGAAAAATGATGACATGACTTGCACTTGACTTTGTTTTTGAGGGAGGGAGGGCTGTGCAAGGGTACCAATCTCACTTTCTCCTCCTGAGCCATCTGGATCCAGTGACCAGATGTTCATCGGGATGGATGGAGAAAGTCCAGAATACAGTGGGAGACCTTGGCCTCTTCAGGCTAAAGCCTAATCAGGTACTCACTTAAAGTGGAGTAATGCCCATAAAGTGAATAGACCTCTTTAAGAAGTAGTCAGGGAATGACCCCTTTAATGAGGAAAAGAAAAAGGTAACTAAATCTAGCTGGAAGAAAAGAGCAACAGTTAGCATTGTTGTACAATCTTCAAAGTGCACTAGGTTTAAGGTTTTTGGAAAGATAAGAAAGATAAGAAAGAAAGGAAGAAAGAAAGAAAGAAAAAGAAAGGAAGGAAAGAAATCTAGCCAGTAAACCCCAAGTTAACAGGCCAGTTTCTGACCATCAAAATTTACCTTCCTTTGGAGAGGAGAATGAGAAGGAGAGGGAGAGGATGAGTTGAGTTATTCAATTGACTGAGTCCCCATTCAGGCAGCTTGGTCTACGCACAGGTTGTGTTTGTCCTTTGTTTTCAAAGAGGACCATGACATAAGGGAAGTGATGACATGACTTGCAGTTGATCTGAATTTGAGCGAGGGAGTTCACCAACCTCACTTTCTTTACCCATCCTTCATGACCCAGGTTAACAATCCCTGCAACCCCACTGCCCCTATGAATTCTTCGATTCCCACCCTGACTTGAACCTCATGCAGCATTTGACTTGCTCCTCTCCAACATTTCTCATGTTTCATTTTGTATTGTGAATATTTTTATGTAGAAACTGTGGTCAGGAGGAATCTGTATTTCTTGAATAGAAGTAAGATTCACTGAACATTAATTCCTTGATAACAAGGATGAAGCCTTTTTTCTGACATTCATCTTGGTGATGGTGGTGGTAGAGATAACTATAATTAGAATTTCTACAGTATTTAAGGTTGGCAAAGTCTTTTATATTATTATTTCTTTTTGTCCTCATAATCACCCTTAGAGAGAGATACTATTATCACCTCCATTTTGTAGAAGAGGAAACTAAGGCAGACAGAGGGTGACTTGCCCAGCGTCACACAACTAGTAAGTATCTGAGGTGGATTTGAATTTGGGTTTTCCTGACTCCAGGTTCACTGCTCTACTCACTTTATTGTCCAGCTACCTCTGCTAATGAGATGATTTAAAAAAAAATTAAATACATATATATGTATAAATATATACACATATGTATATGCATATATTCGTACATATACATGTGTGTATATATACATACATATATAGTCCCGCAATTACATGTGAAAACAATTTTTAACATTTGGGTTTTTTAAAGTTTTGAGCTACAAATTCCATTCCTCTCTTCCTCCTCTCCCCTTTCCCTGAAATGGTAAGCAATCTGATATACATGTCGTTCCTGTTGCTATATGTACTTCATACTTGAAGAGGACCTCAGGGAGGTGATGCCATGACATGCAAAAGAATTGGATTTAAGTGAGGGAGGGCTGTGCAAAGAGGCCAGTCTCATTTTCTCCTCTGGAGCCATCTGGGTCCAATCAGGGCAACTGGAGATGGCTCTGGATGCATGTACAATCATGAAAAACATATTTCCATAGTAGTCATTTTATGGAAGAAAACTTGAACCGAAAAAAAAAAACTAAAAGAAGGAAAGTGAAAACAACATAGTAAACTTCAGTCTATATTTAGATGCCATTGGTTCTTTCTCTGGAGACTGGATAGTTTTTTCATCATGAGTCCTTTGGGCTTGTCTTGGATGCTGAAAATAGCTGTCATTCACAGTTGCTCAAGTAACATAGTTTTGTTACGCTACTGCTAGACTATAAACTCCATGAGGTTAGATACTGTGTCTTATTTTTCATTGTACTTCTTCATTTTCTAAAACAGTAGTCTGCATATGGCAGATACTTAATACATTTTTGTTGAATTGAAAATTGGCAAATGCCCACTTCCACTGGTTTTCAGTTCTTCATTTTATGCCACCTTTTGTTCTTAATCTGTGGAGCAGTTTCAATGGCAGCATTTAAGATGTGGAACTCAGTCTTCAAGTCATATATATATGTATGATGATAACCTGAAAAAGCCAGGCTGTCTGTAATATTGTATTAATTATTTACAAATCTCTTCTCTTTCTTTTATGTGTGTGTTTTATTGAAACATCTGGGAAGATCATCTTGGTGCCTTCTGCATATGTGATAACAGGGCAAAACAAAAATTTTTAAAGGCAATTGTAACTTCAAATGACAAGCAGACCTTCAGACCTCATTACTGAGGCCCTGGAAACAGCAACTTTGAAGAATTCTCATTAATTCAGTGCTCAACCATGATTCCAGATAGCCAGTGATGAATCATGCTGTCCGTCTCCTGACAGAGAGGTGATGAACTTAAGACACAGGACACACATTTCTGGACATGGTAAAGGAGGTGAATTTGCCTTGTCCTTGCCTGACCATGCATGTCTGTTATAGGAGTTTTCTTTTTCTTTTCTTTTCCACTGGGAATGAGAGGGAGAGAAAACAATTTCTTATTAATTGGAAAAAAATTTAATGAAAACAAACATCTTATAGCACTTTCAGATCTCACAAGCTAATGGCCATAAGATTTCTATACTTTATTCATAATGTTTCATTTTTTTGATTAGTCAAAACAATACTAAAAAATCAAAACAGATGTCATCCATCAGTCAATTCACTTGTCTTAGACTTCTTTTTTAAACTCCTAACAATTAGACACTTCCACTAAGTCCTATTCTAATTCCTCATATTGGCATCTCAAAATCTAGACTTGCAGATGTGAACTCTTGTCAGTTCTATCAAGTTGGAAAGACTTCCATTATGATTTCAGTAGCAGCCCAGATCTACTATTTGAAGACCAGCTTAGCTAAGTACAGAAAGATTCATAAACTGAAGATTGACCTCTAGGTAATTAATTCTTTGGCCCCAGTAACCTGGGAATCAGATTCCCAAGGTGGTCTTCCATCCTGAGTGGCTTCCTTTGGTTTCCGCAGTGACAGCATGGTATGAAGGGGACAGAGGGTTCTAAAAATCTCAGTTTTTAGACCATTTACAAAGCTACTACCAATATTTGCTGCTTGTGTGACATTGAAAATCACAATTTCTGTGAGCCTTGGTTTTCTCTTTTTAAAAATAGGGATAATTATACTTACATCATTTTCCTAAGTGTTATAAAGGAAGTGCTTTGCAAACTTTAGAGATTATGTAAAAATGAGATGGTAATGCTAACAACGTTAATAATAACAATACTTTATTTTTCACTCTGAAGCTTGGTGTTGTCATGGCGATGGTCCTCAGCATACATCATCCAATGAGCAGAACCAGAAGAATGTGGTATATGGCAACAACAATATTGTTTTAAGAACAACTTCGTAGACTACTATAAATACCCAAATTAACTACAAAGGATATATGAAAGAAGACAGTATCTGCTTCCAGAGAAAGAAATTATAAATAGAAATTTGCATAGAATGGTTTTTACATATTTGTTTCTAATTGTAGCTGTCTCTAGGGTAGGAGGGGGAGGGAAGAAAAAAGGGAAAAAAGAGAAAGTTGCATTTATTATAACTATTATATATTTATATATTATATAATTTTGTTATATATTTATTATATACTTAACTTTATTACATATTTAAAAGGAATATAAAGTTGTACATGGCAGATTTACAGTTTCGTGTATAATCATCTTTTTTCTATTCTGTTATGGAAATGCTTGTTTTATTTCTTAAGTTCAGAATGTTCACAGAGTCTTTTGAGAGAAAGAAGGGAGAAGAAACTGGATCGAGAAGTGGAGTTTGGAGTTCTATCCTCCATTTTGGCAGTATGTGATTTTTTTCCTAGAATTCATCCCTTAGCTAATCACTGTTTTGTGATACTCTGGGCTTCCCTAAAAGGACTTTAAGAGATGGCTATGGCAGTTATTACCATTAACTATACAATTTATGCTGCGCTAAGAGAGACTATGACCAGTGGGTATGATGTTGACCATATCAAGTTTGGTGAAGGTGCTTCTAATGGCCCTTTACAGACAGTATCCCTTCTTCTGTGACTCAAAATCAGAAAGGAAATGAGTGTTCCATCCTCTCTTTAGGAGGAGAAGGAATTAAAACAGTCAGTCCTCCTACTTGTGGTAGATAGACTTCTTTCTGTTTCTCTGATAATTCCTTTGCTACTATTTATTCTCATTATTATATCATTATGTTAGAAGCTATTAATCCTTTTTTATGGTCAGTGTTCTTTGCAGTGATGAAAAATGGAAGGGAAAGGCAGACTGAGAAATGCAGAGGACAAGCTTATATGTTCTAAAATATTTATGGCACCACTCTTTGTAGTGGCAAAAAACTGGAAATTGCAAGGATACCCATCAGTTAGGGAATGGCTGAACAAGTTGTGGTGTATGGTTGTGATGGAATGCTACTATGCTATCAGAAACGATGAGCTTGATGATCTTAGAAAAGTATGGGTAGACTTGCATGAAATAATGAAGAATGAAATGAGCAGGACCAAGAGAACATTAAATACAGTAACAGCAATATTGTTTTAAGAACAATTTTGAGTGACTAAGTCATTTCGTCGACTATAAATAGCCAATTCAACCTACAAAGGACCTATAAAGGAAGACACTATCTGCCTCCAGGGAAAGAACTGACAAATAGAAATCGAATGATTTTTTTTCACACACATGCAACATATTTGTGTCTAATGGTAATTATCTTTAGGGTAGGTGGAAAGGAAGAAAAAAGAATAAATAGAAAGTTACATAATAACTTTAATGTATATTCAAAATGAATAACTAATTGTACACAATAGATTTCCAGTTTCATGTGTAATCATTTTTTTCTATTCTGTTATGGAAATGCTTGTTATATTTCTTAAATTCAGAATAAAAAAAAACAGAGGACATATTTAGTGTGGTAAAGCATGGAAAGAGACAACCTTGCAATATTTTTTTTCATGAGTGTCACAAAACTTTTTGGCTACTCTGATATATAATATTCCTTAGCAATCTCAAGTAGGAAGGAGAGAGAGGTTTATAACCTGAAATGAATCAAGAGAAAAAATTTCTTAGACTAAAGATATTCTGTGAGTCTGCCCCAGGACAAAAAGGGAGAGATTAATGATTTTTTTGGAGAATATTTTACTGGTGCATGCCTAAGTTCCCTTCCAATGGCCATTTTCCCTTCCAGCAAAAGCTCACTGGTGGTGAAGGTGAAGACTTCCCCTCAGTCAAAATGCTTGCTCATCACTACTACTTTATAGCTAAATGTGGCAGGAGGGAGATGGTAAATAGGCATACTTGTCTAATATAATCCCTCATGTGGAAGAGGTCAGGGATCTTGCTTCTGGAGAGGCATGCTGATGTGTAATAGAAGCACCTTGGAAAGATTAAAATATAGACAGAAATCTTGTAACTGATTCTAGTCTGCTAAACTACTAACTTTGCGTTTGGCTATGTAGCTGAAGCTGGTAGTAATTTCAAAAAGTAATAGTCTTCACCTCTTTAGTCTTATTCTTTCCTTTCTGGTTGCATTGCACTGAGAGAAAGGAGACAATGTTGTAAGAGGAGAGGCTTCATCTTACCTCAGCTATCTTTATCTGAGGTTAACATGCAGTCTATGAAAATAAGACTTGGTTCTTTGCCTTGACATTTGTCTTTTTTTTTTTAGATGAAGGAGATTGGAGGTAATATGACCTTGTGAGTTTTGAAAAGTCAGGACAGTAAGCTACCTTCAAGTCCGGGATCAGAGTCCATGCTGGCTTTTGAAATCAGTTGGTCCAGCATTGATGTCCCAAGGAATGAGCATCCTACTTTTGGCACCTAGCCATCAGTAACTGAGATGCAGCCTCCTTGCTACATTTGGATATAAATTTGGTGGTACCAATGCTTTGTAGAACCTGCATTAAGTCTGAGTCTATTTGTACCACTGATAGAAAAAATAGTATATCCCTCAGATGTTAGGGGGAATGTTTGTCTTTATATGCTTGTTATACTTTCCAAGTAGATATCTCTTTGTTAAAAGCTAATTAATGTTAATTGGTTCAATATTATTGAAGAGTTAATCACTAGAAGTTAGCAGTGGAGGGAACACACTCGAGTAGGAGCTTGAACAGAGAGTATTAGAGGAAGTATTTCTAAGCCCTCAGGGGGTACCCTTAGAATCCTGAAAAAATCAATGTATCCATCTTCTGGGAGAAGAAGCTTACTCCCCATATATTGCAGGTTGAAACTGCAAATTTCTAGGAAGAACTTGACAAAAACATTCAAACCAGGTCAAGACCTGATGCTTGGTGACTCCAATGTGCAGGTGGGTACAAAAGATGAAGATGAAAAATATGTTGTGAAATATGCTTTGGGAATTTAAAAAAAAAGTGAATGGGTGAATCAATAAAAAAGCATTTATTAACTTCTTACTATGATCTAAGCATTGTGGTAAGTGCTGGGTTAAAAATTTTTTTTACAAAGAAAAGTCCCTGTCCTCAGGAAGTTTACATTCTAACACTGTAATGGTAATTTAAATGGGAAGATCTTTCCCATTCATTAATAGGTCCATGTGACCTGCTTAAATCACATGGAAGCCTAAGTCCCATGTGGTGGGAGGAGCTTGCTGAATGGGTGGAGCAGGAAAGGTGGAGGAGAGCTGGGAGGAAGTTGGTGAGAGCAATTAGGGTAGAGGGAGGAGAGGACACAGGCAGATAGGCACAGCTAGGCTCATGTTTTTTGGTGGGGAAGGTTCCAGCAAGTGAGGGAAGGTTTAGGAATGACTTTGTCCCCTGCAGCTCTAATGTGTACTGACTTCTTGGTTACTATGACAGATTTGGCTTTCTGGTGTTGGGATTTGGCTTTATGGCATTTGAATAAATGTTTTTCTTCTGCCTTCTTTATGGAAAGTCTGTTATACATTGTGATTCAAAACTATACTGGCATATCAATAGTCACCCTTGGTGCTGTGAATATTGCCTTGGTGATACAAACACACATAGAGAAGTAGTAGGTGGTAGAGGGTGTGAGGGAAAGGATATGACACTACTGCCATGAAGTGGGTACAAAGGACGTTTTGGTGGAAGTAGTTGAAGAGGAGGGAGTGAAGTGAAACATGCAGGCATTTTCCTAAGTCTTCAGGAAAGCCAGTCACTAGCCAGGACAGTGTGGTCACAGTGAAAAGAGGTCAATGGCATCTAGATATTCAGAAATATCACACCTGTTTTCACAAATACTTTTTTTTTCCAAGAAGAGAGTCAAAAGTGCTGGATATAATGATTACCAAACAACAAATCCTAAAATAAAATAAGCCTTATCTTATACAGAAAATTACTGGTTATCATCCTAGAAATCTTTTCGTCTTCAGTCATCCATGTGTAGTCCTTTCATCAACTGCTTGGAGTGAAGGACCACATTCAAAGCAGGGATAAAAACTGGAAGATGCCATGGCCAATTACCATCGCCACAACTAATTTAAATAAGCTGTTGATCCTGTGTTGCCTCTGAATACTGCCATTTCCTAGAGAAGTTTAAACAATGTAAAATAGTTACCATAATGAGAATTAAATCATCTCTAGGCAATAAAAATACTTGATTTCTTTGTCAAGCAAATAAATATGGCAGGCAACAGCTATACTAGTTTAGATGGCAAGCTTATTTGGAAAGCATCATGGAAGATTGCATATATTTTGCTTCAAAATTGTGAAAATCAATGGAAGGGAAACAAGAGAAGAAAGAAGAAATGTGTGTATGAAACACTTTCTGTGAGCCAGGTGCTGTGCTGAATGCTTTACAAATATCTCATTTGATCCTCACCAAACCCCCATTTTATACTTGGGGAAACTGAGGCAAGAGTGACTTGCCTAGGGCTACACAGCTACTAAATGTCTGAGGTTGAATTTGAAGTCAGGTCTTCCTGACTGCAGCCTGAGGGCTACATCTACTGTACCACCTAACTGAAAATCTGACATTAGAGGTGATAGGGACTGATTATACCTCCAAAATTTATAGATAAAATTGAGAGGGCAAGTTGATCTGAAAAGAAATGACTCCACCAGTTTTATATTAATGACTTTCTCAACATCAATGAGAGTGGAAACCTTTGCTCTCTATGTCTCAGTAACCATGGGTCTATTTGAGGAACTAAACACAACATTTGAAGAAGGAGAAATTCAGAAGAACAGCTGGGTCTAACCAGATACATACAGAAGCCAAGCCTATGTTAAAGCAACATAATTTTAAAGGTCCTCAAGGGATAACAATTTAAGATCTCTCAGAGGAAAATAATTCTAGAGGAATGGAAAAGATCACAGAGAATGGTAATATTACACACAAAAGAAAAGGTAACTAGGGAGATAAATTGCCATGCTTTTTAACAAAGTCTCTTTATAATATTTATGACTGTGTTATATAAGAGAACATTGAGGATAGCCTTGATGAAAAATGAGAAGGAAACATTCAGGCTTTTGTAGATGGTTTATTTAAAAAAAACCAAGGTTATGTCTTCACACAATTCATGGAGAGCTATAGAAAACACAAGATCTCCAAATGTTTCTTATTTGTTTTCCATAGAAAATTATTTGACTCAGTGGAGAGAAAGGCAGTCTCAAAGAATCTTTAGTAACAAAAGATCTCCTTCATGAAGTTCATATAAGTTTGTAGTCCTTGATAGATACAACAAACATGATCTCTTTCTTGAATACTCTTCTGATTGCCAAAATCAAGTGAAGCATAAAACAGGAAGATATGTTTATCAAAGGTTTTAGATAACATCATGGATGACATCCTATACAAAATCTTGCACTGGTGTGTAGGATAATCTTGAGACTGAGGAGTATGCTGCAAACAAGAATAGGAAGGGTTGGGTAAGATCAAGCCCACACATTTAGAAACAAAAGGGAAAGGGATCAAAGAAAAGGATGGTGAAGAATATAGAGTTGTCAGCTTGATGATGTTGGAGATTAGAAGATGTGACTTCTGTCAAAGGTCCTTAGGCTAAGGGTGTATTTGTAAAGGAGGAAGCTAGACATGGGCCTTGGTGCCTGTGACAAGAGGGGGTTGTGCCTGGTTGATAACTAAAAGTTATGTATGTGTGATTTTAAGTTAAAAAATCAGTGAGTCAAAACATGAAAGTGATTCTAAAAACACAAAAATTAAGTGAAGGCAGTAGCATTAGTCTTACTTTCAGTGAAAGTAGCTTATGAGAGAACACTCTCGACACTGAGATTTCCAATATTCTCAGAGAAGATTTTCCTTCCAAGCAATAACCCTTCCTCCTTCTCCCTCTTGTCTCCCTCATGCCAGCCATGATTCTTCTCAAAGGTAAAGTGCAGGTTTATTTTATTTTCAGTTTATGTTGTGTACTAATCATTGCTATTGTATTTCAGGCACTTTAGGGACAAAAAAACCTACTTAAATTATAAATGATTATTTTTACATGAATATTATTGAGGATGTGGTACAATCATCTGACTTTACATTATTTCCTATGGGAAAATTCACTTTGCAATGCAATCACATGATGAATAGAATCTCGCAACGAATTAAATTCATAAACCGAGGTTCTATGGTACTTTGCTTTTTGTTTGTTGGATATATATAGTATCATTTGTTGAATGTATGTATACATGTATATGCTTAGGTATCTTTCAACAAATCTGCCACTCATGCAAGCACATAACATTGAATAATCAGTCTCCACCAATGAAAGGAGCCTTATACAAATGGATTTTTAACTTTAAGTCATACATACATACACATCTACACCCATACCCTAAGGGCATATCCCCATTTACCCCTCCCCCCAATACACATCTACACACACACACACACACACACACACACACACACACACACGCACTAAATATTTGATTTGGTAATACATGCCACTACTTTTAATTCTTTTCCTTAACAAAATATATATCCTGCTTAGGTCATAATTATACAAGATTCCTCAAGAGACATAATAATAGTTACAACCTTAATTGATGACTGTCTGATCTTTAACATAAGTCAGTAAGGATTCCCTGAAGACCTTGTAGATATTCTTCTTTGTGGATATCACTGGATTGATTGCATCAATGCTCAGAACACTGAAGGTCCATAATCACTTCAAAAGTTTTGGTCAATGAGGAAATTTATTTAGTCTATCTATGAGGTTTAACTATCATCAAAACTATAAGTAGATAAATACATTAGATTTGTCTAATTTAGAGTTCCTTAATTTACTATCGCTCAAAGTGCTACTCTAAATGTTTTGTTGTATATGAAGGCTTTCTTCTTGTTATTGGCCTCCTTGGGGTATAAATCTAGTAGTGGAGTCTCTAGGTTAAAGGGGATGGACATTTTAATCATTTTATTTGCATAATTCCCAATTACTTACAAAATAGCTGTGATATATGTATAATGTATATATATATATATATATATATATATATATATATATATATATATATATATATGTAGTCCATCTCACATAAAGAGGTGGTTCTTTTGATTCTATTTCAATCTGTCTTCTCAATCAGATTGCCCCTTCTAGCATCCCTACCTTCTCAATTATGTTCAATTTCTCCCTGTCTATGAGTTGCTTTGCTACTAACTATAAACATACTCATCTTTTCCCCATCCTCAAAAAAATATTCACTTGAGGGGGCAAAACCAAGATGGTGGACCAGAAAGACACACTTAATGCAGGGTTCTCTTCACAGCCCATAAAATACCTGTAAAGAGGGACTCTCAACAAATTTTGGAGCAGCAGAGGTGAAGAACAACAGAGTGGAGATTTCTAGCCCACAGTGACCTGAAAAGGCCCACGGAAACGTCAACTGTGCCAGGCACAGAGCCGAACGTGGAGCCGAGTGTGGAGCCCAGCCCAGTGTTGGCTAAGTGGCGTGACAAGACTCCGGGAGGAGGATACCCCAGGGGTGGAATCTCCAGTAGTGGGTCCTCAGATCCCTCAGCCCACAGGCACCAAAAGTCGGTGTCGGGGTTTTATCAGGGGGCCAGGAAGGGAGAAGGAACTTCCCACAGCTCTGGCAGCAGGCAGCAGCCACAGAGCCAGCACAGCAGCCCACAGGGAAGCTCCATTGTTGGAGCATAAAAACCCCTGGGGCCATTGAAGAACTGAGTCTTACCTGGGTAGAGGCCCTGGCTGAGCTGGTCTTTGTCTCAAACTGAATGGTGACCCTGCCCATCCAGCTTATCTGAAAATCAGTCACAAGTGCTGACTTTGTGGAACTGGAGGCCAAGTGTCTGTGGAGAGGTATCTGCCAAGATTCTGGGCACAAAAATCCCTCTCCGCATCCAGACCAGTTTATGCCTGATTGTGCCACCTTGGAGGAACTGAGATCTCACAGATTCCCAGAGCATGCCCTACTCTTGACAAAGGACACAAAAGTCAAGTAACTGGTTGGGAAAATGCCCAAATGCCCAAAAAAGGCATAAAAAGGGGAAAAAAATAAGACTATATCTTTCTTGGAGAACAGATATCTCCTCCCATCCTTTCTGATGAGGAAGAACAATGCTTACCATCAGGGAAAGACATAGGAGTCAAGGCTTCTGTATCCCAAACATCCAAAATAAATATTAAATGGTCTCAGGCCATGGAATAGCCTCAAAAGGACTTTGAAAATCAAGTTAGACAGGTGGAGGAAAAACTGGGAAGAGAAATGAGAGAGATGCTTGCTAAAGGAGACCTCAAAAAATACTGAAGAAAATAACACCTTGAAAAATAGGCTAACTCAATTGGCAAAAGAGGTTCAAAAAGCCAATGAGGAGAAGAATGCTTTAAAAAGCAGAATTAGCCAAGTGGAAAAAGAGGTTTAAAAGCTCATTGAAGAAAACAGTTCTTTTGAAATTATAATGGAACAGATGGAGGTTAATGACTTTATGAGAAATCAAGAAATCACAAAACAAAACCAAAAGAATGAAAAAATGGAGGATAATG
>CM053771.1:311655891-311723188 GCA_028658325.1 Potorous gilbertii | reverse complement strand
AGATTGGTGATATGGGTAATTAGAATGTCCAGTGTATTGGGGAGGGGGGAAGGGACAAATGGGGAGAAAAGTTTGGAACCCAAAATCTTGTGAAAATGAATGTAAAAAGTTAAATAAATTTATTTAAAAAAAAAAAAAAGAATAACCTTCTACACAAAGTCCAATCCTCAACTCTAGTGCCCTTTCTCATTAATACCCTGTACTTAAACATATTTATTTAGCACTTGTTCTATATGTACAGTGACTTCATATAATGTTAGCTCCTTAAATGCAGGGATTATTGCATTTTTATATTTGTTTACACAGTGCTTAATACCTGGTAGCAAGTACCAACTCAGAATATGTAAGAAATATCACTAAACTATTGATAGCCTTTCACCCAGCAAAACCCAGCTAAAAAATTGAGATTTTACAGATAACAAAATATTCACATTACCACCTTCCCTTTAGATAGACAAAAACTTGAAGCAAAACAGGAGTCTGTCAATAAGGAAATAGGTTAGCAAATGTTAGAATATGGATTTAATGGAATATTCTTGTATCATAAGAGAACAGAAACCTAAAGAATTCAGGGAAATACAGAAAGAACTGTATAAAGTGATATAAAGTAAAGACAGCAGAACCAAGAGACTAAGGACTAAAAACAATAAAGCAAATGATAACAACATTAAAAGTAAGAACTGAACTCAGAGCAACTACAATGAATCATCTCAATCTTGAGGAACTAGGAAGAAAACACACTTTGCTCCTCAGTAGATTGGTGGAATACTGTATAAATACATACATATACATATACATACATATATACTCATGTATACAATGTCAGCCCTGTGACTGTGTCTCTTTTTCTTTTTTACAAGAAAAGCTCAATGGGTCTATGTGGAGGGTAAGGGGGGACAGAGGATGAAGGGTGTATAATAAAAGAGAAATGAGCATGATATAAAAACGTAAGACCACAGCAAAAGTTTTTTGAGGTTGGAGGTGAGGAGAGAGATAGAAACAGAAAGAAAGACAGAGAGAGGGGAAAGGGAAAGAGAGGGATAGAGGAAGAGAGGAAAGAAAGAAGAGAGAAGGAGGGAAAAACAAAGGGACACAGAGAGATATTTGGACATCTCAAAGCTTACCAAGAGTACTTACTTGCCAATTCAATGATCTCCATTCTTTCTCCTTCAACATCCCGACCTACAAATTTTAAACCTTTCTCTTCAAATTGCTGGATTAATTCTGGGTTAACCTGGGGGACAAAAATGGAACTCAAATGACTTGAGTAGCATGACAGCATCAAGAGCCTCTGGCTGTATCTAGATGTTTCATTCTCGCTAGAAAACTAAAATAATGTCTTATCTGCCTCAAGCAACTACTGAAATGACACATCCTACACTGGTATGTACTTAGCTCTTATTAGACAGCATAATCATGAGCATGATCAGATTCCCCTGTGATGCCATGTTTCCCCCTCAAAAAGAAGAAAGTCTGTGAAGTTTAAAGTCAACATGTTATAAATAGAAAAATGCCTGGATTTATTGATCTCTGCTCAAATCCCGATTATGCTGTTACCTCGGGACAAATCACTTTACCTCTTTCTGTTTTCCATCTTTAAAATAAGAGGATTTTGAATAAAGGACCTTTCAGATCCTTTCTGGCTCTAAATCACATGAACTCATCAAGGAAGGGGACTTAGGATGGAAAACTGTGTCACAGTGTTTACCTAGAGGGTAAAAGTACAGGGATACTGAACTCAGAAATAGTCTATATATTAATGTCAACAGGTTATGTACATATTTACAAAACATACATCCATTCCTCTAGAATTTATTTCTGGTAAAAAGTAAGAGGAAGGGAATTGCCCCAACCTCTGAACTCTTTTACTGTCAACTTGAAGGCAAAAGCAGACAGTCTGTTTCTTCTTCACCGTTATCATCATCATCATAACCAATCATATTAATTACATTATTAAATACAATGATGTATTACTTTATAATGTATTATTATGTTATACATATTGTGTATAAATAATTGTTTTTAAAATAAACATTTACTAAGTACCTACTATGTGCCAGGAAGTGTTCTAAACATCAGGAATACAAAGAAAGGCAAGATAGCCCCTCACAGTCTAATGGAGGAGACAACATGAAAATAACTGTAAATATATAAGCTATGAACAGGATAAATTGTAAATAACCAACCAAAGGAAGGTATTATGAGTAAGAGGAATCAGGAAAGGCTTCCTGTGGATGGTGGGATTTTAACTGAGACTTGAAATAAGCCAGGGAAGTCAGAAGGTAGTGCTGCAGAAGGAGAGAAGTCCAGGCAATGGAACAGCCCGAGAAAATACCCAGAGATGGGAGACCGAGTACCTTGTTGTAGAAAGAGCAAGGAGGACAGCTTCACTGGAGCAGAGGACATGGGGAGATGTAGGGCCTAAGAAGTCTGGAAAAGCAGAGGGTATCAGGTTTGAATGCCACACAGGGAGTTATAAAACTTGGAGTTTATAAAGATCTTGGAAGTAACAAGAAGTCACTGGAGTTTCCTGAATAGGAAGGAGAGCAACACATATGGTAAGACCTATGCTCTAGAAAGATCACTTAAGGGCAGCTGGATCTAGACGCAGTGGGTATAACCCTTGAGTCAGGAGGACCTGAGTTCAAATCCAGCCTCAGACTCTTGTTAGGTGTGACTCTGGGCAAGTCACTTAACCCTGATTATCTGCCAAAAGATTCTTCTAAAGAAAAGTCTCTTAGTTAGAGGATGGACCAAAGTGAGACTTGTAGCAGGCTGACTAATAAGCAGGCTATACTGTGAGGGGATGAGGTCATAATGGAATGGGGCAGCAACATCAGAGGAGAGAAGGGGGAGGTATAAAGGTAGAATAAACAGGACTTAGCAAGTGATCTGGATATGGGAAAGGTGAGAGAGAATGAGGAGTCAAGGATGATACTTAAGTCATAAGCCTAGGCAATTCAAAGAATGGTGGTATACTCTACAGTAATAAGGAAGTTTGGAAATGGGGAGGTTTAGGGGGGAAAGATAATGAGAAATTTTGGAAATGTTGAGTTTAAGACATCTATAAGCCAACCAGATTAAGATGTCAATAGACAATTGGAGATGACAGACTAAAGGTCAACCAAGGTTAAGGCTAAATAAGTAGATTTGAGAATCATTAGCATAAACAACCTTTGAATCCAGAGAAGCTGATGAGATCACCAAGTAAAACAGTATAAATGAAAAAGATGGGGGGGGGGGGGTCAGAACAGCACCTGGTGAGAAACGCAAGGTTAGGTTAACGAGCATAAGGTGACTAATGATCCAGGAAACGATTGAGAAGGAGTAATCAGAGAAGAAAATCAGAAGAGAACATGATATTCCCTCAAACAGCAGACTCCTTTACTTAGCCAAAAAAAGCACTTTCTTCCCTGAGTTTCTAGGGGCCAGCTTTGAGGTTCTTAGACACAGCTAAAGCAAGCACCCACTTCACATGACCAGTCAGGATCAACAATGCCTTACCTCATAGCGATGTCTGTGTCGTTCTTCTACACAACCAACATCCCCATAGAGTCTCCCTGAACAAAGAGAAGATTAATATATAGGAGTCAGTATGATACAGTGAGAAAAAAAAAACACTGAAAAAAAGCAAAAACAGAACTGGCTTCAAATCCACCTAAGATGTGCGCTACCTGTGTGTCCTTATGAAAGTCACTTTCTTTAATTTGGTCTCATAACAGTTCATCTGTAAAATCAGGGGGTTGGACTAAATGACTGGCCTGTACAGTCCCTTCTAATTCTAGCTCAATGATCCTGGCATGGGAAAAACAAAATGCAACCTTCCTACCTACAAACTTTGAATCGCACACTAAAAAGAGTGGAGAAGATGATACCAGATAGATGAAATGATACAATGTTACTTTTCTACATCTCATTTCTAAAACCAGCTCTATCCTAACATAGTTGGGAGAGTAAATAACACTAGACTTAGGAGTCAAAAGGCCTGGATTTAAGTCCTGACTCAGTTACATAGTAGTTGCAACCTCTACAGACCTCACTTCTCTTATCAGCAAAACAGATGTGTGTTAACAGGGAGTGTTTAACAGAATTACAAAACTGAAAAGGCCTCCAGAGGCCATCTAAGCCTGGACTCAGTGACCTATCAAGTGATTTCCAGCTCTAAACCTTGTGAGCCCTTTCACAGCTAGGCGGCACAGTGGATAGAGTGCCAGGCTTGGAATTAGGAAGACTCCTCTTCTTGGTTTCAAATCCAGCCTCAGACACTCATAAGCTGTGTTACCCTCCACAAGTCACTTAACCCTGTTAATTGTGAGAATGAAATATAGGAACTTAAAAGCAAATAACTTTTCAGAACATAGATATATCAACATTTAAAGATTTTTAAAAGTGTCATTTTAATGAGAACAAACAGGGCTTTGTATCATTAATAAATAAAATATATTGAAAAAAATTAAAATAAAATGAGTTGGAAAAGAAAATGGCAAATCACTCCAGTATGTTTGCCAAGAAAACCCCAAACGGGGTCACAAAGAGTCAGACACAAACTGAAAAATAACTCAAAATGACATCACTGGCAACTAGTGAAAGGAGATGATCACGAACATCCCTACTGATTCTAAATCCTTTGACCTATAACCAACCTCCCAGCAGAATGATTTCTGAACCTTAGTTAAATTATCCCCCATTCAAAGTTACTGCAAGGAAGCAATTTGTAAAACTCACACAAATGTCATGTAAATGTAAGTTATTTACTATAATTCTCAAACTAGATAATTTACATAAAGCACTTTGAACTGTAATGCATGATATAAAGATAAGTTATTATTCTCTAGCAGAGAATAAACACTCTTAAAATCCTGAAGAATTTCCTGATGAGAAACTCACTCTACTTAATAAAGGAGAATAATACATGCTAAACTCTAGGAGGGAGGCACTCTTGAGAGATATAACGGTAAGAGCAATCTAGGGAATCACATACACACTGCAATATCTTAACAGTGTTTCATGCTTTAAAAAAAGTGTGGCTGATAGCTCAGAAACATATTGAACCATACAGATTAAATTCTACCCATCTGCCTGAAGTATTTATCACTGTATACAGAAAATTATTCTAGACACTAGGGAGCAATAAAAAAGAATTTAAAAAGATGTGATCTCATTGCTACACTGATTTCTTTACTTTATGGAATTTTTTTAAGGGTAAAATTGCATATGCACCAGAGATTAAGAGTACAGAATAAGTTTGGGGTTCATTTAGGAAAGTAAATATCATAAAAGTATCACAGAAAGATTACAGTGACTCATAAGTCTCAGCAGCCTGTAAAACATACCCAAAGTAGCTAGAATATGATATAATTTACGTACAAACACACACATACAAAGATTTTGCTAGGTTTAACCAATATCATCTGGGCTCTTCTGATTTCCTTCAAGATTCAACTCAAGCAACACTCTCTGCCAGAGACCTTTCCTCAGCTGTTTTAGCACACACCCTAGCATCTGAGGTGACCTTGTGTCATTTTGTGTACGTATCTTATATATTCCTACTTATGTACATATGTACCTTTTTAAAAGGTGGACTCTTTCTTATATGAAATGATGCAAAACTGAGAGTGAGGAGAACATTGTACTCTAAGAACAATCCACTGTGAAAGACAACTACTCTGATCAAGACCACATTCTAAGACAATTCCAAAGGACCCAGGAGGAAAGAAATGCTGTACACCTCCAAAGAGAGAATAGATGAACTCTGAGTGCAGATTAAAGCATAGTTTTTTCCCTTTATCTATTTTTTCTTGCTTCTGGGAGGCACTATGGCTAACATGGAAATATGTTTTGCAAGATCTCACAGGTATAACTGGTATCAAACTGCTTGCCTTCTCAATAGGAGGGGGAGGGACCAGAGGGAGAGAATTTGGAACTCAAAAAAATTTAAATGAATATTTAAAATGAATGAATGACTAAACAAACAAACAAAAAGAGAACAGGGACTATTTAGCATTTGTCTTTATCTCCCCAGCACTGATTTCACAACCTAGCAAAGAGTAGGCACTTAATAGATGTTTCTTGATTGACTGATTCTCCCCACAACAGGACCACCTCATGACTTAATAGGCTGTCTCTTTGGCCAGAGAGCTATAATGGTTGTTGTTGAATTCCTTCAGTCTTGTCCAACTCTTCATGACCCTATTTTTATTGGCAAAGATACTGGAATCGCTTGCCACTGCCTTCTCCAGCTCATTTTTACACATCAGGAAACCGAGGCAAAGAGAGTTAAGTGACTTGCCCAGGGTCACACAGCTAGTAAGTGTCTAAGATCAGATTTGAATTCATGAAGTTGATTCATTCTATCCACTGGGCCACATACCTGACATAGAGCTGATATGACCAAAATAAGTCACCATACCACTGGCCAAGTCCGCCATAATAAACATCTCTGAACTTAGTAAAGCTGACCTTTGAATAATAGACATTCAGTTTACTGCCAAGCCCAGACTCAAGTTTGTCAACGCTCACATTCCATTGCCATAACTTTTACGAAACACAATGAGGTATAGAAGGAAGGTGTTAGTGCAAATATTCTTATCTTCTTACTCAAAATCCTATCTGAACTTCACCTCATAGCTCTGTCATGAAAATGACTACCCCAGCTCACTGACCTTTTCCTACTAGCACCCATAGTGCACACCAAACAATACAAATAATGACACCGCCAACAATTCCCACTACCATTTAGAGTGACAAAGGTTTTTCCCAGAGAGGGAGGTAGACTATCCCAAGAAGGCAGAGTGAGTAAAAGCTAAATAGTATGCTGTAGTATTCTTTAACTGCTTCAAGTCACTCAGTCTTAGTTCCCTCAATTAAATCATAAGCTTCTGAAGGGAATCTTTTCTATCTTGCTATGCTAGGCATATATATCAGGGGAAGTGATTACTGCCATGGCTCTTCTTTCAAGGTCCAAAACATCAGACTTTCTTCCAAAGGAGTCAGATCCTGTACTAACCAAATACTATTTGGGGCGGGGGAGGGGGGCAGAAAAGATCCTAGACAATCTTCATACTTTTTTTAATAACCACTTAAATTAAATTTACAATGATGCTTCTATTGGGAGGTAAATAGTTGCATAGACCAAGAAGTCATGAACTTAACAGGTCGGAAAAGCATACATTCATTTTGCTTAGCAGGTTCTATTTTCTTTTAAAGATAGCTAAAATCTTTAAGTGCTTTAGACAAACTTATTTCACTTACCAGATTTCTACACCTTTTGGATTTAACCATATATAAATAAAACTTTGGCTCTTAATTAAATTTTTTTTAAAGATAGCAAAAATCCATTAGTACTTCAAACAAAATTGCTTTACTTTCTAGATTTCTGTGCTAAACACATATAAATAAAACTTAGGTTCTTCTCACTGTTATGAAGAGTTAATTTCTAAACAAATGGTATTCTGTGAGAGTTAACTTTTGCATGACTTCATTTGTCTCTCCCTTCATGATTTCTATTCAAAAGGTATTCTATGTGTTCTTAATAATCCTTTATCTTGTGTCCTGGGACAACCACGACAAGCTGTAAAACAGTAAACTTTCATCCCCACCCTTTCAAAAATTCATAACAGTATTCATCAGCAACTTAGTCATGAGAGTTTTCTGACTCCCACCTCATCCCTTTGCAGAAATGGAAGGTCCACCAATATTGTCTATTACACATATTTTCAGATTTTTTTCTACTAATTGATCAGATATGCAGAATTTTTCCTCATTTTTTCATCTTTAAAAAACATTATTCATAGACAGAAGGGACTGATATAAGTGACTTTGATGAGATGATATAAATAAAATGAAGGGGTGAGAAAAGATTGCACTGGGAGATGAGAGAAGGGAGAGGCAGAATGGGGTAAATTACATCACATAAAGAGACACAAAAGACCTATCACAGTGGAGGGAAAGAAGGGAATGAGCATCTCATCAGATCTGGCTCAAAAAAGAATAACATAACACATTCAGTTGGGTATAGAAATCTAACTTAGTCCGTAGGTTAGTAGGAGGTGAGGAGAATAAGAAGGGAAGGGCTGACAAAAGGGAAGGGAGACTGAGGGAGGCAGTGAGTAGAAGCAAAATACTGGTGAGGAGGGAAAGAGGGAAAGGAAAGAGGTGGGGAATAAATGGGAAAAATAGGATGGAGGGAAATAACACAATTAGTAATCATAACTATAAATGTAAATGTGATGAACTCACTCATATAACAGAGGCAGATAGCAGAGTGGATTACAAACCAGAATCCTACAATATGTTGCTTACAAGAAACATATTTGAAGCAGAGAAATACACATAGAATAAGGATAAAAGGCAGAAGCAGAATATATTATGCCTCAGTTGAAGTTAAAAAAAAAAGTAGGGGTAGCACTTCTGATCTCAGACAAAGCAAAAACAAAAATAGACCTAATTAAAAGAGATAAGGAAGGAAATTACATCTTGCTAAAAGGTACTATAGACAATGAAGTAATAGCAATACTAAAAATATATGCACCAAATTTCTAAAAAACACTATTTGTTATATGAGATAACTCTCTGAGAAGGGAGAGATAATAGGGGAAACTATGATAATGTAAAAAATACAATACAGCAATAAAAACTTTTTTTAAAAAAGACAAAAAGTGAACTGTCAAGCACTAAAAGGTTAGGTGACTTGTCCATAGTCATGCTGAAATTATATCTTAGAGGAAAGACTTGAATCCAGGCCTTTCTGACTCTTAAGAGAAGCCTACCAATCACCATCCTGTGCTATTTCTCAGGTACGTACACACACACATAAACAAAACATTCTTATTGTCATGAAATAACAAGTCTGGTATGCTTATGAGTTTATGCATTAACTTCATAGCCCATAGGTTGGGAAACACTCATTCAGTTCAAAGAACTTACAATGTGGCTGGGAGAAACAAGAATGAAAACCAATAAAAAGAGAAATGCCTTTGGAGTCAGAGAACCTGGTTCAAATCCTGGCTTCCTTGTTGTTTACTTCCTCAGTTATTTGGACAAATCACAGCCTCCCTTTCCTCATATGTAAGATACAGGAGGTGGATGAGACTGGTCTCTGAAGTCCCTCCCAATCTGAGCCTATGATCTGCAACTGAGTGTGGTATAAAACCTATGGGAATTCAGAGAATGCAGAGACAAGTGAGCTTTGGGGGAATCAGGGGAAGCTTCCTAGAAAAGGTGAGACCTGAGCTGGGACTTGACAAATAACTGGAATAGAAATTAAATAAAGAGAAGAGGAGCCAGAAGCCCAGAAAATGGATCTTGGTAAATAAATGTATAACAATATAATCAGTAGTATGGGCAATCATCTTTCAAGATAATAAAGGAACCTGTGATAACTTACTCAAAATAGAGTCTTCTGTTTTGAAAACTGTTGTTCTTTTTCCCAGCCGCATTGTTCCTCCCATTTCGCCAGGGTGATGCTCAGGCATATCAATCACCTTAAGGGAAAAAATATTTAATTGTGGTTTCATAAAGAAATTTTTAAAAGAAAATTACATAAAACTCCCAAATAAAAAGTTTTCAAATTTTACCAATATAATACATAAAATTTTTAAAATAATAACCAACAACGTTTTCTATGGTTCCTCACACATGCATCCATTTCCCCCTGAATACATGTACCTTTATTAACATAGTCACAGCCATTAG
The DNA here is from genome assembly GCA_028658325.1 of Potorous gilbertii. NCBI lineage: Eukaryota > Metazoa > Chordata > Mammalia > Diprotodontia > Potoroidae > Potorous > Potorous gilbertii. The sequence goes on along the minus strand of CM053771.1, from coordinate 311,713,495 downwards.
AACAATGACCACCTGTTTCTTCTTTCACAACATGATTAATACGTAAATGTGTTTTACATGATTGCATATATATAACCCACATCAAATTGCTTACTATCTTAGGGAGGAGGAAGGGAAAGAAGGGAGGTAAAAAATTTAGCATTTTTTAAAAAATAAATGTTACGGAAGGAAGACACTCTCTACATTCAGAGAAAGAACTGATAAATAGAATATAAACTGATAAATAAAAGAATGGATAGAATGATTTTACACACATACACACACACACACATATTTTTGTCTAACGGTAACCATCTCTAGGAGGAGAAGATACTTACATGATTACTCTATTATATCTTTAAAAGAAATAGCAAGTTGTACATAACAAATTTGAGCAATCATGGTTTTTTAAATTATATTATGTTATGGAAATGCTTGTTTTAGTCCACAAATCAAAAATAAAATTAAGTTTTTAAAAAATTTTTAATGAATGTTAAAAATTGTCTTTACATCTAATTGGAAAAAATAAAATGTTATTTAAAAAAAAAAAGAACGACTACTCATGACTCCAGAGAACCAATCATAAAAATTACCTCCCACCAACTAACTGAGAGAGAGAGAGAGAGAAGAATTAAATATGCAAAATGAGACATATATTTTGGACATGCCAATGAGGGCATTTGTTTTATTTAATGATGTGTATTTGCTACAAAAGAAATGTTCTTTTTCATCTTTCAGTGGGAAAGGAGGAAGAGGGTGAGAGATGGAAAATATTTGATAATTTAAAATTTTTTATTTAATTTTAAAACAGCCATAGCATATATACATAGTTTTCTTAGTTCTACTTTCTTCACTTCAGATGAACTTCTTTCTATATTTCTTATAATCTTCACATGAAATGACTTTAGCTATAATATCATCATAATCAATGAAAACAATTACTCAAATTTCTTTTTTCAAGGATCCATAGTTTCAATGCTATGGACACAATTTCCATTAACAATGAACAAAATTTTTCTATCACTTAGTAGATGCTCATTCAAAGCACTATGCTCAAAAAATATTTCATCTTCTAACTTGATCATGAGCCTCTCTAAACTTTACCAGTCTAGTTTTTGGACAAAAACTACTAGTGTAGTTCCTCACTGGATCTATATGCATTAGGACCTCACAAGAGCTTCAGCATTGCTGGTATGTAACTTTTAAGAACCCAGGTTCTTGGATAGAATGTTTTGTACACTCTCAAACATGCTCTGGGCATCCCATATTTTGTTTGTTTTTCTTTGTCACAAGGAAAGGAAGAGTATAAAATGATTGTGATATTATGACAAAAGACATCAACAAAACATTTTTTTTTATAACAGCTTTAGTTAGCCTCTACAAGAACACATCATCAGAATAGGACTTTCATGAAGGTTGTTTTATTTACCATGTGATAAAAGTTAACTAGCAAATGTTATTTTGAGATTTTTCAGGCAGTAAAATCTGTCCCATGTCTTCCTATATTCTGTTGCTCAATCTTCCCTTCATGTTTGCAGTAAAAACACAACAGGCAACTTGAAGTCAGAGGAATTAGTTTGGAATTCTGTCTCTGCCACTACTACTTGTGTAACCCGGACCTCTCACAGCCTTGGTTAAAGGAGAGTATTGGACTAGAACCAGAAGTGTTGACCTCCAGGGGACCAAATCAAAAAGTAATTGGGAAATGGTTAACAAAATAAATAAAAATATAATATAACCTAGATAAAGTTAACTTGTGGTTTTCTAAATCAATATGGCCCACAGGGATCTATCTGAGTTGATACCACTAGACTAGATGACTTCTAAGGTCTCTTCCAACTTAATAATATTATATTATCACCTCAAATTGTTTATTATATTGCCATTTCAATAACAGTGTATTATCATCCTAAACTGTTCATGATATTACCATATCAATAATATTACATTATCCTAAATTATCCTATTACCATATTATTATAATATTATCCTAAATTATTTATTATATTACCATATCAATAATATTATACCATAATCCTAAACTGGTCATTATACTACCATATCAAGCAGCCTACCTGCTGTTTCTTCTCACTGGTTTCTCACTATTCAAATCATCTTTTCTCATTTTTTGTGACTCCCCTTAAAGTACTGGATTGTCAATATTGTACATCTAGATTTTGTATTTTCACTCCAAACTATTCATACTACAACTATCTTTGCTTATATCACTTTCACTCTCCCTTTCTTGTTACTGTTCATCCTTTATTCTCAAAGAGGACCAAGGATGGTGTCTCGACTTGCAAGTGGACTGGATTTAAGCAAGGGAGAGCTGGGCAAAGTCATCAGCCTCACTCTCTCCCCAAGACCTAAGGCAAGATGACTGGTGATGATCCCAGATGCAGTGGGAGATCTTGGCCTTTTTCCACTCCCTTCCTCTTACCAGGAAAAAGTTCCCTCAACTGGTCCTGTGAGGCATGGACATTGGTTGATTCCTCTTTTGTTTTGTTTACAGACAAACAAACACACCAAACACTGGGAGAACCATTTACTCTAAAAGCAATGTAACCAAAGCTATCTTTGCACTTAGAAACTGACTTTCAAAGACAGAACTATTGAAAAGTTAATCAATTTTGAGAGCTTGGCGAAATTTTTTTTATCACTTTGAACTATTTTCTGCATACTATACACAGTAAGTTTTTGAATCAATTCCCTTACCACTAGAAAATTAGAAATTAATGCAAATGCATTACTATGATGAGTCAAGCAAAACAAAAGGCATTTATTAAGATGCTCCTGTGTACAAGGTGCCATACCAGATGTTAAGACAGCAGTATTTGAAGAGACATGGCTTAGATAAAGGCAACTTATTCTAATTATTTTTAGATTTTTTTTTTTAATTTTCTTTTTTTGGCAGCCACATGGCATGGAAGATAGAGTGCTGGGCCTGAAGTCAGGAAGACTCATCCCACTGACTTAATATCTGTCTCAGACATTTCTAGCTGTGTAACTCTGGGCAAGTCATTTAGCCCTGTTTGCCTCAGTTTCCTCATTTATAAAATGAGCTGGAGAAGGAAATAGCAAAGCATGCCAGTATCTTTGCCAAGAAAACCCCAAATGAGGTCATAAAGAATCATCAGACATGACTGAAAACAACTTAATTATTTATCATGGCTTCTCCATTTAAAAAAAGAAAAATACCTTTCTTTTGAAATTTATTGTTCCAAACATACCTTCAAATCTTCTAATTTCCTGAGAAAAAATTACACTTACACACACACACACACACACACACACACACACACACACACACACATTCTGCTGGCTCCCCAGGATTTTGAAAGCCACTGAACTTTGTATTCTGAGGCATAAACCAACACTCTTCATTAATTTTTTTTAAAAATCAATAAAACTTTCCTATCAGATAAAGTAACGGACTCTGAAGTTAATTCTTTCTTTCATTCAGTAATCTCAACCTTAACCTTTCTTTCTCTCTGGGCCCTTTAGCAGTTATTAGCAGCTCAACCTTTTGTATTAGTTTACAGAGTACCTAATGCTTCCATTCATCTCACCCTAATCATATTTAATCAAGCAATTATTAATAGAAGCTTAGGGAATTCAAGTATTTTCTAGGAAACTTCAGATAAGGCAACTCCACCCACTACAGATTCACAAGAAAAAAAAAGAAACTTACTGCTTGGTCAGGAGCTCTGCCTCCATGAAAACAACCCTAAGTTGCCAGTTTTATCCTAGCATTTCTCACATCTATTGATTTATCTATGCAGTGGTTTGTCTCTTTGCTCCCAAGAAGACGATCCCTGTATCTCTTTGATAGCAGGCAAATATAACACTCACTTGTGCAAAGTACAGTATAATCATAAAGTCATATTGCTAGAAAGAATGAGAAAAATAAAGCCATATTGCCAGAAAATTCTGTGGGGAATTTTTGCCCTATTCTGAATGGCTAAACAGATAGGCCTTGGCAACTTCCTTCTACAAGTTTAATAAAGCTACCAGGGGCCCTGATAGGATCTCCAAACTTTTAAAAGAAAACCCATTAGTTGGGCCTTTATACAACAGTACTGATTCACTCAGCCCACTGCTTTTCAAAGAGCAAAAAAATTGAATTCTCTTTTGAAATGAGGGCATGGGGGAAGGCGGGAAGAGGAGTGAGTACCAAATTGCAGCAACAGTCCTTCAATCAGAAATAGCTTCTTTAGTAATAGACATTTGAAAAAGTGAAGACAAGGCAAATGGGAGGCAGGGGAAGTCCCAGCTTCAACTGAATTGTCTAAAAGAAGTAATTACAGGGGGTGGAGCCAAGATGGCAGAGTAGAAAGTCACACATACTGCTAGCTCTTCCCCCACAGCCCATAAAATACCTGTAAAGAAAGATTCTCAATAAATTCTAGAGCAGCAGAAGCCACAGAACAATAGAGTGCAGGAGATTTCCAGTCCAGGGTGACCTGGAAGGCCGATGGGAAACGTCTGTCGCACAGGAAGCAGAAGCGCAGCTCAGCCCAGGCCTTGCTTGGCGGCTCTGGGAGGAGGAGGAGGAGAGCAGCCCTCAGGGGCAGAATCCCCAGTCACAGTAGCAGTGGTTCACAGATCCCTCAACCCACAACCCAGGTGCCAAAGGTCAGTGAGAGGGATTTTTTCAACTGGCTGAGAAGGGAGAAGGGCCTTCCCATAGCTCTGGCCTCAGGCTGAGACCCGAAGAGGCCAAATCAGGCAGGCTGCAGTAGCTTCCATAGCAGCCCCTAGAACAGCCCGTATCCATTGCAGGATTGTAAAACCCCTGGGGGCACTGAGCAGCTGATTCTTACCTCAGCTCTTATAGAAGCCCTGCCCCCACCTCATACTCCAGAGGGATCTGAGCAGCTGATCTTTATCTCACACTGAATGGTGGCCCTGCCCCTGCAGCTTATCTGAATCTCAACCCCAGTGCTAACTTGGCTGAACTGGAGGAGAGGTAGTTGTGAAGACAAAACTCTTACTCAGATTCTGGGCACAAAAATTTCTGTTTGCTCCCAGACCAGCATACACGCTTGAAAATCAAGTAAGAGAAGTGGAGGAAAAATTGGGAAGACGAATGAGAGAGATGCAAGAAAAGCATGAAAAGCAGGTCAACAGCTTGCTAAAGGAGAACCAAAAAAATGCTAAAGAAAATAACATCTTTAAAAATAGGCTAACTCAACTGGCAAAAGAGGTACAAAAAGCCAATGAGGAGAAAAATGCTTTAAAAAGCAGAAAAATGCAAAAGGAGGTTCAAAAGCTCATTGAAGAAAATAGTTCTTTAAAAATTAGAATGGAACAGATGGAGGCTAATGACTTTATGAGAAACAAGAAATCACAAAACAAAACCAAAAGAATGAAAAAATGAAAGATAATATGAAATATCTCACTGGAAAAACAACTGACAATAGATCCAGGAGACAATTTAAAAATTATGGGACTACCTGAAAGTCATGATCAAAAACAGAGCCCAGACATCATCTTTCATGAAATTATCAAGGAAAACTGCCCTGATATTCTAGAACCAGGGGGCAAAATAAATACTGAAAGAATCCACCAATCACTTCCTGAAAGAGATACAGAAAAAGTAACTCCTAGGAACATTGTAGTCAAATTCCAGAGTTCCCAGGTCAAGGAGAAAATATTGCAAGCAGCTAGAAAGAAACAATTTGAGTATTAACTCAAGATATAACACAAGATCTAGCAGCTTCTACATTAAGGGATCAAAGGGCATGGAATATGATATTCCAGAAGTCAAAAGAACTAGGACTAAAACCAAGAATCACCTACCCAGCAAAAATGAGTATAATACTTCTGGGGAAAAAAATGGTCTTTCAATGAAACAGAGTACTTTCAAGTATTCTTGATGAAAAGAAAATCTGACTTTCAAACACAAGAATCAAGAGAAGCATGAAAAGGTAAACAGCAAAGAGAAATCATAAGGGACTTACTAAAGTTGAACTGTTTACATTCCTACATGGAAAGACAATATTTGTAACTCTTAAAACTTTTTTCAGTATCTGGGTAGTTGGTGAGATTACACACACACACACACACACACAGTGCAGGGTGAGTTGAATAGGATGGGATCATATCTTTAAAAAATGAAATTAAGGGGTGAGAGAGGAATATATTGGGAAGTGTTTATAAGGACAAGGAATTGAAGGAAAAATACAGGCAGAAGGAGCAGCTGTTGGGATATGCTGTGTGCAACACAGGCTTGAAAAGATAAAGAGATTAGGAAGATGAATTCATTTCTAATTGTTAGCTTAAATTGGCACTTTATAAATAATAAGGGCCAGATTATTGTTAATAAGAATGATGTGTATTTAATTATGGCTGAAGTTTATGAAGCTCTTTAACGTCTTCATTTAATCTTTACAATAACTATGAGTTAGTTACTATTATTATCTTTACTATACATAAGGAAACTGAGGCTCAGAAGGGTTAAGTGACTTGCCTAAGTATCTGGATATTCATTCCAGTCTTCCTAAGTCCAGCATTCCTATACATATGTATCTCATATATATGTATATATATAATGATTGCAAACATCCTATGTGTGTATGTGCATATATACACATACTTATTTACACACACATTTATGTATATAACTGGGACAGCTTGTGCTGGACAATTTGGTATGATTTGTTAATTATGTTTGTCTTTATAAGTAAACTAATTTATGATTTAACATACATTAAGATTCTATTTAAATTGAATAAATTTATATTTATAAGTTCATTTATACTATATTTTACAAGCAAAACTACTATTTCTCTTTATGAACAAGTCTGATAAGATACATTTCTCTAAATAGAAACATAATTTAGCTTCTTCTGTTTCTAATTTGGAAGGAATTCAGATTGTAAGCTCCTTGGGCGCAGGAGCTTTTTGTCTCTTCTTGTATCCCTGAGCTCAGCACAGTGCTCAGTAAATGTTTATTGAATGAATGAATGAATTCAAGATGGAACAAAGAACCATATACCAGCTCAAGAAATTGTTCTTCATTGGAAAAGACTAAGAAAACAGTTGTGCTTGAATTCTATCCTTGAATTCCTATGAGAAAGAAACTACATCTAAAATAGAAATGCCTTGGTTACACACTCCACATTCACAGAAACCACATGGCTCCCACAACCTTCTTCCTGGAAACTCTGATTTACTCTATAAAGCAAACTTAGTCTGATCCCTAGGGTAGGATCACCTTCTCTTGGAAGTAAGCCACATATAGTAGAAAAAGGAAAATGGATCAATGAGTAACTAATATAAATGGCTTTACAGCTTTAGCAGATGTAAAATTCTACGTAAAAGGTAAATAACCCTCATTAACCTTTACCACTGCTTTCTACAAGTCCACCTAATTTACTGCCCAGGAAGAGTACAACGGGTCCAAATCATTTACTATGACCTAACTGCTTTAAGCAAAGTCTGGAGGAAACTAAATTCCCTAATAGACTCCGAATGACTCTTTGCATATGGAGGGTAAAAAAATTTTAATGGGCTTTTCTTATTGCTAGATGACTTGGTTCACTAGTCTTTGCCTTCACTGTAAGCTACATAACTTTGCATGCTTTAGAGAAATGCTAATCTGAATGCTCAGAAAGTAGAATTTACTTCTGTGCTTTTTAGCTCTCTGAAGTCAAGCCCTCTTAGCCATGGCCTCTCTGCTTGATTATTTCTAAAAAAAAAAAAAAAAAATTATTTTTATATTTTATATTTATACCTACCACCTTACATATTATTATTACAAGTCTAATATTTAAATATGAACCAGCATGAAACCATCCAATACAATTTCATGTTAATCATGTCATTCTTCTATTCTAATGGCTCACAGGATTCCAATAGAATATAAGCTCCCTGAGGGAAGAGACTGCTTTGTTTTTGTCATCTGTCCCAATCATGTAACACAGACCCCTGACATAGAGAAGAAAGTTTATTGAATTTATCACCAAATCACCACCTTTCTCAGTGCCCCCAGGCAACTCTCTAAGACTATAAGTGGAAAGGTAAGTATTGATCTACATTGGTAGAGGAATTTATTGAGATGAAGTCTAAATTCTTCATTCTGGCATGAAAGGCCCTCCATAATCAGGTCCCCTCTTACCTATCAAAAAATCAATGAATCAACAAGCATTTTTTAAGCACCAAGTTTATGGAAGCATTTTCAGCCTCTTGAACACCGCTCCTGCCCTCAAGAACTTTTCATTCTGCGCCTCAGCACCATACCTCCTACTGCTTTCTATACTCTAAGCTAATGTCTTCACTCTCCCCTCTACATTCTGCGTTCACTCCTGAAGGCATGCTACCCACCCCAGGTGCTACTACTTACCTTTATTCTCCTTATCTAAACACTATTTTCTTCAAGGCCCAGGTTAAAGTCCCATTTCCTTCATAAATCCTTTTCTAGTTAAATCACATATATTCTGGCACTTAATTACCTTCATTTTTTTGTACTTTATCGTACACTATATCGTAAAAGAGCCAACATGTGACAACACAAGGAAAATTAGAGCCAGAGGACCTAGGTTTGAACTCCTGGTCTGCCATTCACTGACAACAACCTGCATGAACTTGGGTATATCACTCAAAATCTCTAGGTCTTATTGTCCTTGTCTACATATTAAACTAGAGGATCTCTAAGATCCTCTTCCAGTTATAAGTCTATAATCCTATATTTCCAATAAACCTATAATTTCCACAGTGTGGTTTCTCTCTTCATTGATACAGATCCGAAACCTTTAACAACTTAGGAATAGGCCTTTGGGGGACTGCTGTTACCAGAAAAATTCACCCATCACTCCTTGACAACTCCTTGGCAGCCCAGAGATGGCATCTTTGAGCCTTGTTAACCTGGTCCTTGGACAACAGGTTTACAATCTATCATCAGGTCCAGACCCAAAGTCTTTGTACTCTAAAGAGCCCACCAGAGTTTGTGCTCAGCCAGCATAGCTTCCCCTGTACAGAAGATGAAACAATGAGGCTGGACTTCTGTGGATACTTATGGTATATTATTCTTTAACAAGTCTTTCAATAAATCTTAAATCCTTCTAAGTAATACAAATGAGAGCTGGTCTTTGAGTCAGGGGTTGTAGGTTCAAGTCTTGCCAATGACACACACTGGCTGTATGATTGTGGGCAAATCACCACCTTTCTCAGTGCCCCCAGGCAACTCTCTAAGACTATAAGTGGAAAGGTAGGTATTGATCTACATTGGTAGAGGAAGTTTCACACCAAAACAATGAAATTTTGGGTCTACTGTATATTTCCAAGTCCACTCCCTCAAAAGAAAAAAACTCCAGTTAAATTTAGAGGTGAGAACAAGGTCTTCTGCTTTTTCTATGTTCCAGTACTTAACACAGTGCCTGACACATAGTAAGCATTAAAAAATGTTTACTAATTGATAACTAATTGACTATATTCCCCATAGAGTTTCTACAGTCCATGTGGGTTGGGCTAGGTTCTTTTTCCTTAAAGTGTACTTCTTGAGACTTAATCAGCTCAGGGGCTAGAGGTTCAAGCTATTGTTTTCTATTGTTTGAGAACAAAAAGCCACAAGGAGCTCCAGCTCCTATGCTATCAGCATAACCTGATGACCACCAAGGGTTAACTCAGAAACCAGAGGAAGTTTTACTTAGCTGAATTGATTCATAAGCTTGTTGAAAATCCCTCCCTTGCTATAGCTAAGTAAATCTCTTTTGATTAACTGTTGAATGGGTCACGAGTACCTCATCTTATTCATAAACTACCGGGGAACAATCCAGTCAGCCCTGGCCTGCAACCTGTAGTAATTCTGCTGAAAATCCAACCTTTCATTTATCAACAAAGCATTTATTAAGTACCTACTATGTACTAAAAATGTTATTAGGGTCTAAGGATACATATGACAAAGACTAAGGCCAAAACAATCCTTGACCTTAAGAATCCTACATGCTGCTGAAATTTACTCCTAAGGGAGAAAATAAAAGCGATTAGAAAGAAAACGAGACGGCAATATTACAAATGGAAAAGAGAAAATTTAGGTGCCTTTAAGATTATCTAAAAAAATTTGTTAACATGTATTCATTGCTGACCCATGTTTCTTACAATGGTTTCTTACACAGGAATGACAGATATGTGTAAACCTAGAAATATGATATGCCCATGTGTGTGTGGGTGAGTGGGTGGGTGCATATGTGTGGGTGTGTGGATGAGTAGGTATATTCCCTGTAGGCAAAATTACAACCATCTTTACCAAGTGTTTGTTCCTGAAAGAAAAGTACTGCTTCCAGGATTGATAACTTATACTGACATTACCTTTGGTAATAGCTAAGCCTCCTAATACAATCCATGGAAACAATTTTCTTGGTAAGGTAATTTATTCTAAATATGTAGTTGTCCAGTTGTTTTTCAGTCTGTTTAACTCCTCGTAATCTCATATGGGGTTTTCTTGGTAAAGATACTGAGATGGTTTACCATTTCCTTCTCCAGCTCATTTTACAGGTGAGGAAACTGAGGCAAATAGGGTTAAGTGACTGGCCATGGTTATACAGCTAAGTAAGTTTCGGAGGCCATATTTGAACTCAGGAAGAGGAATCTTCCTCACTGAACCCCGCATTCTACTTACTGTGTCACCTAGTATGCCCAAGGGTGAGGGGCTTTCAGCTATAATTCTATTGCTATTGATCAATCACTTCTGACTCTTTATGACCCCATTTGGTGTTTTTGTAGAAAAGATACTGGAGTGGTTTGCCATTTCCTTCTCCAGCTCATTTTACAGATGGGGAAATTGAGGCAAACAGGGTTAAGTGACTTGCCCAGAGTCACATAGCTAGTAAATGTCTGGGGCCGGATTTGAACTCATGAAGATGAGTCTTCCTGACTCTAGCCCCAGTACTTTATTCATCATGTCACCTAGCTGTGCTATGTGATTAAACACCAGTGTGTATAATTTTTAGAGAAAGGTAATGGAAAAGAAAATGTTATTTAACTTTAGTTATTGGACAAAACAACCCAGCTCCTTTCAGTTAAAAAGCACAGGGCTCTAGCATCACCCATCACTATGAAAATATTCAGAACTTTTTGACATCTTGCTGTAAAGTGAGGGTGAATCCTAATAAAACTTCAAGACAAACTCGGAATGTGTGTTCTCTACTTCAAAGGTGCCAAATACATGGAGTAAGGCCCAAACCAGATTACAATATCGTTAGGAAATAGTTAGCAAAGTAAATAAAAATACAACAAAACACAGATAACATTAATAGGTGATTTTCTAAGTGAATATGACACGAATTCTTATGTAGGGTTAGTGGCTACCATTTATATCTCAGTTTAACACCAGTGATCTACATGGCATAATGGACAGAGTTGAACTGGGAGTCAAGAATACCTGGGTTCATATGCTGGGCAGTATATGGGACATTATCACAGCAAAGTCACACTTCCAGAGCATCAGTTTGAATACTTGTAAAAAAAAGTATAAGAATATCAATAGTACCTACCAAGGGTTGTGGTGAGGGAATGTATGTATATCACTTCATAGAAATTTAAAAGTACTATATGAATGTCACTTATATTAGGAGAGCCCCATAAAGTAGTGGGCAGTTATGTGGCTCAGGGGATAATAGCACTGGACATGGAGTCAGGAAGACTCATCTTCACAAGTTCAAATCTGGCCTCAGACACTTGATGTGTGACCCTGGACAAATCACTTAACCCTTGCCTCAGTTTCCTCATCTATAAAATGAGCTAGAGATGGAAATCGTAAACCACTCCAGTATCTCTGCCAAGAAAACCCCAAAAAGGGTCACAAAGACTCAGACATAACTGAAATATGACTAAACAACAATAGAGAATAATGGATAGAAAAATGGCCACAAAACTGGGAAGATCTCTCTCTGATTTGTCCTGGTTGGGTGACCCTAAGCAAGTTACTCTAAGAGTATAAAATGAAGAAAAGATGCCAGTGTGCATTGGTGGAAGGAGATTCCTCATCTGGGAGTTTTCTATGTCAATGAAGTCACAGGGCCAGTCCCCATTCCCAAATTATAATCATTATATACTTTTAGAACTGAAGACCAAATTCCTCTTGTTAACCCTACAGTTAGTATGTCTTTCATACCAACTACTTTGGTAAACATGAGTAAAATAGTGAAATGCTGAGTAGAGAGGCAAAGATCCCATACTGAAAAGTCTGTTACCAAGTCGCCACCATTTCCTATCTTGTTCTATAAGGAGTTATAGAGAAGTAAGTCCTACAATGATGGCTATTTACAATACCAAAGAAAGGATGGAGAGAAACACTCCAGAAACTTCAAAAGATGCTCTGCGATAACTTACAGTCAACAGGAGAAAAATGATCCTGGAAAGTACTTAATTCCCTCACAGAATGATATTCCAATAAAAGAAAATTCAGCTTCCCTGGGAAAACCCTAGAAGCTCCCTAGAAGACCATATTCCTTCTAGATGAACAGCAGCCCATTTCTAAGGTTTATTTTTTAAAAGCTTTAGGGATAATTCATAAAGTGTCCTGGGAGGAAGGAGAAAGATATAGAGGGAAGAAAACAGTTCACCAAAGAATCTAAAAAATCTAAATCATTCTTCTATATATGCAACTAACCAAGAAGTTGAATATTAGAATTTAGGCAATCTAAAAAATGAAATATAGCAATAACAATTTTTTTATTGAAAATTTAGTTCTTTTCCTCAACTTTCAAAGAAATAATTTGGGAAATGTTTCTTTTCTTCACCAAGAAAACAGCCAATCACGCTTGAAGATTCATTCAGAGTACCTGCCCTCTGTTGATTATTTCCAATTTATTCCATATATAACTTTATTTGTACACAACTGCTTGCATGTTAGATTGTGAGGTCCTTGGTGGCAAGACCTATGTATCCTTTGTACCACCCATGTTTAGTACAGTACCTACCAAGTGTATAATAAATGTGACATAACTAGTAAGTACCCAAGGCAATATTGGAACCCAGATCCTCCTGATTTTAAATCCAGTGTCCTATCTACTATACTAGGCTACTTCTCATTCATTTACAATACAAAGTAACTCCAAAAAGAAGAGAACACTAATGCCTGGGAAGAATCACAAAAGACCTATTAAAGAAAGCTAAAGATTCCCTGCAGCTATGTAAATGTATGAGAAATATAAAGATTATATTCCGAAAGTCAATCTGTGCCTAATTAGCTTTAATTTTTAAAAAATACATATTTATTCAAACTTCAAAATACAAAAGCAAGCACCAGAATTCAGGAGGGAAAACAGACAAGAAAAAATTCAAATCTACTCTTAGGACTCTGGACCATTAGGCAATATGATGAGGTGGCCTTAATTGTAACTGCCTTTAATTATAACTGCCCTTAATTATAAAATTATCTTTTGAGGTTCAAGCAGGTCTTGAGCTTAGGTTTCCAAAACCGTTAATTATTACCTTCAAGTGGCAAATTGAAAACAAAAGGAAAATGTCATAATCAGGGTGGTGTGTGTCTGTAAATACTATAAAAAGTCAAAGGAGTCTTCTTGGTTCTTCACATATTCTCTCTGGACTCGTTTGGCTGTGGTGCCGCAAGGTAGACCAGGTAAGTCCAATTTTAATCCAATCTGAAATTCCTACTGCTCATGTTAGTTATGTATTTTCCTTGTAACAATGGGCCAGAAGGAAAGTCACAAAGAGAAACAGACAAGGATTGCTTTGAAAACTATAGGTCAACAGATTTAAAAAGAAAAGTAAACGGCAATAAAAAGAAAACCTGCAATTTCCCATACAACCCTCTTTTTCTGTTGTACTGTATATATGTCAATGCCCAATCTATTTGATACTAGTTAAGTTCAGAATAAAAATAAAAATTAACTGGGAAAAAAAAAAGAATGGGTTCATTCCCAGTATGGATTGAAAGATACTCTTTTCCTCAACAGGCTAAAGGGTAAATATTTTCTTTCTATCAGTGTCTCTACTAACTTAGAGGTTAACTATTGTTTTCAGATGCACCTTCAAAGGTACATCCATATGTGCTACATTAAAAGAGAAAGATATTACCAGTTACTAACGATTGGACCAATTTCTAGAAGACCCAGCAACTTCTGATTCAAAAAAACTCACGAGTCATGATTACTAACTTGCTTTGTCAGCTTCAGATCCCTCTGTACCTTCCTCTAAGAAGGAACACTGAAAACCAGGATGACACTGATGCAAATCAGCTAACCCCTGCTAATGGTCCTATCATCCTATTCCATCCTACATGTCTTCTCTCCCCTCTCTTTCACTTACTTCTATTCCTTGTCTTTTTCTCATCAGCACTGCTTAACCCCACTAAAGGCATTTAGAATTAAGAAGCTGTTGACAGAGGCAGTGTGGTACAATGAATAGGGTAGGTTAAAATCCCACTTCTGATACATATCTGTGTGAACCTGGGCAAATACTTAGACTCCCTCAGTACCTCTAGGAAATCCTCTAAGACTATAAATTGGCAGAGTAGTCATCAATATGCATTGGTTGTCTCACTAAGGGTTTCTTACATCAATGAAACAGTAGGTCTGGACCACATTTAAAAAGGACCAGAATTTTAAAATACCTAAGCAAATTTTTACATCAATTACATGCCTAGTCCTTTCATTTGACCTCTTCTATGTAAGGCTGGCACTTTTTTTTCACTTGATTCATTTCCCTCTAAATTTACAGGAGACAAAATGAGTACATCAAAAAAGTCCCCTGAAGAACTCAAAAAAATTTTTGAAGAATATGCAGCTAAGGAGGGTGACCCTGACCAGCTGAGTAAGGATGAATTAAAACTGCTCATTGACGCAGAATTTCCACATTTATTGAAGGTGAGTAAACTTTAGTGGTTCCACCTGGCCTTACAATGTGTGTATGTGTGCATGGGTGAGGGTGAGGCTGGGAGAGAAGAACTAGACAGGACACATAAGTGTAAGAGGTAGAACACAGTGGCAGTTGTGGTACAGTGGACAGAGCAGTAGACCTGGAGTCAGGAGGACCCAAGTTCAAATTCAGCCTCAGACACTTGGCAGCTGTGTGACTCTTGGCAAGTCACTTAACCATGACTGCAGCCACCACCCTTCCCTGCAAAAAAGGTAAAACACAAAATGAACACCCAGAGGGTACTTGAGCTCACCAAATTCAATTCCACTAAGTAAAATCTGCCATTTTCTTGGGGACAAATGCTAGTAAAGTTCAGCAGTGGACAGGGAGAAGGGAGCCAAGCTGAGAGCTAACAGTGACAGTTTAGTTTGTTCTATATTTCTAAGTTACTTTATAAATACCATAAAGATACTATGAACTGGTATGCTTTTATCAGTTAACAAGCATGTTTTTTTCCCTTCCATTTCTCCTTCCCCACTAAAGAAAGAAAAAGAAAAAAACAAATCCTTGTAACAAATACACATAGTCAAGTTTCTCCATGGGTTCCCATATTTGAAGAAACAAAGCTATATCTCAATCTTCAGTGATAAGACTAGTTTTTATGTGGTTGTTCAGGCCACTCCTTTAATTCAAAGGGGATTTCTTAAAAAGGGCAACAAGTGATTTCTAGACAATTATTGGAAATGAACTGATTCTCTTTTGCCATAATATCTCATGTTAGAACTACCTTAAAACTGTCCAAAAAGAAAATACATCCACATTTTCCTGCTCCCTATTTGCTTGTTTTTAAAGCCTCTTTCCTATGGAAAAGAAGCATTAGACTTCCAGAATTCCTTTTCCTTAGAACCCAATCCTGCCTCCCAAAGGTTTATTTTATATAAAGTAAAGTTGCCTTACTTTTTAGATTTTATTCAGAAACACTTATTGTCAATATGGTGCCATAGAAGGAAATTTAATATCCTCCCCCTTCTCCATCCCCTCAAGTTCTCAAAGGATCAGCTTATCTTAAACATATAGCATTTGGGGTTGGGGTAGCTAAGTTGCATAGTCGGTAGAATGCTGGACTTAGAGGAGCTCAATTCAAACCCTGCCTCCATCACCTTATTAGCTGTATGACCCTGGGTAAGCCATTTATATTATGTCAGCCTAGATTTTTATAATAAAACACCCATTCATCAAATCTCCCAGGGTTGATGTAAGTGTAAAATGAGACAACATTTGTCAAACATTCTGCAAACCTTACAGTCCTGAATGAACATTAGCTATTATTTTCACTTAATTAACTGTATATGACCCCAGATAAATCATTTCTCTTATCTTAGCCTAAGTTTCATCATAATATCTCCCATTCATCAAACCTCTCAGGGTTGTTTTTAAGTATGAGATAATATTAGCAAAACGTTTTGTAAACTTCAAGGTGCTAAGTGAATATTAGCTGTTACTGTTACCGTCACACTGTTACTTTAAGCCATCTAATCCACTTCCTACCCAAAACATGAACAGACCACACAACAGTATCCCTAAGAAGTAGCCACCTACTATCTCTATACAACTTACAGGGATAGGGAACTCACTATCCCATGCCCTCTAATTCTAGAGGTACCTTATTCCATTTTTTGGTAATACTAATTGTTTTTTTATTTCATTTTGGAGGCAATCTAGGTTAAGTGATTTCCCCAGGGTCACACAGCAAGTAAATATCTGAGGATGGATCTGAATTCAGGTCCTCCTGACTCCAGAGTTAGTGCATTATCCATTGCACCACCTAGGTGCTCCGACTCTAACTGCTAAAATGTTTTCCCCCCTCGGAAGCAATGAGAAACAAGGAAAAAGACTGCTAGATTTGGAGAGAGAAGAATTAAGTCCCAATTCTACTTATGCTATTTTCTACCTGTGTGATTTTGGGAAAGTCACTCCCTGCATCTGAGTCATGGTTTCCCCACCTGAAAAAAAAAATGGACCTGGACTACATGGCCTCTGAGATGCCTTCTGGCTCTAAATCTATAATTCTATGTTTAGGCAAATTCTACCCTCCTGTAAGTCCAACCCATTGCTTATTTCTGCCCTCTGGAGTGTGGGGCCAGGCCAAGCAGAACTGTCATATTAAAATCTGACATTTCCTTAATAGGTAAAATACAAAAGGCCTTTGACAAGAATAAGTTATTAGAAAGAGAAATTAGTTTAAGAAAATAGAAAAATAAAATTCTGCTTTAAAAAAAAAGTATAAGAAGAATAAAATAAGCATAAGAAAAAATAAAAAGGAAGAAAATAATCCAGACAACTCATTTGAGCATATTTTAAAGGCTCAGAGAAACAAAATACTCCCAAGTCCTTTGAAAGATCCATTTTCCAAATAACATCTAACTGGGCCTACTGAGTGATCTACCCACTTAAAAACAAGCACATACCTTGGTCTCTAGTTTCACCATGATAAATGGATGAATTACAGTCTCATTCATGCTTGGCATAAACATCAACATAGAAGCACATATTTTGTGCCCATAGTACTCATGGTTTACTTTTGTAATTGTGGCACATGGCCAAAATCTCTCACACAAAGTCCTAGGATTCTGCCTACATTTTGCTGTTCTCATAGGAAACTGCCTTAAGAACAAAATACTCATTTTAGGACTAAAAACTCATTGCTTGAGCATGACATTGGCCTTGGAGTCAGAAAACCTGCATTCGAGCTCAAGCTTACATCCACTTACTAGCTTTGTGATCTCTCTGAGTCTCGGTTTCCTGTTACAAAGAGGAGATAATAATCCTTGGACTATCGACCTCACAGGTTCCTATGAGGAAAGGAAGGCTCTTTGTGCAAAACTTTAATGTCTCAAGGCCCCAGAGCGCACTCATGAACTCAGATTGTAATTTCAGTATAATTCAGTAAACGGTTTTTAAGAATGTCAATGGTCTCTATAAACCTCAGTCAAACTTCAGAGATACACAAATATGAGCTATAATCTTTATTAGGAAGCAAGGCAACATAATAAAGCAGAAAGAATGCTGTATTTGAAGTCTAAAGACCTGGATTCAAATCTTAGCCCCGCCATTTATTAACTGTGTGACCTTGGGCAAATCACTTAACTGGACCGCAAAGTTTCCTCATTTGTAACATAAGGAGTTTGGACAAGATGGTTTCCAAGGGCCCTTTCAGATCTAGCTCTCTGATTTTTATATTCTTGCACAGGGGAGTAGGAGCAGCTTGCTCATTTAGCAGCCAGGTATTACATATTTCCTAGGATCTATTTGAACTTCATGGGCTATTGATATTTCTAAAATCTAAATTGAGTCTACTGGGTCCCAGCTAGAAGGATGCCCATGCCCGAGGTATCAATATTTTGATGGTCATGAAGCAATATAATTAAAGGCAGTTTCCATCCATACATAATGAGCACTTTATATACATTATTTTATTTCCATACATATTATATTTACATACATACATATATATTTAATTTACTTCACAATCTCATTTTACAGATTATCCAGGTTAAGTAACTTGTCCAGGATCACCCAGTTAGTAAATATCTAAAGTTGGGTTTGAATTCTAATGTTTCCAACATCAAGTCCAACTGTCTCTCCATCACACCACACTCTCTGCTGACATTAGTTTTCTCACTACTAAAATACAACCAGAAGTTTCCCCAAATGTATATATTCACAGTCTTTGCAGAAAAGCAGAGCCAACACTTTCCCTTTTCTTACTGGTAGAAATTACAACAGCAGCTGACTGGCCTTCTCCCTCTCCTCTACCCACTAACCCTATTTAATCTTTAACCAGGGGCCAACCAGTCTGGATAACCTCTTTAAAGAACTGGACAAGAATGGCGATGGAGAAGTCAGTTTTGAGGAATTCCAGATCCTGATAAAAAAGATATCCCTGTGAGCTCCTTCCTTGGGAAACAAGCAAAAAGCATGCCACCAAGACAGAGCTCTACTCTTGCCATAAGTCATAAAACCCCTGAGCAGCTACCCTTAAGCCCAAGTTTCCATTCTCCAGCATTGTGTGGTCCTGGTTAGGAAATCAATGTATTATTAATAAAGGTATCCTTAAATATTCTTCACTTTGTAAATATGTTCTTCACAGAAACTTTATGAGGACATAGAAAGAAGCAGCTTGATGGAAAGAAGGGGTTCTTAAATGGGGGTCCATGGACCCTACCCCCAAGTCTGATTAATTTCATGGGATCCCATAAGCTTCGATGAGAAAAAACTTACATCTTTATTTCCATTTGATGGGTTAGTTTTGCAGTACAATATAATTATTTTACACAATTAAAAACATTATTGTGAGAAGGGGTCCTTAGATTTTACCAGACTGCCAGAGGGAACCAGGATACAAAAAAAAGGTGAAATGCCTCTGATGTAGAGGTAAGAGTCTTGGCCTGGGAGGTAGGAGACCTAGGTTCTAGGCACTATTCTCAGCCTACTTTGCTGTGTGACACTGAGTAAGTCACTTCCTTGCTAAGCCTGTTTCCTCATCTGGAAAATGAGGAGCTAGTTACGCTAGTAACAATCCCATATCACAATGTTGTTCATTCTCAAAGACAACCAAGGACATCAGCAGGGTGATGTCCTGACTTGCAAGTGAACTGGACTGTGCAAAGTCATCAGCCTCACTCTCTCCTCAGAGTCACTGGAGTCCAGTGGCAAGATAGAGATCAGAATGACTAGTGATGGTCCTTGATGTAGTGGGAAACCTCGACCTTTTTAAGCAAAGGTCTTTCTCAGGTCTTAGTTTGTCCACCCATTCAGTGATAAAAAGCTAAGTAAGAACTGAGGCAAAAGATGGCCTAGGCTGTATTCCCAAAAGGATCAGGGAGGGGAAGACCCTCAGAGTTTTCATATCACACTAATAACCTGCCATGGACCTCCTTAATCAATGGCCTTTTTCACAAGCCACTAGAAAAGTACTCCTTAAACCCAGGGTTCCCAATAATGAAAAACTCCCTTGGGAAATACACTTCAAGTTTAAATAAGACTCCTAAATAAAACAAAGTAAAACTAATAAGTTAGACAAACCAATCTATCCATCCAAGTGTCCTTGACTAAGTGCTGTTTAGCATGTGTCAGCACTCTGATTTTCAGTTCTACATGTAATACATCCAAAATAGACATAATATACAGCAATGATTTTTCTCTTACATGGTAAGTGGGAAAGGCTTGAAATTCACAATACACAATACAATACAATAACATGGGGGGAAGCTTGTAAAGAATTTTGAACATGTGTGTGTGTGAGAGAGAGAGAGAAAGAGAGACAGACAGACAGACAGAGATCCCTTTGGCCAGTCTGGCTAAACCTATAAGAATAATGCTTTTAAACTCAAAAAATATAATACACTGGATTACAAAGGAATCCAAATATATTGGGGAAAAAAGATTTAATTTTTTCCTATCCAAGTTTAGTGGCCCCCTGTAATTTATCTACAGACCCCCAAGGTGATGGGGAGAGTATCTGTGGACTCCAGGTGAAGAACTTAGGTTCTAGATAAAGTCCATCACCTGAATGTCCTACTAATCAAAGGTTAAAAGGCCTTTCAGGGTAATAAACACAATCAGCTACAGACCTTGACGCAGTAACATACTTGGTAAAAGTCAAGGATAGGTTCCTTCAGTCATAAACAACATGGTCCAACTAATGAAATAAACATGCTGCAAGTGAACTTTAAGATATAAGATACTCTGATGAAGAATATCATGACTGATCCAGTATGCAAAGAATAATCAGGCTATATAAATGAAAAGCTATGATTCATTATGGCACTGTGCTCTTACAGAAAGTTCCTAATTAGAGAACCAAAGGTACTAAACTCAAAGAGAAAATTCAAGACAATTATATTTCATATTGACAAAGTAAAAATGAAAACCAAGAAGTGGCTAAACCGACTTAAGGACCCAACTGATTATCTTTGCGAAGTCTAATTAGCACAAAGAGCTTCAGGTTCTTAAAGTACATATTTACCAAAGGAACTACTTAACCTCCCTCCATTTAAAGTCCAAAACCAACAGAATTGCAAGACAATAGAATAACAACCTCCTTTTACATACCCTATCCCAGGGGATGGGGACCTGTGGCTTTGGGGCCACACGTGACCCCTAGATCCCCAAGTGCAGCCATTTGACTGAATCCAAACTGCACAGAACAAATCCCCTTAATAAAAGGAATTGTTCCGTAAAACTTGGACTCAGTCAAAAGGCTGCACCCAAAGCCCTAGAAGGCCACATGTAGCCTCGGGACCACAGGTTCCCCACAGGAGATAGGGTCTATCCCCTCTGGGTTTTCACAGCATTGTTTCATTGTGGTTTTCCTTTCTACCCTGTCAAACAGATAATTAATTCTCTCTCCTTTATAGGATCAACATGCATGCCTCAACTCCTACATGTTAGAATACTGCAGGGTTCCCTACTAGGTCCCTTCCTCTTGTCCCCATACATTCTGTCTCAATGAATCTTCAGCTGCCATAGATTCAGCTAGCATCTCTATACAGGTGACTTCCAAATCTACACATCCAGCCCTCCTCTCTTTCCAGTGCTCTAGTTAGTCAATACACATTTACTTAGGTACCTATTATGTGCCAGGCACTATGCTAAGCACTAGGGATTACAAGGAAAGGTAAAAGGCAGTCCATGCCCTCAAGGCACTAAGAGGGAAGACAAAATGCAAACAGCTATGTACAAACAAGTTTTATATATAGGATAAACTGGAGATAATTAACAAAGATAAAGTACTAGAATCAAGGAGGGGATTAGGAAGGACTTTCTATAAGAGGTAGGATTTTAGCTGAGCCTTGAGAATAGCTAGGAAGTGGAAAGGAGGAGAGAGAGCATTCTAGGAATGAGAAATGAACCATGAAGATGCCCAGGTTTGGGAGATGAAGTCCAATGAGAAGAAAGGCAAGGAAGCCAGTGCTATCAGATCAAAGAGTTGTGGGTGGAGGGATAAATGTAAGAAAGGTAAGGAGAGCACATTATAAAGAGCTTAGAATGCCAAACCGATGATTTTATAGTTGGTCCTAGAGGTAACAAGGAGCCACTAGAAGTCATTGAGTAGAGAGCTTTAGGAAGATTACTTCAGTAGATGAGTAGAAGCTGTACTGGCCTTGTGGTGTGCACACAAACCAGCAGGCTATGGTAAAAGTCCAGGCACGAGGTGACGTGGGGCTCTGCCAGGATGGTGGCAGTATCGGAAGGGAAGCAGTGCATTTAAGATAGGCTACAAAAGTAAAATGGACAGGACTTGGCAACTAATTGGTTTTGGGGAGTGAAATAGAATAAGAAATCAAGGATGACACCAAGCTTGCAGGCCTGGGTGGAGTTTTTAACAATAATAAGGAAGTTTGGAGCAGGGATGTAGTTACTGTAACAAACAAGGGATAAAGAGGCTTTTTTTTTTCTTTTTGTTGAAAGTTTCTGCATAAATCATGATGCCCTTCTCTGAACTTCTATAAAACCTATAGTCTGTCCAATTCATTTTGGACCTAAGCATTATACTGTGTATGGCCTTTTCACTGATGGTTGCAAATCATCTGCGAACAAAAAATAACAAAATGTTTGTAGAAAAAATTTTTATGATTATTCATTAGATATGAAAGCATTGGGGCAGCTTCTAAACTCTGCAACAGACATGCCAATTAGCCCCAGTCAAGTTCCCTTGGCCTTTCACATCTACCTTCTATACCCCCTTCTACTCCCTCTTTCCAAACCCTATAAATACATATCCCCAGGTTTATCCCCTGGGTCTTTCTCAGGATTTCAACTATTGCTTCCATGAGGACAAGTTCCACCTTTTAAAATAAGGAATTTTTTCTAAAAGGTTACGAAAATTTATGTCTCAGTATAAGATACTTGGTTACAAAACCTCAATATTTTTTTCGTTTTCTGAAGTGGTACGGATAGGTATACAACCCAAATCTGTAAAAAACTAGCCTCTTATTCTTTCTTTTCTTATTATTTTTCTTTCTTTCTTTTCTTTTTTCCTTTATTTCATCCAGTTATCTTCTTTTTCTTTAATTTCATCCAGTTAGCTTCTTTTTCTTTAATTACAGAGACATTCAAAATAGAACTTTGTCTTAAAACAAGTAACAGATGACAAAGGAGGCAATGTGATGAGGCGAAGAAAGTCAGATGTGGTTTTAAAAGGCCTGGATTCACATCCAGTCTTAGGTATTTACTAGTGGAGTAAAGTTTGGCAAGTCATTTCACCTCAGTGCCTCAGTTTCTTCCTCTGTAAAATGGGGGGAGTAGACTAGATGACCTTTACGGTCCTTTCCAACTCTAATTGTAATGGTACTTTTTATTCTCTCCCTTCATCCTCTAACTTGTTCATCTGTGCATATTTCACAAATCAGCTGCGATAAAACTTGATTTAAAATTAAATCTAACCTTGAAGGCATGATGGCAAGGAAGTGATAGACAAGATAAATGACTAAAATTGGCATTAGCATGTCAAAGCCTACAGTTTCAGGCTATCTCAGAGCGCCGGTTTAAGAATGCTACTGCTTTGAATATTTACTCATATTTTTTTTTTCTCCCTTTAGAAAATCAGTTCTCTCTTCTACAGGTGATTTTTCAGAATCGTGCTGCAATTTAAATAAATGAAAGTTGTAAAAAAGAAATTCTCACCAATGAAACAGAAAAAGAGCACTGAGTACATAATAGTAACTCAATCATTTGACTAAGACCATGGCACCATACATTTAGAGCTGGAGGGAACCCCACAGGTCCTCTATCCAAACCCCCTCATTTTATAAAGGAGGAGAATGAGGCCTAAGAAAGTTAAGCATAGCCAAGGCCGCAAGCGTCAGAGACTGGATTTGAATCCAGGTCCTCTGACTCCAGAGGCAGTATTCTTACTATCCAAAAGATATGAAACAATTTGGATATGGCACAGTAGAAAGGAAAAAGACAGTAATTATCAATGACTTGATTTATCTGGGCAGAATACAAGAGTAGAGAAAAAAAGACCTCAAAACAGACTAAGGAAATCTGATTTGTTGTAGAAGCATTGGATGCCTTTATTTCCTAACCTATCAGCTCTGCTGAGGAAAATGGAGAAAGAGGAGAAAGAGAAGGGAAAGGGCTGAGAGAGAAGGATGGAGGGAGGGAGGGAGAGAGAGACAGATTCAGAGAGAGAGAGACAGAGACAGAGAGACAGAGACAGAGAGACAGAGACAGAGATACAGAGAGAGAAAAAGACAGAAGGGAAAGGAAAGGGGAAAAGAAGAAGAAAATAAAGGAAAAAGGAGAGAGAAGGAAGGGAAGAGAGGTATAAGGAGAGAAAGAAAGAAAGGAAGGAAGATAGAAAAGAGAGAAGGAAAAAGAAAGATGCAGAGAAGGAAAGGGGAGGGGGCGAGTGAGAATGCTAATCAATGAAACAAAATGTTATTCAATGCATTCCTTGAGTAAATGAGAAAAGTGAAAAAGGCTTTTAGGCTGAGCCTTTTCATCCTTATCTAAAAAAGTCTATTCCCTTTTTCCTACCCCTTTTTGTATTTTATCTAAGAGAATCTAGACAACATATAGTTGTTCTATACTTTGTCTACTGGTTTCTTTGAAGGCTTCAATACCCAAGAGTTGCCCTAAAGGAGGGTCAGGAGGGTCAATGCAATGAACATTTATTGTCAATGAAACAGGTTTTTAACAACAGCATAGAATCTGGTGGGTGGAGATACTTTTATCAGGCGTTTCTTTATGTACTGACAGCCTCATTTGGGCACAGAATACCAACACGGCAACCTCATCCCTTCCCCTCATCACTGACCCAAATACTGTTGGTTCAGAGGCTGAAGACATGGAGAACTTTCCTCAGCCAGCTGATTGAAAGCCAGTAATATTTCTAGCATTTTATTTGCTCTGGCTTTAGCGGACATTTTGAAACAAGTTGGTTGAGAAGAAAAAAAATGTATGAAGGACAAAGAGTCATTAAAGGCCTAGGGTTGTTACAGCTATGTAACAGTGACCTCTTCTGGCAAAGTTACTTTTCTACTCCACAGAAATGTGATTTAAGGGAAAAAATAACACACATGCAGTTATTAACCTGGTACAACTATTTCCAAATTCATATCAAAGAGTATTTCTCATGTAAATGAGAAGTCATCATAGACTCCTAATTAGTATCAGTATTTCTAATACCTATAACTTGAAAACACCATCTGCTTTATCAGATTCTTTGGTGGTATGGTGGATAGAATATTGGTCTTAGAAGAAGGAAAACTCATCTTCCTGGGTTCAAATCCAACCTCATACACAAACTAACCGTGTGATGCTGGGCAAGTTACTTAGCCCTGTTTGTCTCAGTTTCCTCATCTGTAATGGTGAAGCACTCCAGTATCTTTGCCAAGAAAAATACTAAAACAGGGTCACAAACAGTCAGATGTAACTGAAAAACAACTGAACCTGTTCCCATTGACTTTTCTGGTTTTCCCTAATCCTCTATATCTAAAAAGCTGCCTACTCCTGTCAGTTCTGCCCTACTCTCTCCACTTACACTGGCAGGGACCATCCTGTAATTCAGATACCCATTGCCTTTTTTGGACTGGAATAACAGCCTGATGATTATGACCATACGATGATGGTCTTCCTGATCCCAGTCCCTTCACTGTTCATACAGTTACAACATCTGACCACCCTGCTCAAAAAATTTCAGTAGAAGATACAAACTCTTCCAACGTGCAGTTATGACATGCCATAGTATGACTGACACTTACTTCTCCAGCTTCAAATTCTATGTCCTTAACTTCACATTGCTCCTACCTGTCATCGCCACGTGGACCACAGATCAAAAAGGACTACTGGTTATTTTCTGATCACATATTTTGCCTTTTCCATTCTCGTGGCATTCACACCTACAAGCCACTGGCCTCCTTCAGGGCTGAGATCAGATAGTCTTCTCTTCCATGAAGCCTTCCTTAATCTCCCCTACAAGCCACTGGCCTCCTTCAGGGCTGAGATCAAATAGTCTTCTCTTCCATGAAGCCTTCCTTTAATCTCCCCTACAAGCCACTGGCCTCCTTCAGGGCTGAGATCAGATAGTCTTCTCTTCCATGAAGCCTTCCTTGATCTCCCCAATTGAAAGTCCTCTCTTTTCTACTATTTCTTATACCTTTGTTTTGACCCTTCCTTTTCCCCTTATGACATGTACACAAAAGTACAAGTATATGAATTTCTTTAGAGCAGAAATATACTGTTTTCTAGATTATAAGCTCCTTGTCTCTTTTTGTATCCCCAGCACACAGTGCCTTACACATAATAAGCATTTAATAAAGGTTGACTGTCTTGCAAAGAGTACACATCTGAAAACTGCTGGTCTGAATTCTTTAGAGCATAAAGTTACTGTATTGTCTCTATGTGCTTTTTAGTTCTGATTCAATACTCCAATAGTAACATATTTATTAAATGGTAGGTGGTACAATGGATAGAACACAATGGCTAGAACCTGGAGTGTGGAAGACCTGAGGTCAAATCCAGCCTCAGACACTTAGAAGCTGGGTAAGTTACCTAACCTCTGCTTGCCTCAATTTCCTCAACTGTAAAATGGTTTTAATAACACCATCTACTTCCCAGGGTCACTATGAGTACCAAATGAGATATTTGTAATATCTCAGGTACAATGCCAAAGATAATACAAAATATCATGAGAGTTCATAGAAGGGACAATAATTCTACCTGCATATGAGGAAGATGGTAGTCATAGTGGGAATAGATGAGGGAAAGATGGATAGAAGAGGTGACACTTAGACTGAGCCTTGAAGAATTCCTAGAAATTAAACAATATAGAATATACTAGCCCTAAAATTATTGATCTATGATAATATACACCAATTTTACTGCTTAGGTATGTGGACCTTAAAAACTGCTGGGTCAGAAAGGTGATGGACTCAAGATGCAGAAGGACATACTCAGTTTTGGACACTGTCAATGTGGGAATTTCCTTTGCTTGATCATGTTTATTTTTTTCTTTTTACAAAGGTCTTATTTTCCTTTTTTGTTATTCAACTACGGCGGGGGGAAATGGAAAGGTGAGAAATTGAAAATAATTATAAAATAACTTTAAAAAAACTGCTGGAACAAAAGAAGGTTAAGGACTGAAACAGGTGAAAAGTTGATAGAACAGACTATATAAAAATATATGAGTCTGGAGGCAAAAATAATTTTATGATTAAAATTACATTTTGATAATACAAAAAATATGCTGTATACATTTGGGAAACAGGATATATAAAATCATCAAAACCAGTAAAAAAAAATAAAGTCACTTACAACAGGAATGCTGGTGGTTGGTACAAATTCTGTAGAGTCGGCATCTGGGCATTAAGAAAAAAACGCTTCAGTAAAACTTATTTCACCAATTTCCCTTAAATAAGATATGTTTGAGTTTTATTTATCTGAGGCTTTTTAATTAAAGAATTGATCTAAGTGAGTCCTTGAGGGAGCTCTAGACTCACCTTTCCAACCAAGGCAGTTCCTGGCAAATTCCACCACTGCCAACTGCATCCCTAGACAAATTCCTGTAGAACAAGGGAGAACACATCATCACTGGATATGAAAAACCGTGAACGTAACTACAAATATGCCTAATGTCTTTGCCTGACATCCATTGATCCATGAGATATCTGAAAGTGCTTAGCCTAGTGCCTGGCACATAGAAAGTACTTAGTAAATGCTTATTCTTTTCCCTTCTTCCTTCTGAATCATACATAGCACTGAAACGCAGATTTATGTGGCCTAAGGAATAATGAGTCCATCAGTCTGGATCTTTCCATCACTAAACACAAATTATAATTTCTCTACATAGTATTAGAGAGAAGGAATGAAAGAAGGAAGGAAGGAAAACCAATGAAAAACCCCAAGAGATAGAGTTTCTGGGCAATTAATAGTTAATTTATTAACTATGATGATTAGGCTAGCTAATCATCAATAAATTGAGGATCAGTGATTTTTCTTGATAACCAAAAACAAAACAATGAATTCTTGAAATACCTTTGTAAAAGGCGATGCCCCTGACAAGAGAAATCAACTCTGATTGGTGGACATTTAATGAGGCGCTAGGCTAAAAGCCTAAACTCCTGCCAAAAAGCATGTCTTGGCTACAAGACTCAACAGTCTCCAGCAATATGGACAGAGAAATTCATCTCCATCCAGACCACTCTGGTTGGTTTTCTCCTTCATAAGCTGGGTCACCCTAAACTCCAGTGGAGGGGTGGAAGGACAAGGGCTCATTTCCTTGGGGCAAGAATTTGACTAGATTAGTATCTGTTTATACCCTAAATAGAAATAAGGTCTCCTAGTTGAGTGGGATCCCATTCAAGATCAAGGAGCATATTCCCCAAGGATTAAGGCTATCTCATCAATCAGATATATCCTTTAGAGACTGACTGACTGACCTACAGGGACTGGATCCTAAATGAGGAAATGAAGGAGGAAAAAGCCTAGATCCCAGTTTAACAATTGCTTATTAATATGAGAGTAAAATAATAATTTCTGAAAGAAGAGAAAGGGGAAGGTAGGAAAGAAGAAAGGAAAGAAGGAAGAAAGGATATAAACATTTATTAAACACATACCAGGCTAAAAAACTTCTCACTTACCAAAACAAAGTAAATGGACCTACTCTCCCCACCCCATATCTTCAAATTGAAGCCTTTGATAGTATTAAACTCAGATAAAAGTTATATTCCAACCCTATTTCTCAAAAATGAGGGATATTATGTCATTATATTGTTAATGATATGAACTGAGTCTTACCTAGAAAAGGTATTTTCTTTGTTCTTGCCCAAGAAATTGCCCGGAGTTTTCCCTCTGTGCCCCTATGGCCAAAGCCTCCTGGTACTAGAATACCACTGCAAACAACCACAACAAGGCTTGAGGTAAGTGTCCATCATTCCTTTGATTATCTACCACCACCATTCCTAACAAATGGCAAATCAAACACCAATAAGCACTATTATACATACCTGGATTTTTAAATGTGAATTAGCTTTTAAAAAACAGAAGCATAGTCCTGCATAATTCTATTTACTTTTAACATTTGGTAATGGTCAACACTACTTAGGAATTGCAGCAATTACATCATTTCAATTTTACTCATGTATTGAAAGATGAAGGCAAGGTGCCTTACTTTGCCTGAGGCAGGTACATGATCTGATGTCAATTCAACAATCCACAATTATTTATGAATTGGCTGTCACAACTTCTCTTCTTAAAATCTTCCCAAAGATGAAGAAAGTTTGCACCACCATGTGGTATCATTTGGTGTAACACAAAACGAATGAATATTTTCTGGTCTTTTTTGTTCCTATTTGGCATAATAACTGAGGGAACTTAATTCAGGGAAAAAAATAAATTTTGTTTCAAACTCTGTTCCAAAGAGATTATTCCCTGTCCCCCCAAAAGGCCTTATAAAATGATGCCAAGAGCTATTAAATTCAAGCGCACACTTGAAATCAGCTAAAGTATCTGAGAAGATAGATGGTTACCAGAGACCTCAAGGTTCCAATGGACTGACATATGGAGTATTCAGAAATTATGTGTAGTGCTATAAAATAATTCTATCTAGGTGGTCCCCAATAAAATGTGAGAATGATCAGTCATATGGAAGAGCAAAGCCTCAGGTAAATGGTGAAAGCAGGAAACTATAAAACATGAGCTAAAAATAAAACAAATATCATTAAACCATCTTGTAATTCAACTTGAGATATCAAATATTCTTATCACTCACCCATACAAAAACAAAATATACCCCTTCTAGGAGGTCAAAGCTTTCACTGTCCAATTCTACAATATAATTTTGAAATCCAACACATTACTTATTCCGTCCCCCTCTCTTTTACCAGCCAATTCCCATCATGTTTACAGGCAGGATTTAGTGACCTTGAGTATTATCTTTTAAAAATAAATTTTGAAATACATAAAAACTATACAAGGAGTAACACATCTGACTGTTTCAGAGTCAGAACAAAAGATCCTCCCAAGTATCCACTGTATACAGTGTTGTGGCTACTCACTCTGCTTTACACAGCTTCTGCCAGGCTTCATGGAATTTCACAGGGTTCTCAGACTCAGAAGACTGCTCTAGATCAGTAGAATCTACATACTGAGAAGTAAATCAACAAGTATATATTAAGTACCTACTATGTGCCAGGCATCATGTTAGGCATACAAAGACAAAAATGAAACAGTCCCCACCCTAAAGAAGCTTCCATTCTGTGCAGAGAAACAACAAATTCACAAATAAGTAGATACAAAATAAATATGAGGCAATTTCTGGGAAAAAAGCACTAGTAACTGCAGTGGGGAGTGTGTAAGAGGAGGGGGAAATGTGTTAGGAAAGTGGAATATGAAGAAAGGCCTCACAAAAGGAGATAGCCTACATGACTCATGCTCTATCAAAAAAAAAGCAGGAATATTGGAAAATATGAACTTCAAATATCATAAAATTACATCCAAAAGATTCTAAATAAAATGCACAAAAATCTTTCAAGACACACAAAGAGATTCTAATATATAAAGTAGTCCTGGGGTAATTCCTCTATAAAACATTATCACAGTCTCACTTTTCAAATTTAAAAATGAGTCTCATTTTAATTACTATATAGCAAATGGTATCATATTCCAGCTGAAAGACCAGATCTAGGTACAATGAATTCTTTTAGATAAAATTCCATTTTATCTCCAGTACCAATCTAACATATTCATGTAGGCTTCACCCTCTAACAAAAACACTGGTTTTGTATCTTTGTTGGAATATGATCTTAAATGGGCTTCAATTTTTACAGAGTAAAGGCATAGGGGTGGAGGCTGACAATTTGGGGTGAGATTAGAATTAGGACAGGCACAGTCACAAGAGACCTTAGAGAGGATTAAAGTCCGAAGTCCTGCGTTTCTACAGAAGAGGAAACTGAGATCTAATTAACACAACTGACTGGTGTCATGGCCAGGATTAAACTCGATTTTTCTGACATCCAGGTCATTTTTCTTTCCATTATATCACAATTTCCAGGAAATGCAAAGGGTGATCAGCAAAGAGAGATATGAAAGTGATCAAGCCCTAAAACCTGCAGTCATGAACAAAGTGCAAATCACTACACATGTAAATTTATGCAGCAAGAGAATCTGATTCAATAAAATGCAAAATAAGTAATTCTTCTGGTCTGATCAAACATTAAAATATTTTACCTGCACTTGCCATTTGGTACAGTGTGTATGTATGCATGTGGGTGTGCGTATGTAGTACTGTATTATATATAATCTATGTATGTGTACATGTGTGTGCGCTGTATAGTTAAGTACATGCATAAACATATAAACATGTGTGTGCGCACGCATCTACATGTATGTATATATTCAGGTGTGTGCATGCACATGCATGCATGTGTATATATACACATTGATGGTGACATATGAAGGGATCAATCTGGTTTTCTGGATGTCTATACTCTTTCATTATCTTCCCCTTTGTTCAGAAACTTACTAGTTGTATGACCTTGGGCGAGTTAACCTCTGTTTGCCACAGTTTCCCCATCTGTAAAATGGGGATCATAATAGCACCTACCCCTCAGGTTGCCAAGAGCATCAAATGAGAAAATAATTCTAAAGCACTTGATACAGTGCCTGGTCACATAGTAAACACTACAGAAGGGTGAGTTATTATACTATCTAATTATTTTTTTTCATGTTCATGATCTCTAAATATATTCCTTATGATGGACTTAAATGACGATAGACTTTACCGATGTCTACCTGAAAAGCAGTTTATAGGAATTAGATAGTATAATTAGTTTAAGTATGAACACTGATTTTAGTAGTTGAAATATTCTAGAAAAACAAGTCAAGTCTTACCATTAAATCTAATTTGTGATTAATTGCCAAAGCAGAGTGTTCCAAGGCTTTAAATACTGATGCATAGCAGTCACTGAGTTTGGTATATTTGCCAACCAGGGCTATGGAGCATGTTTTCTGTAATCTTTCATACCTGACAAAAGAAATTTTTTTTCAAATTATTTGCAGGGTTATAATAGCTAAATCACACCAAGGCATCACATTATAAGATCTAACTGTTAGACTCTGTCTAATTGCAAAGGACAATTTTTAATCAATCATAATAGTTAAGCCTCACCCTTACAATAAGACTCTTAAACCTAAAATTCTATTTCTAAAGCTCCCTGAGTCTGTCAGGAAATATCAAATCCATAAACAAATCCTGGAGATGGGATATACAAAGCAATCTCAGGAAGAAAGGAGAGCTGTACAAAATTAAAACCTGGAATTTTAGAATGGGAAAAAGGACATTTGTGTGAGAAAAAGAAGCTTGAGATAATTCTGAGGATCTGAAAGAAAATAGCCCTATCTGAGAGAAGCTCCTAGTCAAGACAGAACCTTATTTACATTATAACTATAATTTTTTTGTTGTTGTTTTTTTGGGTTTGAACAACATAGTTTTTGTTGATCAGTCGTTTCAGTTATGTCTGATTCTTGGTGATCCCATTTGGGGTTTTCTTGACAAAGATATTGCAATGGTTAGCCATTTCCCTCTCCAGCCCATTTTACAGATGAGGAAACTGAGATAAACAGGAAACTGAGATAAGTGACCTGCCCAAGGTCACACAGCTAGTAAATGTCTAAGGCTGGATTTGAACTCATGAAGATGAGTCTTCCTGACTCCAGGACTGATGCTCTATCCACTGTGCCACCTACCTGCCCAAACAACACAGCTAAGAAACTATAAATCACAGACTTGCTTCAGGAATATGAGAAAAGCATACAATGCTTGTTGTGAAGATCTGTAAAGATACCTGAGATAAATATAGGTTACTGGTAGCTACCATGATTTGAGACATTCAAAGCTATTGCCCCCATAATGGTAAAGACTTCAGCTATGAACTCTCCGTTATATGCTGATATTTTTAAAGTATTTGGAAGTAGTACTGTTTTTGTAGCTGAAGCTCACTGGCATCATTACATAGCCTGTCCAACAAGCCTTAATGCTACCTTAAGCTTTAATAACTTAAATAGTTTTAATAGCTTAAAACTGCTCTAAGACTTTGAGAATGTCCTATACATAAAAGATACATTGCCTGAGGAATGTCTGACTCAGGTATGCATATTTTGGTACAACTGGCTTTGGAACTTTAGAAAGAAAGGACTAGATATAGCTGATGAAAAAGTCAGCAAATAATAATGCTACTTAAGAATTTTGTGGATTATTTCAGGGAACTCATTTCTGAAGACAGTATCTATGCCATGAATAATTTTTCGGTGCTGAAAGCATCTGTGTATTTTAGGGATTCTTGTTACTTTCTGTCCTGGTAAGTGCCAATGAACTGAATCCCTTCAGGCTTAAATTGTTCTCATGTATGCTAATCCTGGAGATTTACATCAAATAAAATCTCTATTAATAAGAATATTCTAGATCTCTCAAAAATATTCTGCCTTTGCTCAATTACAAAAGGTAAATCAATGCAGAAACAATTTTTTAATGACTGGTTTGTATCTCTTTTTTCAAAACTAAACTTGTTGATGCTTTAAATTTTTTTAAAATCTGTCCCATTAAAATATGATCTCTCCAGAACCCTGTCTTGTAACAAGGAGTTACACTTAATCCAAATAAGCCAATACGTTGGCCATATCTGAAAAGGTATGCCTTGTGCTATGCCTATAGTCCAACACTTACCTATATACCAAGAAGAGAAATGAATTGCTTTACCACCAGCCTTCTCAAGCCAAAATTATCACTATCCTGTGTGTCATCTCATACTTTCAGCTAAGTTTTTTTAGACCTATTCAGTGTTTACCTAAGGATAGATATTCTGCTGAAAAAATGAAGTGCTCACCCTGATCAAGCCCAGTCAATTAGTCAATCAGTGAGTAATAATTTATTAAGCACCTACTATGTACAAGGTACCATGTTAAACATTAGAGATACAAAGAAAAATAAAAACATAATCCCTGTCTTCAAGAAGCTTATGTTCTGATGGTTGAGAGAACATGCAAATAACTAGGTATGTACAAGGTATATATACAGAGCAAGTGGAAGGTAACCTCAGAGAACGGGTAACCAGGGAACAGAGGCTGGCCCTGGAGTCAGAAAGGCCTCCTGCAGGTTAAGGATCTTACCTAAATCTTAAAGGATGCCAGGAGGCAGAAGTAAAAGGGGAGAGGGAAGAGCATTCCAGGCATGGGGGACAACCCGTGAAAAGACACAGAGACAGGAGACAGGGTAGTATGTACAGGGAACATATTGTGGACTGGGGTGTTATTCAGAATATAAAAAGCAGTATCATGAGAAAATTCAAAACATTCACAAGACAGATAGTCTAGAAAGATTTCCCATCTCGCTTTGACATTAAAAGGTGCTATTTTAAAAGTTGTTCATGTCTGGAGCTCTATGCGAACTCAAACATTAAAGGACAGCCTGGTATTAAGTCTGTGGCACCGTTAGCCTTTTCTTCAGTGGAAAAAAGAATCTCCCTCCACCAGCCCAGGCTATCACAAATTCTTCACATGGCACAGGAGATCATTCCTTCACATAAATATTACAAGCAGGTTAAAAGGGGGGAAGCTCACAAGGAGATTTATGTGATGTTTTGTATTAGTAATGCATACACATAGTTGTTTTGAATGTCACCGACAAATAAGGAGTATTAAAACAAGGCAAAATAAAACCAACACAGCTGAGAAGTACATGATTTTAGGCCTTGTTATGCCAATTTATTTTCCATAAAGGTAACCTCGTTGCATTGCCCACTAAGACATGTGGCTGTATAGTCTTTTATGAGATAAACTACATGAGCAAAAGGCAAACACATACTGAAGATGTTCATAAAAACAAGTTCCACAGTATTGCATAATGACTTCAATAGGGTAAATGAAAAGAACAGTGCAATGAAGCCAACTGCTAAGTAATTATCATGGCTAATCTTGCCTCCAGGAAAGAGATGAGGAAACATCTGCCTCTTTTTGGTAAAGGGGGTAGTGGGGGAGGACTATAGAGGACAGACAATGTTCTCTACACTGGCAGATGTGGTTATTGTCATCAGTTTTGCTAAACTACTGAAATGGACAGGGAAAAGGATCTAGAGCTAGTGTTGGTGTCAATACCTATTCAGCCTCATGACCTCCATTGGTTTCTACAGATACAAGTTCAGCACTTCACAATGATAGAGATAGGCTTGATCTAATGATCAAGATACCTGTCAAGGTAATTACATTTTAGAGTTCTTTAAGAAACACCTATTGGGGGAACTGTAAAGGGAATTCCTGAATATGTATAGGATAGATGGATAGATGGATGGATAGACAGACAGAGATAGATAGCTAGATAGATAGACAGATGAACAGATTGCATTTATTAAATGCTTACTACACTCCAGCACCATGCCAGGTGCACAAGACATAAATCCAAACAAGCAAGACAATCTCCACCCTCTCTAATTAGAGAAGATAACACATAAAGAGAAACTGGAAAACAGGGGGAGAGAGGAAGAGTAAAGCAGCAGGAGGATAGGTAGGAAGGGAGGGAGGGAGGGAAGAAAGAAGTAATAGAGAAAAAAAGGAAGACAAGAAGAAAGGAACTGGAGGAAGGAAGGAGGAAACTCCTTGAGGCCAGGTACTGTCTTGATTTCTCATACTGGCAATACCTTAAGGGCTTAACACAGTAGCTGGCACATAACTAGCATTTAGTAATGCTTTATCTATCTTAATAAATCAAGGAACTTGAAAATGAAGTTAAAACTACAGATGCAAAAGACAGATACAGATCACAATGACAACAAATGACTAGTTCCAGTCAAATAAATTTTCATTAGCTTCCTGTTTCCTGAGAAGATAAAATGACTTAAGACAGAAGTGTAAACTCCAATACTACTTCAGATACAGTCAATAAATATTTATTAAGCACCTACTGTGTGCTAGGCACTCTGCTAAGCACTAGGAATAAAAAGAAAGGCAAAAGACAGCCCCTACTCTCCAGCAGACCAGAGTCTAAAGGGGAAGTCAACATGTAAACAAAGATACACAAATAAGCTATGTGCAGGATAAATTAGAAATCATTGACAGAGGGAAGATTCAGAATGAAGGGAGATCAGGAAAAGCTTTCTGTAGAAGGCAGCATTTTAGCTGAGACTCAAAGGAAGACAAAGATAGAGAGGAGTAGGAAAAGCATTTCAGGTATCAGGAGACAGCCAGTAAAAATGCCCAGAATTTGTAGGAAGACCAGCAAGGAAGCCAACGTCACTGGATCACAGAGGATGTGCTAGAGGAAGAGGTGTGGTGTAAAGGTGGGGTAGTTGGGGTGGAAGTGAGGATAAAGGGCTTTGAATGCCAAAGATTTCCTATTTGACCCTGCAGGTGATAGGGAGCCACTGGAATTTACTGAGTAGGAGAGGGACATGGTCAGATATGTGCTTTAGGAAGATCACTTTGACAACTGTGTGGGATAAAGTGGGGAGAAGTGGAGAGAAACTTGTGGCAGGAAAACTAACAAGCAGTCTCTTGCTTGAAGTTCATGCATGAAGTGATAAGGGCCCAAATCAGGGTAGCAGCAGTGTCAAAGGAGGGAAAGGAGCATAGTCAAGAGATGTTACAAAGGTAAAATCATCAGGCCTTTGCAACTGATTGGATATGGGAGGTGAGACAGGGAGAGGCCTTGAGGATGACACATGGAAAACTGGGAAGATAGTGGTACCCTAGACAGGTAACAGGTAAGTTTAAAAGGGCGAGGGTTTGGGGAGAAAGATAATGAGTTTTATTTTGGACATGATGCATTTCAGATGTCTATAGGACATCCAGTATGAGATATTAAACAGAGATGAAAGACTTGAGGTCAGCAGAGAGGTTAGAGTGGAAGAGGTGGATTTGAGGAACATTAAGACGATAACTGAATGTGGAGGTGATAAGATCGGCAATCAGATAAGTAAGAGGAGATCCAGGAAAGGGTAGCACCCTTGTGATA
Organism: Potorous gilbertii; assembly: GCA_028658325.1. Taxonomy (NCBI): domain Eukaryota; kingdom Metazoa; phylum Chordata; class Mammalia; order Diprotodontia; family Potoroidae; genus Potorous; species Potorous gilbertii. The sequence continues at coordinate 311,676,684 of CM053771.1, read as the reverse complement.
GTAATTTAAATGGCAAGATCTTTCCCATTCATTAATAGGCCCATGTGATCTGAAGTCTAAATCACATTGGAGCCTGTGGCGGGAGGAGTTTGCCGAATGGGTAGAACAGGAAAAGGCAGAGCTAGAGCTGAGGGTAAATTAGTCTTGAGAGTAGTCAGAGCTAGGAAGGATGTGGGCAAGCAGGCTGCTGGCTAGCGAGAGTGATTTTATGATTGTTAGTAATTTTACTTAGGGGAGCCAGCTTGTGATGAGTGTAATGGACCTGGTTTGTGAGCTTACAAGCAGGAAGCCTTGGGGATGGCGTTGTCCTCTGCATTGTTACTGTGTATAGATTATGATGGATTTGGCTTTCTGGTGTCTGAATAAATGTTTTGCTTCTGCCTTCCACGTGGAAAGTCTGTTGTATTTTGCAATTCAGAACTGCATTAGTATATTTATGGCTGCCATAGGCGCTGTGAATATTGCATTGCAGCTACACCCTCAAAAATCTAGAGAGTATCAAAGAGAAAAGGGTGACCAACAATATCAAAGGCTGTAGAGAGACCAAAAAAGGATGAGGATTGAGAAAAGGCCATTGGATTTAGGGATTAAGAGATCATTAGCAGCTTTAAAGAGAGCAGAGAGATGAGGTCAGAAGCCATCAGTGAGTTAGGGGGATATGTGCCCTATGGGATGTGAACACTTCCCCTGGCACAATGGACACATGAGAACAGTTTGTTCCAATAGCCATGAAGGTGGTTGAAGCAGGCTCTATGGAGCGCTTAGAGCCAGGTCAGATTCTAAAGACACCAAGGTCATTCACTGCATCCCAAATCATCACTTCACCTTGCCCCTGGACTAGGATGACTCAAGAAGAGAGAGTAAAGTTAATGACTTGGAGCAACTCTGCCTTACTTTAACCCAATTCCTGAGCAAGTCAAGACATTCCCCAGTGATGTCACTGGTTGTCTTGAAAAAAGGACAAACAAGAAGACACAAAAGGAAGAAGAAACAATGGATGAGAGCTAATAGGGATGAATGGAGTGAGAGTTCTTTGAGGATGAGGGAGTCACAGGAATGTCCGTAAACAGTAGGGAAGTAGCTAGAAAATAGGGAGAGATTGAAGATATTGAGAGGGCAAGGATGATAGAGGAAGCGGTCTCTTGGAGAGGATAGGACGGAATGGGATCTCTCGTGCATGCAGAGGAATTAACTTTGGGGCAAGAAGAAGGGCTATCTCATCATATGAGACAGGGGTGGAGGAGATAATGACAGAAGACACTTGGGTGGTGTAATATAAGGAAAAGATTGAGAAGAGGGAGCTTTCAGCAAAAGGCCTCCATTTTTTCTGTAAAATATGAGGCAAATCTCTCAGCTGAGAGGAGAGATAGAGGGAGAATCACAAGAGGCTTGAGAAGCAGTAAAAAAAAAAAAGTGCAGAAAAGCTGCTATGATGGGGGGAGGGGCAGCGAGTTATTGAAGGAGGTATAAAAAGATTGCCTTGCAACAATGAGGATTCAGTTGAGGTTATATAACATAAATATCTAGTGAACCCAAACAGGATGGTTTCATGATTTTCTCCAGCTTCATTCAGCAGTATGTGTGTAGGAGCAAAGAGGAGAATAATCCAAGGAAAGATGAGTGATACAATAGGGGGCAAGGGATTTAAAAAAGGAAGACAATGTAGAGATAAACTGAAATGGTTTATCAATTCTGAGTGCAGATTGGGACATACTTTCTTTCTGTTTTCACATTCTTTTTTAAAGAATGTTTTTATTTTATTTTTTCTGTTACATATAAAAACAATTTTTAACATTCATTTATAATTTTTGAGTTTCAAATTCCCTTGAGAAGGCAAGCACTTCGTTACAGATTATAAATGTGCAATCATATAAAACATATTTCCACATTAGCCATGTCGCAAAAGAGAACAGAAAAAAAAAGAAAAAGAAAATTAAAAAGTTTGTTTTGCTTTGATCTGCATTCATACTGCATCAGTTTTTTCTCTGGAGGTGGACAGTATTTTTTCATGAGTTCTTTGGACCTCTCTTGGATCACTGTATTGCTGAAAACAGCTAAGTGATTCACAGCTGGAATCATACAATATTGTTGTTACTGTGTAAAATGATCTCCTGGCTGTGCTCACATCACCTTGCATCAGTTCATATAAAGTGAAGCATACTTTTCACACTTTTTAAATTTTTCTTGCTTTTTTCTTTTTGTAATATAATTAATATGGAAATGTTTTGCACACCTTCATATGTATAATTAATATCACAATGTTTGCCTTTTCAAGGGAGTGGGAGAGGGGCTTGAGGGACAGAGAATTTGGAACTCAAAATTTTTTTCAAATGAATGCTAAAAATAATTAAGTTTTTAAAAAAGACAAGGAAAAGGGGCAAGAGTATAGAGGAGATGGTATAGTAAAGAACTGAGGAGGATTTGAAGTCACATTATGGTACAGATGAAAGTTTGGGGTTACAAGACAGAGATACAAGTGGAATAACAAATTATAATCAGATAAAGGAATTTTAGAGTTCATGAAGAGAAAGAACAGAGCTTTTAAGAACATCTTTTGAAGCTAAATCTCCTTTGAATTTATCTTTGCATAAGCTTGAAAAAATCCTAAGCACCAGGTATCTTCAAAAAGAACAACAGACCCCTATTACAAATAAAGTTTATTATATATCCAGACAGAGCAAAGTTTCCTTGGCTCTCAGCCTTCACGATGGAAGAACTTTGAGACCATTTAACCTACCCCACTCATTTTAAAGATAAGAAAACTGAGGCCTAGTGAGAATAATGTCCAAAGTCACACTGTAGAAAGTAGTAGAATCCAAATTCAAATTTAGGATCATTTTCTGAATACAAATTTTCAGTTCCCTTTCCATTGCATCAGGCTATCCTCTTTTCAAGTATAAAAATTCTTTATACATGAAAAAAATTTCAGTCTTCCTTTTATAATTAACAGCTGTATTATTAGTATACGCTGGCTGAAAAGATACATAATAGCAAAAAGCTACTATGAATATTTAGTAACACTTTAAATGAATTTGTACTTTATTAACCACAGCAGAACCTAACATAAAAGTCATCATGTGAAAAATATAGTACATGAAGTCAGTAGCTCTGAAATCAGAAAGTCCAAGATTCAAGACCTACCTCTTACATAGGCTAGTTGAGTTACCAAGAAAAAAAAAATCATTTAACCTCTCAGTACAGCATGGAAAGTTGGGAGAAGGGCTAAATTTGAAGTCAGAGAACCAGGTCTACTGGGACTACAGAACTGAGAACTGTTCCCAAGGGTAACAAAGATTTATTTTAATGTTCAACCTCAGATAAATCACCTACCTTTCTGAGTTTTAGTTTGTTTATCTACAAAATGAGGGAGCTGGAGCAGATGGACCTTTAAGGTCCATTCCAGCTCTAAAAATATATAGATCCTGGGGCAATACTAAATCACCGATATGCTAGTTGTTGTCTCCATACCAGGAGTGCCCTAAAAATCTGCTGACAATATAAATGTAAATCGAAATACAGAGAGAGATCTATAAAGACATATATAGAGAGATCTACAGTGACATAGCTACATAGATATATAGAAAGAAAAATCTATAGAGATAGGTATAGATTTCTACCTTTCAATATTTATATTAATCTCTTTATCTCTATATGCAGATACATCAGTCTCTACAAATCTCTACAGATCTCTACATCTCTATTTATAGAGAAGTCAGTAGATATATACTGATACTTAGGAAGCCTACAAAACATTCCCATGTCTCTCCCATCCTCAAAAAAATTAAATTTATCCCCACTAGCTATCATCCTTATTTATATTTATATTTGTATCTATATATTCAAGGCAAATATGAAAAGCTGAGTGGCCTCAGTCAGAAAGATGTGATTTGAGCAGTCCTACTTACACTGCCTGACACTGGCAATGTGCACCTTAACCACTTAGACCTCCAGGTAATTCTGAAAAACAATTAAGTTGCAGAGCTGGTGCTGATTTGCATTAGTAGAAGGCATTTCTTCACCAGGAATTCCAAACACCAATGAAATCACAGGTACAGTTCAAACTGTGTACCAAGTATTTATTCAGACTCCACAAGGTAAATTTGCTTCATTATTAACTGTATCATTTAACAAATACTATTTTGTAACTTACGGACTTGCAGGCCCCTGAGCAATAATTTCATGGACCCAAAGACCCACTGGTTAGGAAATACTGAGACAGACTGCAGATAAAATCATTAAGTAGTCTAAAAAGATTTCGCTCCTATAGAGATGACCTCATTACCATACCTGTCAGCCATGTTTTTCCATTTGAAAAGCAAATCACTTGCATGATCATCAATAGGCAGGTCCAATCTCTCTTTAAAATACTTGACAATACCTTGATCTTCCAAAAGGACAGGCACCCGGTAAGTAGAGGAAACATCATGGATGAATATTACCTGTTAAATGATGAGAACACATCTTACTTTGACAGGATAGGCTCTATTATGAAACTTTCACAATACTGATATGACACCCGCCTGCTCAGGAATGAAAAGAGTCAAGATTACAACTGCAATTAGATATTACGTGATAACAGTATTAATAATAAAAATAATATTACAGCATCTCTTTACCACATTGCCATTTGCAAAGAATTTTAGATATATTACCTCTATTCATATATATATATATATATATATATATATATATACACACACACACACACACACACACACACACACACACACACACACACACACACACACACACACAATGTCTTTCTTAATGAGAGCAAAGTTTAATATAAAAATATCACTTGTCTGGATTGTTAAGTCACTAACTAACACATCTGGTAACAGCATCACAGACTATACATCTGGAAGGAATTTTTATCTAGTCCAACCCTCATTTTACAACTGAGAAAACTGAGGCTGAAAGAGGTTAAATAATTTAGATCACAGTGGTAGAGAAAAAGTTAGGACTCTCACATAGCCAAACAACAGTGCATGCTCACTCTCGCCCTCTCCCCCCCCCCCTCTCTCTCTCTCTTCCTCTCTCTCTCTCTCTCTCTCTCTCTCCCTCCCTCCATCCCTCCCTCCCCCCCTCATTATTTCCTAGCACTCATTTTTCCCATCTTTCAAAAATCCTACTATAAACATACCTCCTCACTCAATTCAATAAAGCATTTATTAAACTCCTTCTGTAGCAGGTGCCAGTTATGTGTCAGGCAGCTTTTATTTATGTAACAGGGCCTGTACTAAATGTGGAGGATACAAAGGCACAAATCCTATTCCTGTCCTCAAGAAGTTCACTCTAGTGGGAAAGGCAATATAAATAAGAAGGTACATAGAAGATATATACGGTGTTAATGGATTATAATCCCAGAGGGAAGACTCCAATAGCTAGAAGACCTGGGAAAGGCCTCCTACAAAAGGCCAGATTTACTCTGAGTCTTAAAAGAAGTCAGGGAAGCCAGGACAACGAGGTGAGAAGGGAGACCATTCCAATCATGGGTTCAATCAATGCAAAGGCATGAGTTAGGAGATAGAGTGTCATATGTGAAGTAAGCCAGTATGTTTTCGTGTACATGGAGGGGAAGAAGTATGAAAAGACTGCAAAGGCAGAAAGGGACAGACTAGGAAGGGAACTAAATGCCAGGCAAAGTAATTTCTATTTGAACCTAGAAATGATCGGGAGCCACTTGGATTTATGGAATAGAGGAGTAAGATGGTCTGACCTTTGGCAGCTGAACTGGAGAGGTGAAGAGAACCCAAGGCTAATGGCAATGGTCCAGCTGCTACCAGTTTTGTGAGTGGAGTGCTACTTTGACATCAGAAGTGACAAACTTACCAAAATGCCTATCTAGGATAAGGCTGAGGAGACACCAAAGTTGTGAAGTTGGGGGACTGTGAGGCAGGTGGGACCCTCAAAAGTCATAGGTAAATAAGAAGTCAATAGGAACAGGAAAATACGAAGAGGAAAGTAAAATATGAAACAGTCCTTGTCCTATTCATTTGTATAAAAATATTCATAGCAACTTTTTTATGGTGGCAAAGAGCTGGAAATCAAAGGGATACCCATCAATTGGGGAATGGCTGAATATGGGGTGGTAATGATTGTGACATAATACTATTGTGCTATAAGAAATGATGAAGGGGATGCAAGAAAAAGGCAAACAGAAGCAATATGACATTTTTCCCTCACACCAATCACACTGACAAAGATAACACATGAGAGAAAGGATAAATATGAGAGAAGCTAACAGGTCCATTAATACATTATCAGTAGCACAGTGAAATGATATAACTTTTCTGGAAAGTACTTGGAACTATGTTGAGAAAGTCACCAAGCTGTGCCTACTAGTCCTATACTCCCAAAGAAATCAAAGAAAGAAGAAAAGAATTTATTTATACAAAAATATTTATGGCATGACAAAACAGGAAGATGATAAATGTTGGCGAAGATGTGGGAGAGTTGGAACACTAATTCATTGTTGATGGAACTGTGAGCTGATCCAACCATTCTGGAGAGCAATGTGGAACTATGCCCAAAGGGCTATAAAATGTGCATACCCTTTGACTCAGTAATATTGTTTCTAGGAATGTATCCCGAAGAGATCATAAAAAGTGGAAAAGGTCCCACATGTACAAAAATATTTATAGCATATCTTTATCTGGTGGCCAAGAACTAAAAATTGAAGGACCAATTGGGGAATGGCTGAACAAGTTGGGGTATATTAATGTAATGGAATACTACTATTGGGCTGCAAGAAATAACGAACAGGTGGACTTCAGAAAAACCTGGAAAGACTTATATGAACTGATGCTGAGTGAAATAAGCAGAACGAGGAGAACATAATACACAGTAAAAGCCACAGTGTGCAAAGACTGTTTCTCATATATTTAGCCCTTCACAGCAATGCATTTCCAAAGGACTTGATGCAAAATGCCATCCACATTCAGAGAAAAAACTATAGAGTCAGAACACAGAATGAAGCAAACTATTTTCTAATTGGTATGTTTTGTTTTGGTTTCTCTCAAGGTTTCTCCCATTCGTTTTAATTTTTTCTGTGCAGCATTACTAATGTGAAAATGCATTTAATAAGAATGTATGTGTAAAACCCATGTAAGATTGCATGTAGTCTTGAGGAAGGAGGGAGAGAAAATTTTAAATGTATGTTAATGATTGTTGAAAACTGAAAACAAAGAAAATTTTAAAAATTTATGGCAGCTCTTTTCATAGGAGACAAAATAATGGAAACCAAGATGGGGAGGGAGAAAAAATTGGAAATGAAGTGTGGAGAGAGTATCCCCTTACTAAAGAATGGCTAAACAAATTGAACATAATAGAATGTGTGTGTTCATCCTTTGTTGCCAAGGAAGACCATACCATCAGAGAAATGATGACATGATTTGCACTTGACTTTGTTTTGAGTGAGGGAGGGCTGTGCACATCACTAGCCTCACTCCTCCTCCAGAGCCATCTGAATTCAGTGACCAGATATTCATCAGGATGACTGGAGATGACCCAGGATGAGGCAATTGGGGTTAAGTGACTTGACCAAGGTCACACAGCTAGTGAGGGTCAAGTATCTGAAGTGAGATTTGAACTCAGGTCCTTCTCACTCTTGTACTGGTGCTCTATCCACTGCACCACTTAGATGCCTTGACATAATAGAATAGCATTGTGTCAAAAGAATGAGCAATTCCAGAAAAAATTGAGAAGACTTTTACAACCCAATACAGAACAAAGTAAGGAGAACTAGGATAATTTATACAATGATATTACAAAGAACTCTGCTCAACAGTGGTAAACCATGAGTCCAAAAGAGTGTAGATGAAATATACTACTTGCTTTCTAACAGAAGTGGTAAACTTAAAATGTAGGTAAAGATTTTTCAGACGTGGTCAAGGTGGGATTTTTGTCTGACTAAACCACGCATCTATAGATTGAGGATTTTTTTTTTTTTGCTCAATAAGGATGAAATGGACATACAGATTAATTTATTTTAATTAATCCATATATAGTGGGCATATAGGTTAATTTTTTAAATGCTTGTTAAATGAAAAAAATAAACTCTGAAAAAAGAAGTAACTTGCATGGAAGGTGAGTACCAAGCAGTTCAGTATCATGAAGTATACAGAATCATGGAATTTAGAGCTAAAAGGAAACTTAAAGAACATTTAATTCACATATCTCTGCTTTTACAAGTTATTCCAGGTTTTATTTTGTTGATTTTTTTAATGTAACTGTTATATGCAGTTGATGTACTGGTTAGTTTTGTTGAATTGCTCTCCCCTCAACCTTACTATCTTTTTCATTAGGAGAAAGAGGAGAGAGATACTCAGAAATGAAGATTATATAAAAACAAAAGATAATTTTTTAAAAATTCAATTCAATGAACATTTATTAAATTATTAACTATGTGAAAGGCTCTCAGCTAGAGATACAAAGACAAAAATAAAACACAATAGAATATTATGCTGTACTGAGAAAGGACAGATACTGCATGTATAAGAGCATACTACTAATTTGAATTTTGAGAGAAGAAAAATGGATTTGGGCAGGAGAAGAAATCAGAAAAAGTTTCATTTGAAATGTGGTCACTGGTCTGAGCACTGATGGTGCACATAAGGATTATGAAAGAATAAGGAAAGGAGTACAAACCTGGAATGGGGGAAGGATAGGAAAAGAGAAGGAAACAATGTACAAATGCGTAAAAATGTTTGGGGTTTTTTTTTTTTTTGGCATAGAGAACAGCAGTTAGTCCAGTCAAGCTGGAAGGTAGTGTATGAAGGAGTGTAATACGAACTAAGGCTAGAAAGTCCACTTTAGGCAGATATGCTGGGGACTCATTGGGGATTCAAGAAGTCTAGATGAGAAACCAGACAGCAGGAACCCCTGTAGTTCCTCCAGCTACTACAAAGCTTCTTAGAAGAGATGATCACTAACAGCAAGCTGAACTCAAGTCATGCTCTGGGCTTCCAGAAGATAAGGACTTGGAGAAAGTTGCTTAAATAGCAAAGAACTAAGGTGAAGGTGACAAACCAGGCTCCCAGAATGTTTCATATTTTCAGGTTTTTTAAGTATCCATCTACCCAGAAAGTATAATAGGAGTTATGGGTTTTTCTATTTCATATTTTAAGTCTTTGCCAATGGACATTTATGAGTCTTTCTTTATATTTTAGGTATTTCTTTTGGGTGGAAGTAATATATAGCTAACCTATACATGAACTATTTTGTACATCTAGCACCTTCCTAGAAGGGTCTGAAGCCCTCTACATGAACCAAACCCATAGGTTCATCTAAGTGATTTTTCCCTGGGTTTCTAATGAAGGAGAGCATAAATAACCAGAGAAAATGGGGCAAGGGGGGTAGAGGAGGATAACCTGACCTCTCTCTTTAGAGTCTAGGTTCCTCCAAGACTGAATTAAGTGAACATGAGCCTAAAGATCAGGCCTCTTAATATAAAAGGATGCTCTAGGGGCAGCTAGGTGGTGCATTAGATACAGCACTGGCCCTGAAGTCAGGAGGACCTAAGTTCAAAACCAGCCTCAGACACTTGCTAGCTGTATAACCCTGGGCAAGTCACTTAACCCTGATGGAGGGAGGGAAGGAAGGAAATTAAATGGATGCTCTGTTACCCTGGGCCAGTGTTGGGTCTGTCTTTACATTAAAACTGCTACAAAAACTGGAGAGCAGATTGGCAGAAATTAGGTTTAGACCATTCTGTATATGTCTGTCTAGCTATCATTCCCATCTCCTCCTCATTAGAAACTTAGGACTCTACCACTGGAACCACCCTGAGTTCTGACAAGTGAGTTGTCGCTTTATCTTGACCAAATCCAACACTTACTTCTAGAAAACCATCTCTAAACCACACATTTTCCAGCTTCCCATACTTCTATGTAATCTTCCCCCATTAGGATGTAAACTCCTTGAGGGTTGAGCGTATCTTGTTTGACATTATCACAGTTGCTATTATATAATAAACAGATGCTCTAGAGAAGTAGTTGCTGTAAATAGAAAGATAAATTTATATATGTATATAAGGATGTAGCTGTAGACAAATAGATGTAAATGGAGATATAGTTAGATCTAGATGTAGACAAAGGTAGAAATAAAGGTGCATATGTAGATATATATGTATAGATATAGGTATAGAGGCAGATATATAGATATAGATATATAGAATAAGTTCAAAATGGTTATGACCTGACTATGAAGGCCACATTAAAAAAAAATTTTCTTTTAGAAAAGAACAAAAGTAAGTAACCTTTTATAACTCTAGCTAGGGCAGAATTCCTAAGTAAATAAGGATATTTTGACTACATGAAACTTGAAAGATTTTGCATTAATAAAATCAATAAAGATAGAAATAGGAAAGAAATGCTAATGAGAAACAAATTTGTATCAAATAACACTGATAATGGTCCGAATACCTAAAACATACAGGGAATTGACACAAATATATGACACCAAGAACACAGTAGAGAAGTAATCTGATAGTGATGCTACAAAGGGGCGGGATGGTCAGAAATATCTATTTTTTTAATGCACAGGAGAGCCACTTAAATATTGTTTTAAAAATCACAGGACAGAACAAAAGTACATTCAGAAGGAAATCTAGACAAGTAAGACAATTTTGAAATATTTTTTTTAAAAAGCAAGTGGTATGAAATAGGGATTAAAAGTTTCATATAGAATTCTTTTTGTGTTCTTTTGTGTATGTTTATATGTCAAAAGACAGAAATGTTCTCTCTTTTTCTGGTGCTTTAATTTAAAATTAAAAAAAGAAATTAAAGCATTACTAAGTACATGCCTGAAAGTATGAGAAAAAGGAAGCAGGTTGGCCACATAGTAAGAATTAGAAACAACAGCTAGGCATATCATGGGACACGTTAATAGAAAGACCTTGTAGAAGCCTCCAACACACTGGGATCCTCTATGGAAGCCTGTAAGAATAATCTAGATGAGAATCACACCAAATGAGAAAACACAGAACTGCAATCTTTCTCAAAGGAGAACATTGATGAAATCAACTTCACCGAAGTAGTAAAATTTTCTAGTACAAGGTATCAAAATGCCTTTCCACTGGCATCTAAACAAATAGAAGAAAGTATGCCCACTTAATATTTGCTTGAAAAGGTAGAAATAGTGTAGCATATGGCAATGTTATGTGACACATCTATGGGTCAGGGGAAATTTAGCAGTCAAAAAGATCTCAACCCATTTAGATGTTTGACAGCTTGATAGCTCAGAAACACTTTATGTCATTTTAACATTTGTCTGTTCTAGTCAAAATGTCATGTTAAACCTACTGTCACTAGATTTCATCATAATCACAAAATTCTATAATTAGATAACTTTGTTGACTTATGCAAGATTTTCAGGCATTATTTAAAAAACACATATGAAAATCAATTACTTCTAGAAGGTACAAAACAGTAAAAGAAATAAGCTTTATTATTTACTAACCTGAAATTCCTTACCTTCTTAAACTTCTGTCATTCCTCATCATGTGGAATTCACCTGTACTATTCAATTCACGCCCACACCCTCTACTAATTTCATCTGATTTATGGTATGTAAAATAAGCTAGGTCCTTAATGATGCTTTACAATTCTTCTCTAATTTGCTGTTTTGTTCCCACACTGACTATTGCAAATATTTTCCTCACAGGTCCCTAACTACCCCATTCTGACTTGTAACAAATAATTTTCCCTCGAACATCATTTGACTTCTCTTGTATGGATTCAATTCTGACAAATAACCTTCTGAATACTACCTGAATACTCTTCTTTACAGGGTAACAGAGAGAAGTGAAAGCTTTGGAACTAACAAGTTGATTGGAGTATATACTTTAAAAAAAAATACTGAACATACAAGCACTAGGAACCCAGTCACAGAACCTCCAAAGCAGAGGAAAGGACCAGAAGAGTCCAGAGCAAATCATAAAAGTATACTAGAAAAGGGTAGCTGGCTGAATGTTGCTATTGTTGTTACTAATGTTATTTCTGGGTGAAGAAGATCAATCACCCAATCCTAGAGATGAGAACAGGAGCTTTTGGTGTAAATCCAAAAAGGTATCCTCATCAAGGTTTTCATCAGACTCTAAAGACAACACTACTGAGGTGGACATTAAGAGCTGTTTTGTCAGGTAGGATGTAGAACATGTCTGTTCACCTAGAAGTGGGGCTAGATGGCTTCTGAAATCCCTTTGAGTTCCTGAGCCTCTGTAAGATTATATTAAATAGCTTCCACTTTAAAAAAAAAAGTTCTACATAATGAGATTTTGTGGTTTCATATAATGGGTTTTTTTCCTATTCTTTGTATATAGAAATGTTCATATTTGTTGGCATCTGTGAAGTTCAGAATAATAAAAAATTTTTTAATAAATCATTAGAGGAAAAATAGGAGTGATATGAAGCTTTCCAGAATTAATTATCTGAAATACAAATAAGGAAGAATTAATGAAATATATCACAATGCTAATTACTCAAGACGTTTCCTTGAACTTCTTGACATATTCAAAAATAGTTGACTATTTGACAGATAATTCTGAAGCAATAAGTAGAAGACTTAGAATCTCAAGGCCCAGGAAGTGGTGGAAAAGACCAAAGAGAGGGGGTTTCTGAAGGGAAGATATGTTTGCTTAGAACAGTATTCTCCAATTTGTGGCAGGTCAAAGTTTTCCAGTGACTCTCACTCTTGACCTCCAGTGTTGACTAATTTGTAATTATCTAAATCCCTCAATCAAAGAAAAAGTTAATGCATGGTTACTGATGAGCTAACAAGGCAGGGAGGGGGACAGAAAAAACAAGAAATGATCATTTTTGGAAGAGTCATTAAGACAGACTTGAAGAAGGAGAAAACATTCAAATAAACAGAACAAACAATATAACTCAACTAACAACTCATATTTTATACATCACTTCAAGATTTACAAAGCTCTAGAATTTGAATCCAGGCTCTGATGGAAAAAAAGGAAAGGAAATTTGTATTCCCAAATCCAAGACTCTTTGATCTGTGGGATGGGACATTCTGACCCCTAGGAAAAGGAAGGAACTTCATTGTTCCATAATGGCAGGCAAGAAAGATATGTTTAGAAAACAGACAGAAGCTAGACTGGAACAACAGATGCTATCACACACTTTATTAATGGTCATCTGGAATGTCCTTCAAACCTACAAAAGTTAGGGAAGGGAGAAAGGGAGAGAGGGAGGAAGAAATTAGGGATGGAAAGAGGGAAAGAAGGGAAGAAAGGAAAGAAAGGAAGGGAAGGAGGAAGGAAGTGAAGGAGGGGAGGGAGGAAGAAAGAACGGGAAGGAGGAAAAGAGGGGAAAAGGAAAGGAAGGGAGGAATACTTAATCACCTCCCAGGTGCTATGCTAAATATTTTACAAGTATTATCACATTTGATCCTCACAACAACTCTTGGAGGTAGGCTATTATTATTAACCCCATTTTATATTTGAGGAAACTGAGGCACACTGAGTCATACAGCTAGTGAGTATCTGAAGCTGGCCTATGAACTCAAGTCTTCTTTACTCCAAGTCCTGTGCTCATTAGATACATACAGTCACCTCGCTGCTACTAAAAAGTCTAGATCTCTAGGGATCAGAGTATGCATTAACTCCTCTGGCGAAAAGAGAGTTTTGATTTTGAGGGGTTTTTTCCCTCCCACAGAAGTTACTAATTGGAGAAAAGACAACTTGGGGTATGTAGCACAGGGTGGGATGGGAGAGGACAGCAGGGTTCATGGTACCATCCTCAACCCAATAATCAATCAGAGAAATAGAGACTATGATGTAGACTCTCATAAAATTAATTTAACCCTTTCTTAGCCTGGTTAGGAGAAGAATGCTTTATTTTACAGGACCTTCCTTAGCTTTTATGCTACATAACCTTGGATTTTCTTGTCTTCATAAATCTTCTGCAAGTGGTAAAAGGAAAAGATATGGTCTGGTTTATGATTTCGAGATGCCTGGGCACTGAACCATAAACAAGATGTTTGCCCTGACCTTAAACCAAGATCTATTACATTATGTATTACATTATGGGATTAGAAATCCCATCATTTACTTCTAGCTATAACCAGAAGGTGATGTATTAGGCAATGTACCTTCTATTCCATTTGTGAAACTGGTATAATCAAACTTACCCTTCTAACAGAGGAAAGAGAGAGAGAGAGAGAACACAGTATTATAAATTCCTTAAAGTCTTCATTTGCCTGCTGGTAAAAGGCTGTGAAAACATCCTGCAGTACATTGAGGGTAGCACCATATTGGCAAGAGAATGGAATACGGAAACAATGAAATCTAGAAGGCAGAACCAACCTGCTCAGGTTCCACATGGCAAAACATGGATATCTTTTCCTTTACAGCCATTTCAATGGGCTTTGAACTTCTGCATACAATCTGTATCAAAGTCAATGAGGTACAAATCAGTCACCAGGAGACTAAGAAGATAAAATGCAATGCTACAGAAATAAATCATTCACTTTGTGACCTAGAAAGGATTATGATCTTTTCCATAAGAGATTCTGAAGTTGGTCCAAGTCAATAAGGACAAATGCATTAATAGTAGGTGACAATTACATGGTACATTAATTTTATGGGGGAAGAAATAAACTTTATATCCATTATCTCATTTGATTCTCATTAAAAAAAAATCCTATGAGCCAGTGGTACAAGGATTGTGATCCCCTTTTTTCAGATGAGGAAAATGAGGCTCAGAAAAAGTGATTTTCCTAAGGTCACATACTTCAGCACTAAGTTAGGACTTAAACTAAGGATTTCTGACTCTAAATACAATGCTGTAGCTAGTATTACATAAAATCTATGGATAAGGCCCTGAATTTCAAAGTAACTCAGATATGTGTGTTATTCAACATATAATTACATAATATATAAACTCAGATATAATGATAACTAAAGTCCTCTCTATAAGGACCCTGATCAACACAATCCCCAGTCACAGTTCCAGAGGACCAAGCATGACCTCCTGACACAGAGGTGACAGACTTAAAGACATGTGAGTTTGGGGCGCAACCAATGTGGGGATTTGTTTTGTTTAACTGTCCATATTTGCTGCAAGGATTTTGGTTTGGGGGTTTTTGTTTTTGTTTTCAGGGGAGGTAGGAGTGGAAAAAAACAATACTTATGATAAGAAAACAAAGTGCAATTTTAAAATACTTTAAAAAACAGAACATGTCTAAACATTGCTTCACTAAACTAAAGATGAGATAAAGACTATTATGAAGGGATTTAGATTACTCATTATTTTGAGGCATTGCAGTTTAAACCCAAAATAAAATTTGAGTAATGAGAAGTACTAAGTAGTTACTTCAGAAATACAAAAAGATATCCTAAGCAGGGTTGCTGTACTGAGGGCAGTCTTCCACATTCATTATGGGAGGGTTGTTGTTGTTGTGTTCGTCCTTTGTTCCCGAAGAAGACCATGCCATCAGAGAGATGACGACAGGACTTGCACTGGACTTTGTTTTGAGTAAGGGAGGGCTGTGCAGGTCACCAGCCTCACGTTCTCTCCTGAGCCATCTGGCTCCAGTGACCAGATATTCATCAGGATGACTGGAGATGACAAATGATAGGTCTGTATAACTGTCTTACTGTCAAACTTACCACCAAAAACAAATAATGATGATGAAAATAATGATAACAGTTCACTTCATTTATTATATAATGCAACATTATAGCATATATACATGTCATACATTTTATGCAGTATACATAATCTTATATTTATTTTATTTTTTGTTTACTGTATATATTTTTATATTATATTTTATGATATAGATCATAATATGATACGACATGTTATATAGCATGTAACATTCTATAATTCAATAGATTATAACAATAATATACATATAAAAAAATCATATAATGCTATATAGTAATATAGCACTCCAGGGTGGTACAACGGAAGAGCAATAAATTAAAGTGGAAACTGAATTTAACATCAGAGGAATCAAGTTCAATTCCTGACTCTGGCACTTGGTATCAGTATGACCTTGGGTAAATTGTATCACCTCTCTCTGTCTGTTGCTCCATCTGTTAAATGAGGTGATTGGGCTATATGACCTCTAAGGTGCATCTAGCTTGACATCTATGATCCAAAAAGAACATAAATGCTTAGCTGAGAAATGGGAGCAATACCATACTTTCTGGCTTTCAAACACAAAAGACATACATATAGCTACAAAATTTGTTTTGCAAATAAAATTCTAAAAGAAGCAAATGAAGCCCAGGGAGATGGAGAGACTTTCTCAACATCAAATAATTGATTACTGGCAAAGCTGAGAGCTAGTCCCCAGGTTTTCTGACTCCCAATGTCATGCTTTTCCCTACTATCCTGCCCCAATCTCATAACTGTTTGTTCTGCTGCCATAGTTAGGGTTCCTTAGTTATGCAATTTGGATGAAAAATGATACAGAAACAAAACCCCTTTTACACATTCTCACCACCTTAATAGGTCAGACATCAGCCCTGAAAGGCAAAACAACTTTGAGAAACTTAATGTTTTAAGGAACTGATCAATGCAATAACCAGCCATGTCTCCAAAGGATCTCTGATGAGTTATATTATCTACTTCCTGACTTAAAGGTGATGGGCTCAAAAGGCAGAAACAGTGATACATTTTTGGATGTGGTCATTGGGGAGGGGATGAATCTTGTTTCACTCTGCTAGTTTATTACAAGGATTTTTTTTTTCCTCTCCCAGTTTTTAATTGGGGGTTGGGAGAAGAAGAGAAGTTAGCAATAGTGATCCCTTAAAAAGGCATTTTTTTTAAATGCACAGAAGTAAAAAAAAATAAAAGAGACAAGTACTGCAGTTTTTAAAGTAATGTGGAGAATTTATTATATACTTTTTTAAAAAGTTAGTGGTATGAAATGGAGATCCATGGGTCCTTATAAAATCTCATTGAGTGTTCTGCTATATATATATGGAAATGCTATTTTTGAGGGGTATCTAAATTCAGATTTTTTAAAAATCAAAATAAATAAAAACTTACCAGGTCAGGAGACAATCCTAAGCCTCTCAATGCCCGAACACTATTTTGTGTGGGTTTGGTTTTCTGTTCTCCAGTAGCACTGGGCTGAAAGAGAAATGTTAAAGGCTGAAATTTTAACACTGTAGAATGGCCCTACCTAAGACAAAGAATAAAGTCATACAAATAATAATTATGTCAACCGTGGCCAAACAAAGGGGAAATCTGGACAAACATAAGTGAATCTGATGATCACAGACAAGAAATTTAAGCACTCACAGCTCTCCAGACTGAAAAAGAAAGTGAGGGGGGATTGGAGTACTTCTAAATCAGTCTTG
Source organism: Potorous gilbertii (assembly GCA_028658325.1). Classification (NCBI taxonomy): domain Eukaryota; kingdom Metazoa; phylum Chordata; class Mammalia; order Diprotodontia; family Potoroidae; genus Potorous; species Potorous gilbertii. The sequence goes on along the minus strand of CM053771.1, from coordinate 311,659,352 downwards.
AAGGGATCTGATTTAACTAAGTAATAACATCTCAACTATCCATTCTCTGACCTGTACCATCATAGCCTCCATTTGCATATAACATAATTACTTTTCCATTCGATAGCTTAGGACAGAAGTTAAAATTTGGCTATATCCAGTCAATATAACTAGAGGTCTTAAATAACTTTTCAGGATAAGTGGATTTGAATTACTTAAGGCTTCTTCTACTGGGCCAGTGTTTCCTAATCCAGGTTTCACAGCAGGATAATGTAGATAATATTAAGTTTTCTATCAGGCCCCTTCCCCCCACCCTCTGAAATCTTATCACTGATTCCAGAGACAGGTTGAGAGAGAAAGGGGGTTGGGTTTGAAGCCCCTTATGAAAAAGCAGAATGCAAAAAAAGATAGAATCATCTTTTTCAGTTTATATACTTTACTATTATTGGTAGTAAAAAAAATTTGTAAACAAGTGAAAATTTGCCATGGGCCTGCATAAGAAAAAAATCTAATAAAATGCAATATTTGTGCTGCAAAAAGTGACATTTATCTGCAGCTAAAACTGGCTTCTTGATTTTGTAAATAAATTTACATATGATGTGTAAATGGCTCCCATCAACAGCCTTCCACTTTTAAATCTTCAGTATAGGCCAAGGATAAAAGCCCACAAAATAGTAAAAATTAATAATCAAGACAGTAACAATGCTTTGATTTTTATATAGCACTGGAAAGTTTGCAAAACTCTTAACATCCATCTTCTCACTCAATTCTCACACTCCTATGGCATATTAATTATTATTAATTCCTCATTTACCAATGAGTAAACTAAGGCTCAAAGAGATAAAGTGACCTGGTCATGGTCACACAGCTGGTAGGTGATTGAGGTGGTATTTGAACTCGATCTTCCTAACTCCACACTCACTCCACAACAATATAGAGCTGAAGGCCTACCTGTGGGACAAGACTAACATGGATATTACAGAAGTTCTCTCTTTTTGCCTTAAATTGGAATTGTCTAAATGCTTCAACAAATGGCATGCCTTCGATGTCTCCAATAGTGCCACCCAGCTGGGGAAACAAAAACAAAAAGTTAATATTTGATAATTTGATAACAAAGGAATAACAAAAAAATATTCTATTCTATGTAGCGCTATTGGCCAAGGCCACTGACCAAAGAAACCACTCTTATTCCTTTGTGACCATGTTTTTAAAAACAGACAAAAGTGAGAAAAATTAGAGACTGGGTAAGTGATGGGGGAAAAAAAAGACTGAGTTACAAGACAGATGAACAGACAAGCAAGAGATTAGAGCAGAGGAGAAGGCAACTGTCAGGAGAGGAGAAGGGAGTCAAAGCAGTAATAGGGAAGGGGAGAAATAAGTTGAAGTGGGTTTAAAGGGAAGAGATAGTATGCACAGAGAGAAGGAAAAACTCCAGAGATGATGATAAGGAAAAAAATGGACCAGGTGGATGAAGGTGGATGCTAGCAGATGTAAAAAATGTTTGAGGCATCAGGGAATTCTAGCAATATTACCAAAAAGCTGAATGCAGTTAGCCACATCTATTAGAAAATATTTAATACATTTTCCCTAAGTTAAGTTCAAAAAATATTTTCAGGTCTGTCACTAACAGAAGTAGTCATTCAGTATGTTGCCTCTAAGATAAAATATAAACTTCTCATCCTGGCATTTTTTCAACTTTCAAATTTTTAAAGGCCTTACACATTCTGTCTCCAACTGACTTCTTTTCCTCCCTTTTCACTCCCTCTATCTTCCAGCCAAACTAGCCTATTTGCTATTTTCCAAAATTGGCATTCAGGGCCCACCAACATGCACCATAACCCTTATATCATCCATCCTCGAGTCACCTTCCCCTTTTCATTCTTTTTCCAAAGCTAAACATGCTAAGTCCTCAGGGCTTCCTTCACAGCTTTTTTTTGCTTCCTTCTGGGTTTTCTTTTGTTCTCTACTGTGCACTTTTTACTTTATTTTTAATAGTTAAGATACCTCTGCAATAGTCCAGGTGATGAAGCGACGACCTATAGTGCTTTGCCGTCAGTCTTTCTCCCCTCAAAACCAATCCCTGGTATTTCCAAATTAAACTTTCTAAAACACCTGGAGTGTACTCCTTCTTCAGTCATACCTCTTGGAATTCTTAGCTTCCTTGCAAGCTCAGCCTAGATGCCATCTCCTAGGAGAGAGAGGCCACTGATGATCCTCCCTATCTGTTAGCATTCTCCCTTCTCAATTTGTCTTTCTTTCTTTTTTGGGGGGGGGGGGGTAAATTTTTATTCGTTTTAAATTTAAATACAAATGAAAAAAAATAATATTTCCATGTTCACAGCAGGACATAAGAGAAGATTCAATATAAAACAATAAATTTCCACTTCAAGAAAACCTATATAATAAACACTACAAGTTGTGGTATATGAATGTAATGGAATACTACTGTCCTATAAGAAATGATGAACAAGAAGACTTCAGAAAGGCCTGGAAAGACTTATATGAACTGATGCTGAATGAAAGGAGTAGAACCAGGAGAACTTTGTACACAGCAACAACCACAGTGTGTAAGGAATTTTTCCAGTACACTTAGTCCTTCATAGCAAAGCAAAGGCCTAAAAAATTTCCAATGGACTTTTGAGGCAAAACACCTTCCACATCCTGAGAAAGAACTATGGAACTGGATCATAGAATGAAACAAACCATTTACTTTCTGTATTACATTTTGTTTTGTAGGTTCTCCCATTCATTTTAATTCTTCTATTCAACATGACTAAAATGAAAAGGTATTTAATAGGAATGTATGTGTAGAACCTATATAAGATGGCACACCATCTTGGGGAGGAAGTGAGGAGGGATGGAGTAAGTAGGAGGAGGGAGGGAAAAAAAATCTAAGACATATATATCAAAGTGACTGTAGAACACTGAAAACAAATAAAATAATTTTTTTTGTTTGCTTTTTTGTTTTGTTTTTTTTAATATAAATTTATTTATTTAACTTTTTACATTCATTTTCACAAGATTTTGGGTTCCAAAATTTTCTCCCCATTTGTCCCCTCCCCCACCTCAGTACACTGAGCATTCTAATTTCCCCTATCACCAATCTACCCTCTCTTCTACCATCCCCCCCTTCTCTTGTCCCCATCTCTTTTGTCCTGTAGGGCCAGATAACTTTCTATTCCCCATTACCTGTATTTCTTATTTCCTAGTAGCAAGAACAATACTCAACAGTTGTTCCTAAAGCTTTGAGTTCCAACTTCTCCCCATCCCTCCCTCCCCACCCATTCCCTTTGGGAAGGCAGGCAATTCAATATAGGCCATATCTGTGTAGTTTTGCAAATGACTTCCATAATAGTCATGTTGTGTAAGACTAACTATATTTCCCTCTGTTGGGGGAGGGAGGAGGGAGGGCTAGAGAGAGAGGGGCAGGGCTTAGCACAGATGCCTTTCCTTATTAGGTTAGAAGTGTGGAATAGAACGAT
>CM053771.1:311631100-311655391 GCA_028658325.1 Potorous gilbertii | reverse complement strand
CAGTTACTTGACTTCTGAGAGTCGTCTCCACTCCCGCCAAGATCTGCCCAGCTAGTGCTTGGGGTCTGAGATTCAAATGCTGCTCCCCAGCCTCAGGGCTTTTGGCGGCAGGCCTGGCTGCTATTCAATGGGAGCTTAATTTCTGGTGCTCAGGTGGGGGCAGGGCCACCTCCCAAGCTCAGTTCCCTCAGGGGCTTTATGCAGAGACCTTCTGTAATGGAGCTGCTGCCAAGCTCCTGCCTGCTCTAGGAGCCTCTGGCCGCCCGCTGCCTCTGCTGCTGCTTCCCGAGGGGGCCCGAGTTATGGAGACACCCTGCTCCCCTCTCAGCCCATCCAGATGTCTCTCTCACTGACCTGTGTGTCTGTGGGTGGAGGGAACCTTCGCGGCCACTGGAGATTCCGTCCCTGAAGCCCTGCTCAGATCTGCTCGCTCCTCTCAGTGCTGCGTGGCCAGGTCAGGGCTGGGCTCCGCTCCTGTCCAGTGTGCAAGGGACCTTTGGGATCGGTTTTTCAGGGCTCTCTGGAACAGAAATCTCCTTTACTCTGTTTCTGCAAGACTTCCCCTTCTCCAGAATTTGTTGGGAGTTCTTTTTAGAGGAAATCCATGGGCTGTGGGTTCGGAGCTAGCATATGTGAGTCTTTCTACTCCGCCATCTTGGCTCCGCCCCCCCAGAATAAAATAATTTTTAAAAAAACAATAGGGGGAGAAGCCAAGGTGATGGAGTAGAAAGACTCACACACTCTAACTCTTCCCCCACAACCCATAAAAAAACCTGTAAAGAAAGACTCTCAAGAAATTCTAGAGCAGCAGAAGCCATAGAACAACGGAGTAGAAGAGATTTCCAGCCCAGGTTGACCTGGAAGGCCAACAGGAAAAGTCACACTGGATGCAGAGGGGAACCTAGCCTAGTCATGGCCATGTGACACCAGAATGAGCAGGGCTGAAGCAGGCCTCAGGGGCTGAATCCCCAGCAGCAGCAGTGGTTCAGGGATCCCTCAAGCCATAAACACCAGAGGCAGCTTCAAAGGTCAGTGAGAGTGCCTTTTCATCTCAAGGGAGCAGGGTCCTCCTGCTATGCTCTGCAGTGCTATGGTGGCCAGGCAGGCAGCAGGCAGCAGTCAGCATCCATTGTTGGATAAAGCCCATAGAGGAACTGAGCAGCTGATCTGAATCTCAGCCTCGATCTGGGCCAGGGAGTAAACTCCTCTCCTTTGATTGCGCCACCAAGATCTTACAGGTCCCTGGAGTATACCCTATTTTTGACAAAGGCCCCAGAAGTCAAGTAATTGGTTGGGAAAATACTCAAAAAAGGGGAAAAGATAAGACTATAGAAGGTTACTTTCTTGGTAAACAGGTAAGCTCTCCCATCCTTTCAGATGAGGAAGAACAATGTTTACCATCAGGGGAAGACATAAAAGTCAAGTCTTCTACATCCAAAACCTCCAAAATAAATATGCAATTGTCCCAGGCCATGGAATAGCTCAAAAAGGACTTTGAAAATCAAGTAAGAGAAGTGGAGGAAAAATTGGGAAGAGAAATGAGAGAGATGCAAGAAAACCATGAAAAGTAAGTCAACAGCCTGATAAAGGAAGGCCAAAAAATGCCTAAGAAAATGACACCTTGAAAAATAGGCTAACTCAATTGGCAAAAGAGATCCAAAAAGCCAATGAGAAGAAGAATGCTTTCAAACGCAGAATTAGCCAAGTGGAAAAAGAGGTGCAAAAGCTCACTGAAGAAAATAGTTCTCTCAAAATTAGAATGGCACAGATGGAGGCTAATGACTTTCTGAGAAACCAAGAAATCACAAAACAAAACCAAAAGAATGAAAAAATGGAAGAGAACGTGAAATATCTCATTGGAAAAACAACTGACCTGGAAAATAGATCCAGGAGAGACAATTTAAAAATTATGAGACTACCTGAAACCCATGATCAAAAAAAGAGCCTAGACATCATCCTTCATGAAATTATCAAGGAAAATTGTCCTGATATGCTAGAACCAGAGGGCAAAATAAATATTGAAAGAATCCACTTCCTGAAAGAGACCCAAAAAGAGAAACTCCTAAGAATATTGTGATCAAATTTCAGAGTTCCCAGGTCAAGGAGAAAATATTGCAAGCAGCTAGAAAGAAACAATTCCAGTATTGTGGAAATACAATCAGGATAACACAAGATCTAGCAGCTTCTTCATTAAGGGATCAATGGGCTTAGAACAGGATATTCCAGAAGTCAAAGGAACTAGGTCTAAAACCAAGAATCACCTACCCAGCAAAACTGAGTATAACTCTTCAAGGAAAAAAATGGTCATTCAATGATATAGAGGACTTTCAAGCACTTCTAATGAAAAGACCAGAACTGAAGAGAAAATCTGACTTTCAAACACGAGAATCAAGAGAAGCATGAAAGTAAACAGGAAAGAGAAATCACAAAGGACTTACTAAAGTTGAACTGCTTACATTCCTACATGGAAAGATAATATTTGTAACTCTTGAAACTTTTCTCAGTATCTGGGTAGTTGGAGGGATTATACATACACACAAACGCACAGAGAGAGAGAGAAAGAGACAGAGAGATAGAGAACACAGGGTGAGTTGAATAGGAAGGGATCATATATAAAAAAAATAAAATTAAGGGGTGAGAGAGGAATATATTGGGAGGAGAAAGGGAGAAATGGAATGGGGCCAATTATCTCTCATAGAAGAGGCAAGAACAGGCTTTTCCAAAGGAGGGGAAAAGAGGGGAGGTGAGAGGGAAAAAGTGAATCTTACTCTCATCACATCTGGATCAAGGAAGGAGTAACATGCACACTCAATGTAGTATGAAAATCTATCTTACACTACAGGAAAGTAGGGGAGAAAGGGATAAGCAGGGTGGGGAGGATGATGGAAGGTAGGGCAAATGGGAGGAGGGAGCAATTAGAAGTAAACACTCTTGGGGAAGGGCAAGATCAAAAGAGAGAACAGAAGACATGGGGAACAGGACAGGATGGAGAGAAATATAGTTAGTCTTACACAACATGACTATTATGGAAGTCATTTGCAAAACTATATAGCCTATATTGAATTGCTTGCCTTCTCAGTGGGGATGGGTGGGGAGGGAGGAAGGAAGAGAAGTTGGGACTCAAAGTTTTAGGAACAAATGTTGAGAACTATTTTTGTGTACAACTGGGAAATAAGAAATACAGGTGATGGGGTATAGAAGTTTATCTTGCCCTACAGGACAAAAGAGAAGATGGTGATAAGGGAAGAGAGGGGTGTTAGAAGGGAGGGCATGTTGGTGGAAGGGCCAATCAGAATGCACAGCATTTTGGGAGGGGAGGGGAGAGATGGGGAGAAAATTTGGAACTTAAAATTTTGTGGAAATGAATGTTGAGAACTTAAAATAAATAATTTTTTTTAAATTAAAAAAATAATAATAATAAACACTACACATTGTTTTCAAAGCTACCCAGCTTTTCTTGCTTCCTTCTAGGTTTTCTTTTGTTCTCAGCAGTGTACTTCTTATTTTTTTCTCCCTCCCTCTCCTCCTTCCCCCCAAAGAAGGCTATAATTAAATGAGGACATACATACATATACAAAGATAATTATAAACATACAGGTGTACACATACATACTCATACACATAATAATATAGTATGCATATTTCAACTTGTCACCTCTTTCTCTGGAAGTGTCAAATTATCTTTCATTTACATATTATTCCTACTCACCCCCTTTTCCACTCCCCCAAAAAATTGAATACAAGGGCTATTTTCTTGTCTTTGTAACCTGCACATCTAGCACAATAATTTGTAAACATTAGGCACTTATTAATTGAACAGCGATAGGATATAATCATTCTATAAATGTTACCTAAGTAGTTTTATCAGAAATATTTTAAAAGTTGAAATGATTCATCTCAGTTAAAAATTAGGTTAATTTTAAATTTGGCTGGAATCATAATATTGAGGAGTTTATTAGGGGTTAAGCCCTGGGTTGTGGAAGATACAAAGGAATCCTAAAACAAGATCTCCACATGCTCCTTGAGTCCAGGGGCCATGCTAAACACTTTAGGATCTTCCAGGTTACCTATAACAAAGCCTTACATACAGTAAGAGGTCAATAAACATTGAGTGAATTAGATTAAATAAATTTACAATCTAGATAAGAGCATAAATAAAAAAGCAAATGCAATACATTAAATAAAAGTCAGTGCTAAATGGTAAGATGTAAAGACCAAATACAGAGGGTAAGAAATTCTGCAAAGGGAGACAGATTACTGAAGGATATGTCTGGTAAGGCCTGATGAAAAACGTGGACCTTGTAGAGCGCTGCTATGAAATCATCTACTCCCATCATTCTAACTCTCACCTCTATGAAAGTCTATGAACGAGAATACAGGGTCCTGACTTCTTTCTCATCTCCAGCTGTATTTTCAACTGCTTTATATCTGCAGGTGTTGTGAGGGGCAAATGGAATGAAATTTCCATTAACATGTGCAACCTTAAAGTGTTATATGAACATTCAGTATAATTATTAGCTTCCAATAACCAGGCCTCTAGTCTAATGATGACTTCATTGTCTGAGTCTTCTACTTTATCACTGATTAACTCAAGCAATGTTTAAAAAGGAGGCAACAAGGTGGCACAGTGGATAGAGCACTGGCCCTGGAATCAGGAAGACCTGAGTTCAAATCCAGCCTCAGCTATGTGACTTTGAGAAAGTCATTTAACCTTGTTCCCCTTGGTTTCCTCATCTGTAAAATGAACTGGAGAAGAAATGGCAAAACCACTCCAGTATCTTTGCCAATAAAATCCTCAGACAGGGCTGAACAACAAAAACATTTTATAGATCCATGCTGGGGGGTGCTAGTAAAAGAATAACCACTGGGCTGGGGAGTAAGCACACACTTTTTAATTTAATCTGCATTATTAACTCTTTCTTAAGTCTAGAGATATTCAACAAACAATAAATCAAGACCTAATTTGTGTTGATTACTAATTTTTGAGGTGTTGATAAACTGAAAACTTAACAATGATTGTCCCGATATACCTTACCTATATATCTATTTTGATTTCACCTCAAATTTGGCATATTTAAAACTAAATTCATTTTCCCCTCTATGAGAGAGAGAGAGAGAGAGAGAGAGGGAGAGAGACTTCTCATAATTTTTATACTCATCCATCCTGGAGCCATCCTACACTCCTCACTCTCTTTACATAAGCAGACACACTAAGTCATCAGGTCTTCCTTCACCAGTCTCACGTCTCTGCTGCTAACTCTAGGTCTACCACCACGTCACACCTGGATTATTGCAGAGAATTAGGTGTTCTGCCTCCAGGTTCTCTCTCCTCAAAACAATTCCCTCGTACTGCCAAATTAGGCTTTCTACAATATCAGTTTCATCATGTCACTCTCCTGCTTTAAAAAAAAAAAAAAAGACTCCAAGGCTCCCCATGGTCTACTGGACAAGGTCCAAAATCTTTAACCTGGCATTTTGAAGTCTACAGTCTTAACTCTAATCCAACTTGTTTCCTACTACTCCTGTGCATAAAGTATACCAGTCTTGTTTACTCACAATCCCAGGAAGAAACCTTGCTCATTCATGAACCTAAATCTCACCCTTCCCCTTCACCTTCTCTATCAAAATCATATTCTAGCATTCAAAGTCCCTCTCAAATCTTACCTCTTATACTAATGATAGAGAGGTGATGGACTCAAGGTGCAGAATGAGACATTCTTACATTTTCAGACATAGTCAATGTGGGATTTTTTTTGTCTGACGATGCCTATTTCTTAAAAGAATTTTTTTTCCTATTTTTTTTTCAGTGGAAGGGAGGAGGTTAAGAGGGGGGACAAGGGAGTCATCCATAGTTTTGTCACAAACAAAAAAAAAGACAAGAAGGTCACTGAAGCATTTAAAAGAAATAAAAGAACTCATTCTGAAAGAGAGACAGACAAGCAAGATAACTTTAAATTTATCGACATACTTTTAAAATATATTTTATATTACATCATACCAATATTAATATTTATTTTGTTTACATAATTTTGTTATATAATATGGTGATGTAATAAAATATATGTTATAAAACATGTATTTTTAAAGGCAAGTTGTATGCAAAAAGTCCTATTTTCACAGTCATTTTTTTCCATATTGCTTTATACATGAAAATGTTTTAGGGGCAGGGGGCACACACGGTTGCTTTAAGATTTTAAAACAGCTCCTGACAACCAATTAGCTTTTTTTGACTTTGCAAAGATACCAATCACTTCTTTTGCCCTAACCATAGACAACCATGGGCTGTTGTAGATATTTGTGTTCATATCTTGTTCCCTCTCCCACTCCCCCAAAAAAGGTCAAAATCTTTGAAAATAAGAACCATCATACTTGAATACAAGAACCACCATACATTTTCCCTCTGCACCCCACTCCTTCCACTTCCAGTGCCTAACACAGTAGTAGCATATCTAGTAGGCTCCCAAATATTTGTTAAATTTGTTAAATGAATAATGGGTAGGATTTATATAGGCAGAGAGGTTACAAGAAAGTGTTTCATATGGATAAAAAAAGAAAAGGAGGTAATATTTTACCATGAGTAAATATCATTTACATAATCAAAATCTCAAATAACCTTATCCAGTTCTATTATACATTGCTATGACTCTAATTATGAGTCAATTACCCAACCAAAGATCTAAATAATTAATAGTCTACTAATAAAAAATGAAACTAAAATAAAATTATTTTCTTACACATAAATCATACCATAAATACACGTAGAATTTTCATCTATAATGGACCAAGATTAACACCTAGTCTAATTGCCATATTTTACAGATGAGGCAAACTGAGAAGTTAAGGGTCTTGCTCAAACTCATACAGGTAAGGAACAGCAGACCTAAAACCCAGATCCTGGTATTCTTGCCACCATATACTCCTGCCATGACTATACTTCAAAAACATAAATAGATAACACGATCACCCCCTTATCTTCTCATCCAAGTTTATGATGGCTGCTGAAAAGGCCATGACGAGATATGTCACTGGATGTTTCTGCTACCAACTCTAGTTAGCAAGCCACATGAGCAAAGTTGATTTGAAAAAGTAAGACTGAAATTTTATCTTTTTTTTAAATGCCAGCAAGGAATAAAAGTCTTCATAACATTTCTTAATAATTACCACTTAATTAAATTAAACAATGTTCTACACTGTATTTTTAAGGACAAAATGTCATTATTTTAAAGCTGGCAAGGATAAAATTTTTAAGTTTTCAATTAGTCAGACACGTTAACACATCCCTGTTAACCTGGGAGGCTGAGGATACTGGATCACTTGAGCTCAAGAATTCTGAGGAGCACTAAGGCAAAGTTAGCGCATCTCAATTAAGTCTCACACTAATATGAGGAGCCTACCAGAGTTAAAGGCCACCAGGAAGCCTTACGAGGGACAAACTGACCCAAATCTGAACTGGAGAAGGTCAACATCTCCATGCCAACTAATGGCTGATGTACTTCCAACTTACAGGTGAGATAGAAAGTTGTTGTTCAGACATTTTAGTCATGTCCAATGCTTCATGATCCCATTTGGGGTTTTCTTGGCAAAGATATTGGAGTGATTTGCGCTTTCCTTCTCTGGTTCATTTTACAAATGAGGAACTGAGGCAAATAGGATGAAGTTACTTGCCCAGGGGATGTCTGGAATCAAATCTGAACTCATGAGGATGAAGAGATAGAAAGAGCTAGCATCCCCTAAAAAAACTGTAATTTTTAATGAATGATAAACTGATATAATCAAACTATATCATGGAAATCCCTAGGAACATAATTTTCAATCAGAAAAAGAGAAGAGGAGATATCCTAACAATCCACCAGGGCACAACATTTCCAATTAAAAGCATAAAGATTTTTAAAATGTGTTTCTGGGGGAAATTACCTGAATTCAAATATCAAAATAGACCAACTCCAAACATAGCTAACACTGGTTCCTAAGGCATTTCTAAGGCATCAGATTCTGAAACTAAACCTTTAAAACTTATCTGTTTCTGCACTCAGGTGGCCAGGAATGGAATTGCATACATCCTATCAACCATCTGTTAAGTTTTCATTTTACAACACAGGGATAAAATCAAGTTCATTCTTCCTACCAAGAATTTTTCAGTTTATTACTAGTGTATTTCTGAATCCTAAGTTCTTCATCCCACCCCACCCTACCTCCAAAGGTCAAGAAAACAAACTCTGTACTAATTATTTAAATGTATCTGGATTTTTAAGATGGTCCAATAACTTCACATCTGGGCCTCTACTTACTATCTTACTGCTACCCTAGCTGATGAGGAGATATCTATCCATCATTTTATCTTACCATCTATCTATAGATACCTAAAGACATATGGATATGTAGATCTAGATAGATACCTATGTAGATCAATTGAGAGATGGATAGCAGATTTATCTACCAAGACAGCAAGATCTATTGATAAGTAGATGGTGGTGGTTGCTGTCCTTTGTTCTTGAAGAGGACCAAAATGACATCACTACATTAGAGTCAAGTTACAGTGTGTCCAACTGTGGCCAATCAGATTAATATGAGCTCATAATCCTCTACCACAGGTCAGACAAGTAGTCCATGTGAACATAGGGGGTGGATTCTCTAAATTTGCACACCTTACATTTCTTTTGAGCTGTTTCAATTCTGCTTTGCTCATAGAGCACAGCACCTTCCCTGATGAGGACATCCCATATTGGGCAATCCTGTGCCATGTCTCTCATGTCATGCAATCAATTCCAAAGTTCTTAAGTGAGACCTAGAGAATGTCTTTGTATCAATTTTTCTGACCCCCATGTGACCACTTGCTTGATAAATAGATAAGAAATAGATATAAATAGATCTATCTATAGATAGAGAGATAGACAAATAGAGACACCACCTCATCAGTCAACGTGGCAGTAATTTAGCAAGTAGAGACCAGACATGGAGTTAAAAGATCAGAGTTTAACTTAGACAAATCATGTAACCTCTTAGCCCCTATTCCCTCATCAAAAAAAAAAAAAGGAAATAATAATACACTTCCCAATACACATCTATCATCTATCTATATAAACCCATCTACATAAATAGATACTAGATATCTCTCAAGCAGACTATGTCTTTGAAATAGCATTTCAGGTATAATCACAACTAAAAAATTCATCAAATGCATCATATTAGTGTAAAGGAGTCAAGGTGGTCTGAGGGGAGGATCACCAGAGTTCAGCAGCTGCATGGGAAATATTTTCACCACTAGCTCTCCAAAAAGAAAATGGATGCTCAACACACTTTTAAGTTTAATCTGTATATGCTGAATAAGTGGTGGTATATGAATGCAATGGAATACTATGAGACATGATGAACAGAGAGGCCTGGAAGGACTTATATGAACTGATACTGAGTGAAAGGAGCAGAACCAGGAGAACATTATACACAGTAACAGCCACAGTGTGGGAGGAATTTTTCTGATCGACTTAGCCCTTCACAGCAATGCAAGGACCTAAGGACTCTTGAGGCAAAATGCCATCCACATGGCACATGCCATCCATATTCAGAGAAAGAACTATGGAACTGGAATGCAGAATGAAGCAGAATATTTTCTCTTATGTTATGTTTTGGTTTGTCATTCCTCATGGTTTCCCCCATTCATTTTAATTCCTCTATGCAACACGACTAATGTGAAAACGTGCTTAATAAGAATGTATGTATAGAAATTATGTAAGGCTGCATGCCATCTCAGGAAGGGGGGGAGGGGGGGAGAAAATCTAAGACTTATGGAAGTGATTGAAGAAAACTGGAAAAAAAATAAATTTTTTTAAAAGTTAATTATTAATATTTTCTCCATCACTTTCTTAAGTCTAGACAATCAACAAGACAATAAATCAAGTCCTAATTTCTAATATGCAACAATTTTCAAGATGTAAATGCTAACTCTTAAAATTTTTAAAATTGCTGGAGTTGGTTCAAGCTGGCTCCAGCATACCCTTGCTGGATAATCACCTTGTAAGATCCTTTTTACTTTGGACTTTTATCATCCTTTAAATCAGCTTTACTTTAAGGGTCCAGGCTAGAGGTCCTATAACATAGCTCAAATCCTACCATCTATAGGACACTCCTCCTCCCAACTTCTATATTCTCTCCTCTAATATTAGTTTCTATTTACAATGTCTGTATCTGCATGCTGGTTCAGTGAGCTTCTTAAGGGAAGAGGGACTTTGTTTTTGCTTTTTTTTTTTTACCCCTAGGGTTCACAGTTTGATGACTGGCACACATAATAAGTACTTAATAAATGCCTGGTGACATCCATCAGCTCTACCGGACAGCATATTTTCTTCATGACCTATTAAAATGCATTTCCTAATTTTCAAAGTCATGACTGTGAAAGTTCTCAAATTGTAGATTAGGAATAAGCACTCACAAGTTGTTAAAAGAATAATGCCTGAATTCAACGCAAAAGTTCTCATACTCTTAGACAACGTGTGTGTGTGTGTGTGTGTGTGTGTGTGTGTGTGTGTGTGCGTGTGCTGTGTATACATACACACAGATACATAGAGTCAAATAAAGATAGAAAAAGATGGAGAGAGGAAAGAGAGGGAGGGAGAGAGAAGAAAGGAAAAAAGAAGGGAGAGATAGAAAGGGAGAAAGGAAGGGGGAAGATGGGAAGAAGGAAGGTCAAAAGAAAGAGAAATAAGGAAGATAGGAAAGGAAAAGAGAGGAGAGGGGAGAGATGAGTGGGGAAAGAAAGACAGACACAAATTCTGAGGCCTCAGGCTTTTAGTGTAACAATTACAGGCATCATGGCATCATGAACAGCTTGCTGTATTCGAATCCCAGCCTCGCTACTTTCTACAAAATGACCTTAGGCAAGTCATGTCACTTTGACCATCTGTAAAATGAGAGAGTTGGACTAGCTCACTTGGGATCATAGTTGCAGGGTGCCCAAAGGGATCCTGGAAATCTTCAAGTCCAACATCTTCATTTTACAGATCAGAAAACTAAAGCCCACCCCTCATAACAAGTTAAATACTACTAGAGTTAGGGTTTGTACCCAGGTCCCTTGACACCAGAGCCAGTCCTTTTTGCCCTACATTCATTTCCAGTTGTCAATTCCATGATCCCAAATGCAAGCATTATAGTACTTGAGGGAAAGAGTGTTTTAAGACCTGTCCCAGTTTGACAGTGCTAAGACCAAGCTAATAACTGCTGCTTTCTAAAGCCAAACCAGTTCAACATCAAAGGCATGAATGCCAAGCCATGAAACAAATACAAATTCAGCTTTATACAAATAAAGCTGAAAAAGGCAATGTCACCATAACTGACCAACCAATAATACCTTTTACATGCCCAGGGGGAGGAAAGTGTGGGGAAGAAAAAGATACAAAATGGCATACAAGGTTTCAGCTACAGGCTCATCAAACAGAGCACTGAGCCTGGAGTCAAGAACTAAGTTCAACTTCAGGCTCAGATAGGTGACCCTGGCTTAGTCATTTAACCTCCATTTGCCTCAGTTTCTTCATCTGTAAGATAGGGGGAAAAAATAGCCTCCGGGAGTTATGATGATAAAGTGAGTTAATATTTATAAAAGCACTATACAAATGCTAGTTTGTATTATTATTGTGGAGCACATTTGCATTAGATTTTATCAACCATAATGTTAACATATCATATTTCACCACATAATCATCACAGATTTGTGCCAAATTTTTTGCAAAAAAGTAGAGGTGCAGCCATTATATGAAGCTTTTTTGAAAATAAATTGTGCCAGTACTACTTGCCTTTTAGTTTTCGCCAGTCTCACACCAAATTTTCAGTCACTGAAAACCGTCTTTCCACAGCTCTGCTTCCATGCTGTTCAGTGAACACAACCATTTTCAGCTTGAAGCCCAGAGAATAATTTTTATATTTACCCATAATCAGAAAGAAATGCTTCACACATTAATGTATTGCTGGCAGATGAACTGTACAGTTCAGCTAGGACAAGAAGCTGCAAGTCTTACCATATCACGTCACTTACTCATGGCACCTGCCCACCCTCTCCCATTGCGCCATTCTAAACAAACCATGCAAGCTGGCTTTCAGAAATATACTGACGATGCATGTGCACTGAGCATTCTAGGTTCATGGCTTGCAATGAGTGACAAACAAATGTACAGCCATACACCACTGGTGAATACATTGCTGCTCTGTTTACCTTTTCTGTAGTGTGACAAACAAAATTATATCATGCAATGAAAGGTTATAAGCTAATTTTTGGCTGCGACGATTATGCAGTGAAATACAGGTACTCAGTGAATCAGGGATTCTGTTCTATACAATATTTTCTGAAATTGCCATATATATAAATGTAAGTGAATGGTTCAGGTTAACTTCCTTCAGCATTAACCAGAGTTAGGGAGGACTGTACACAAGACTGTATAGAAAGAAAGGAAGAAAGACTATTTAAAGTTCTAAGCCACTGAGATATTTGATTTGTGACAACAGTAAACACTTGAATCCAAATAATTTCATTAATAACAATACTTAGCATTTATAGAGAGTGTGGGGACAAATATAAACATCCTATACTTGCCTCTATGACACATATTTGGGGTTCTTCCTTGTGACCATCCACCGGAACTTTAGCTTGATTCATCACCCATTCCTGAACAGCATCAGTAATATGAGGTACAACTGAAAAAGGCAATAAATGTAAAATTAGTCATTACCACCGAGTGTCTTTTTAAGCTACACAAACAACACAGATAGAAGGGCTTACAAGTTAGCCCTCTGATACCAGACTTCCCTTCACTAAATGAAGGATGTTTTCCTTATACAAAACAAATGAGACATTTAATTATAATAACTCTAAAAAACTGAGAGCTAAAAATAACATTATAATTGGTCTTTATTGTATATAAATGAAATTAAGATGTGCTCATCATGATTTATTTTTATTCAATGCCTCTTTTCTAATCAAATATACTCACCAGAGATCTTAGATCCAATTCTAAATATTCAAATTAGTCAACAAATACCTTTGATAATTTGAATTCACATTTAGGTACCATTATAATAAGATATCAAACCTTTTTTTTTAAGAAGAAATGATAAAGTTTAGTAATAGGAAAATACAATGGCTGTTTCCTATTTTCACATGTTCATAATATGTAGGCATGCTATTTTATATTTAAAAATGTATACATAACAAAGAAAGTCAAGCCTTCATTTTTTAAAACCGAAACAGTTCTAAAAGACTCATGAGCATACCTTGTACTGTTTTTCCCAAGTAATCGCCATGCCTCTCTTTATTGATTACGTGTTGATAGATCTTTCCTGTAGTGATATTGTTGTCTTTATAAAGGTTAATATCCAAGAACCTTTCATAATTTCCCAAGTCTAAATCAACTTCTCCACCATCATTTAATACAAAAACTTCACCTGGCAAAAAAAGATCAAAACAATGTTTGGGGTTATTTAAAAATAGTTTTGGACAGGGAGGTGGCACAGTGCACAGAGTGTCAGACCTGGCATCAGAAGGACTTCCTGAGTTCAAATCTGCCCTCCGACACTTACTAGCTGTGTGACTCTGGGCAAGTCACATAACCTCGTTTTCCTCAGTTCCTCATGAATAAAATGAGCTAGAGAAGAAAATGGCAAATCATTCCAGCATCTTTGCCAAGAAAACCCCAAATGGGGTCACAAAGAGTCAGACACAACTGAAAAACGATTCAACAACAAAAAATTAGTTTTAGCATCTTGATATGAAAACTTTCTATCATGCTTCAAAAGAGGTAAGTAATAAGGGCTGGACCTATGGTTTCATTGTCAGTCAGTTAAGAAGCATTTATTATATGACTGTTTTTGTGCCAGCAACTGATAGCTAAGACAGCCCGTTTTCAAAAACTTACAATCTAATGGGAAAGACAACATGAAAACAAGTACAAACAAGAGAGAAAAACAGAGATTTAGATAGATATACACACATACACATACACATGTGATAAAATGGATATAATTAACAGAGGGAAAGCAATAGTATTAAAGAAGATCAGGAAAACCTTCTTGTAGGAAACAGGATTCTCCTAACAATGTGGAGACCTAATGAGATATGTTATTCAATGATTTCAGTCCTATCCAACTCCTTGTGACCCTATTCAGTTTTCTTGGCAAAGACAATGGAGTGGTTTGCCATTTCCTTCTTCAGTTCATTTCACAGATAAAGAAACTAAGGCAGACAGGGTTAAGTGACTTGCACAGGGTTACACAGCTAGTAAGTGCCTGAGGGCAGATTTGAACTCAGGAAGAGGAATATTCCTGACTCCAGGCTCACCACTCTATCCACTGCACCACCTAGCTGTCCACCCTAATGAGATGCTATAGCTAAAAAATTCATTTAACCTGATAACGATCCTTTCAACATGGGCTAGCCTTGGTTTTATGGACATTACTGTTCATCATCTGTCCATTCTCAAAGCCTGGTAGGACTGCCAGACTTTTAAGTTTTGCTGAGAAGCTCCAAAGACCTAGGGTCATGTCCGCGAAACATAAAAGAAGGGTTTTCATGTATATTTATGTGGAATATATATGCATGTGCATATGTGTATGTTCTACCTAATATATGTATAGATACATATACACATTTTACTTCACTAAAAACAACCTAGAGTCCAAAAATCATTTTAAAGAATCTCTCCTTTAATCATCAATTTATCTGAATGAAAATCTCTAGTAAAAATGTTTACTAATAAAAATGGGAAAAGTGGGAAAAGTCTGTCCTTTTCATAGTAGCCAAAAAAAAATGGAAACTAAGAGGGTATCCTCCCTCTTACTGGGAACTGGGCTAAACAAATGACATATAAGATTGCAAGCTGTCTCAGGGAAGAAGGGTAGAAGGAGGGGGAGAAAATTTAAAACTTATGGAAGTGATTGTTGAAAACTGAAAACAAATTAATTTCTTTTAAATGACATGTGAATGTAATGGAATATTATTGTGCCATAAGAAATGAAGTTTCTTTTTTATATATTTATTTTTCCAATTACATATAAAAGTAACATTTTTTTTCAAATTTTGAATCCAAATTCTCTCCTCTCTCCCCTTCCCCTTCATTAAGAAGGCAATTAATTTGACATAGGTTATACATATGTCAATATATACATATTCAAAACAAGAACTGAACAGTTTCAGAGGAAACTGCAGATGCTTCTAGAAAATAATGTTGAGTTGAAATGAGCAGAATTAAAAGATCAATGTATAGATTGTCAATAACAGTATAGAGAAAGACTTTGGAACATTGATTGACCAATGCCCTGATAAATCACCCTCATGAGAGAACTGATGATGAAACACGCAACCTGCCCCCTTGACAGTGAGGTGAGGGATTTGAAATGTAGAACAAGACACACATCTTTAAACACAACTAGTGTGTGATTTTGTTTTGCTGGACTATGCGTATTTGTTAAAAAGGTTTTCTTTTTTCTTTTTTAAAAGTTGTTCAATGTTGGGGGCAGTGGAAGGGAGAGATAAATGCCTATGAAATTATTTTCTTTATTAAAATGAGAGATTGGTTTTTTTAAGGGAAATGACTTATGGTCCTTTCGATGAAGCTTGTTATTGTCTTTTTGAATCTGTTTATTTAAAATTCTTCTTGCTTAGGATTTTGCTCTTCCAAACTCATCACACTTCACAAAAGACTTTAAAAGGGTAATAATTTGCTTCAGAGCACCAGTGTTCTCTGCTTTGCAACTGCCAGAACCAAATTTTGAATTAGACTATCTTGAGTAAAGTGTCAGTTTTTAAAAAGATAATAGGAAAGAAAGCAGAGACATTTCTGGAATCATAGCCACTATCTGAGAAGAAATGTCTCTAGGTTTCCATTATACTTGCTAAACATGGGCCATCCTCATTATGGGTCAGCTTTCCTAAAGCTGCTTTAGAAGAATTAAACCTCACTGACAATTCCAAACTCAGTAAGAAACCTCAATTGTCAATGCTGGAAATCATAGTGAAAAATATCCAATTTCCTGGGGCACTCAATTCAGCCTCCCTCTTTTCTATCTCATGGTAATTCTCCTAAGTGTTCCTTCTGTCTGGCAGCCCTCTCTTATTCTAAAGCTACAAAAAAAAAGGCAAATTGAAAAAATTTGTGATTATAATTGTCTGTGCTTAACACACAGTTGACTTACTTCCTGCTTAAAATTCATTTTAATCCATTAACCCAGGATTGTAGAGAGAAGCCAAGGTCCTACTACCTTAAACACTTCCTTTGGCAGCAATTTTCTTGTGTCTCCAAGTTCTCAGGGGAGGCCATGTGCCCTAATAATGTGATACTTCAATATTTCTTCAATTATTTGGGGGATAGAGTGGAATTATCAGGTCTTCTTTGAATTCATTTCATTTTGAAAGTGATTTTTTCAAGGGCAGCTAGGTGGTGCGATGAAAAAAGCATCAGCCCTGTAGTCAGGACGACCTGAGTTCAAATCCAGCCTCAGACACTTATTAGCTGCGTCACTCTGATTGTCACATCACTGCCACACACCCCTCGCCCCCCCCCCACCCCAAAGAAAGTAAATGTTTTCAAAGCACTTTTCTAGATTTGGAGACTAACTCCCAAAAGTACAGGAACAATTGCTTTTGTGATTAATATTAACACTGTTTTAAAAGTCCAACAGAAGAAATAATTTTAAAAACCTACACTAAACAAATTCTGTCATCTCCACAAGACTGAGCCCGATATTATTTCTTCTCTCTAATCTTCACTAGTTCCTTCCTCCCTGACCACAACTATGTCCAGGCCTCCCCAATTCCTAAAATTAAAAAAAACCCTCATTGGGATAGGCCCTGTGTAATAATGCTTCCATTCATTTTCCTTACTCTTTTAAGCACTCAGAAATCTAGCTTCCAGCCTTACCACTGAATTGAAACTGCTCTTACCAATGTTCTCCTAATTGCTAAATTTAACGACCTCATCCCAACCCTAATCTTCCTTGAGTTTATTGCAGCATTTAACATTACTGACTCCCCTCTCCTCCTCGAGGCTATCTCTTCTTTAAGGACCCTACTCTCTCTCCTGTACTTTGCCTACATAATGAAAAGACAGGACTGATTGGAAAAGATGCTGACATTGGAAAAAATTGAAGGAAAAGGGGAAAGCAGAGGATGAGATGAATAGTGTCACAGAAACAACGAATATGAACTTAGACTCAGAGAGATAGTGGAGGACAGAAGAGCCTGGCGTGCTGTGGTCCATGGAGTCATGAAGAGTCAGATACGACCAAAAGACTGAATAACAATACTCTCTTCTTGTACTCCTTCTACCTAGCTGACATCATTATCTCAATCTCCTTTGCTGGCTCATTCATCATCAACATTGCTAACTGTGGCCAGGGCCCTCTCTTCTTTTCTTCTCACATGGCCCCAAAAGTGTGGCTGGTGATTTTGCACAACCATCCCTCGCTTAAGTCCAATTCACTTCCATGTCATGGCATCACCTCCCTGATGTCATGGTCTTCTTTGAGAACAAAGGACAAACAGCAACCTATGTGAGTAGAAAAAGAGCTAAATACTGGGACCAAACTGGAACTGGACAGTTGGGAATACTTCTTTCTTTCTCTCTTTCTCTCTAACCACACAACTACTTCAGAAATAATGTAAACAGCAATTATTTCTGTTTTGGCCAGACACCCTGAAGGTCTTCCCCTTCCAGATCCTAATCACTGAATGGGCTTTGCCCCAGTCAAACTAGGACCTGTTGAAGATTTGGCTTGAAAAGGCCAAATTCCCCCAATGCATCCTGAGTCATCTCCAGCTGTCCTTATCTAGATCTGGCCACCAGAATCAGATGGCTCCAAAGGAAAAAGTACGACTGGTGATTCTGCACAATCCTCCATCATTTAAATCCAATTCACTTGCGTGTCACAGCATCATCTTTCTGGTGTCTTGGTCCTCTTTGAGAGCGAAGGACAAAAAACACATGGCCACATCCCATCCCATGAGATAGGTCCATAGGTCCATCAGTAAGATGACTCCCACATCTCTACCTGCAGCTCCCCTGAGCTCCAGTCCCATATTTCCAACTATTTATTAGATATTTCCAATAGACTAAAGCATAACTCATCATCTTTCCCTCAAAACTCATTCATCTTACAAATTTCCCTTTTACTGCTAACAGTACTACCAACCTTTTAATGACCAAGCTCACAATCTCTTCTCACCCACCCCATATATCTAAGCAATTGCCAAATCTTATCATTTCTATCTCAATAACATCTATCAAACATACCCTCTCATCACACTTAGATAGCCACCTCACTATATATGTATATATATATAGAAAGAGAGATAGCCACCTCACTATATATATATATATATATGTATATATATATATATATATATATATATATATACATATATATATATATATAGAGAGAGAGAGAGAGAGAGAGAGAGAGCGCGCTCAGGTCCTCATAACCGCTAGATTGGATTATTGTAATAGTCTATTGACCTCCTTGCCTCAATTCTCTTCCCATTTCAATCAGTGATTTTCCTAAAACACAGGTCTAGCCGTGTGTGTGTGTGTCTCTCTCTGTCTCTCTCTCTCCCCATACATACACACACACACACACACACACACACACACACACACACACACATGCACACCAC
This sequence comes from Potorous gilbertii, assembly GCA_028658325.1. Taxonomy (NCBI): domain Eukaryota; kingdom Metazoa; phylum Chordata; class Mammalia; order Diprotodontia; family Potoroidae; genus Potorous; species Potorous gilbertii. The sequence goes on along the minus strand of CM053771.1, from coordinate 311,636,745 downwards.
TCAATACACTTCAGTGAATACTTGTAGGACCAAATATAAATTCCACTTTTGTCATTTAAATCTCATTACAACCTAGCCCCATCCTAACTTTCCAGCCTTTTTATACATTACCACCTAATGTGAAGTTGGAAGCAATTAGGTGACTGAGTGAATAGAGCTCTGGGCCTGGAGTTAGGAAGACCTGAGTTCAGATTCAGTCTCAGACACTTACTAGGTGTGTAAGCCAAGTCACTTAACCAACTGTTTGCCTTAATCCACTGGAGATGGAAATAGAAAATTATTCCAGTATCTTTCCCAAGAAAACTCCATGAACAACAAGGTCTAGAGGGTCACAAAGAACAGGACACAACTAAACACCACCACCACCTTCTTAATATTCCAGCAACACTGGCCCCCTGGCTGTTTTGAACATACTATATTCCATCTACCATCTCCATTGCATTACACAGTCTGCTTCTGGGTCCCATGAGTGGAATGTACTCCCTCAACTCAACCCCCATGCCTGATTTTCTTCAAAATTCAGCTTGAGTACCACTGTGACGTCTTCTCCCCTACTCCTCTCAGTTCCATTTTGCAAATCCTTATATGTGTATATATGTACATGTGTATGTATATACACATACATATGTGTGTGCACACACATACACACACACACACACACACACACATAATCTCCCTCATTAGAATATAAGCTTCTTGAAGTCAGGAAATGTTTCACTTTCGTCTTGGTATCTCCAGTTCTTAGCACAAAGTCTGGCACACAGTAGGTGCTTAATAAATGTTTCCTGATTGATGGTTTATAGATTTAACTATTAAATTATTCAAAGAGTCATGAAGTAAGAGCTTGAAAGAATTTTAGAGATCCCTTTCAAGCTCCTCACTGTACCAGAAACTGGAGCCCAAGAGTTTGATAGATTCACCCAAAGTTTTATAGTGACAGAATCAAGATTACCACAAAGTTAAACAACCCTGTTAGCTAACAACTTTGCACTTTTGCTCTCACTCATGCTCTGTCTGTCTCTGTCTTGCTCCTGTCTGTCTCTTTGTCTCTCTGTGTCTGTTTCTCCATGTCTGTGTGTGCGTGTCTCATTGTCTCTCAGTCTCTGTCTCTCTCTGTCTCTCTCTGTCTCTCTCTCTCCCTTTCCCAACTTCCTAATGCTAATTTTTCACATTTCAAAAATTTTATTTAATACTAGGTCCGTATACCAAAGAGATCATAAAAAAGGGGAAAGGACCTACCCACATGTACAAAAATAATTATAACAGCTTTTTTATGCTGGCAAAGAATTGGAAATTAAGGGGATCCGCATCAATTGGGGAATGACTGAACAAGTTGTGATCTATGAATGTTATAGAATACTATTGTGCTATAAGAAATGGAAAGACTTGCATGAACTGATGCTGAGTGAAGTGAGCAGAACCAGGAGAACACTGTGAGATGACCAACTTTGTTAGACTTAGCTCTTCTGAGCAATGCAATGATGGATCTAAGACAATTCCAAAAGATTCATGATGGAAAATGCTGTCCACATCCAGAAAAAGAAACTATGGATTCTAAATATAGATCAACGGATATTATTACTACGTTTTTTTTTTTTGTTTTCAGTTTTTTCTTTCTCATGTTTCTTCCCTTTTGTTCTGATTCTTCTTTCACAACACGACTAAGTGGAAATAGGTTTAATATGATTGTACATGTATAGCATAGATCAGATTACATGCCATTTTGGGGAGTGGGGAAGGGAGGGACAAGGGAAAATTCAGAACTCAACATCCTATAAAAGTGAATGTTGAAAACTAAAACTAAATAAATAAATAAATAAATCTTATTAAATACTTATCCTGGAACTACCCCCAAACTGCCCATTCTCAAACCACCCCTCTGGAATCCATCCCATACCATTCAATTGTGATTTTCAAGTCTAAATTACTCAAACAACTTTAAGTCACCTATGCTTAAAAAAAAATAGTAGGGATAAACTTACTTGATTTTGGAATAAATTGAGATCTCATTTAACTGTGTCTGAATTAAGCTCTTAGCAAAATTGGTTTGAAATTCAAGTCTGACAAGTGACCTAACAAGGTGGTCAAGGAGATATACATGAAAATAATTCAAGAGCTTCAATTTACAATTTAAAAGCCTCTTTACAGGCAAATTTAGGACCAGTTTGGGAAATTTTACACCAAATCAACAAGCATTTATTAAATATCTTGTATGTTCCAGGCACTATACCAGGTGACAGAAATACAAATACAACAAATGAAACAGTCCCTACCCACAAGGTAGTATATTGAAAGATAATGTGGACTAGTGGATAGAGAATTAACCTTAGAGTCAAATAATCTGAATTCAACTCCTGCTTATCACTAGCTGTGTGATCATGGACTCAACTTGTCATTATGCCATGTAACTCTAAGACTGTTCAATGGATTTACTGAGCTTCATGTGATAGAAGAAATGACCCATACTGATAAAATTAGAGGTCCAATTTTTTTTAACAGCTTCAAAGTTAAGAACATTTTCTTAGGACAAAGAACTCAGTCAAAAGTTTCAGGCTAACATTATGCAGCAGTCAACTATGATAGACTTAGTTCTTCTCAGCAATACAATGATCCAAGATAATTCCAAAAAACACATCTAGAGTCTAAATGCAGATCAAAGCATATTACTTTCACTTTTTTTCTTTCTCAGGATTTCTCCCTTCTTTTTTGATTCTTTTTTTTCACAATACAACCAATGTGGAAATCTGTTTAACATTATTATACATGTATAACCTATGTCAGATTGTATGAGGTCTTGGGGAGGGGGGAGGGAAAGTAGGGAGAAAAATTTGCAACTCAAAATCTTACAAAAATGAATACTGAAAACTACCTTTACATGTAATTGGAAAAAAAATACTATCAAAAGAAAAAAGTTTCAGGTCACAGGTCAGTTGTTTTCTTAAATAATTGGCTGAGGCAACAACATAAGTTTAAGAAATTTCTAAAAGCCAGGAAACTGAGCAAGCCTAATCCAAAAGAATGTGGTAGGATGGTGAAACCGATAGCCTGAAGTAAAGAAGACTCATCTTCCTAAATTCAAATCCGGCCTCAGACATTTACTAGCTGTGTGACCCTGGACAAATCACTGTTCGCCTCAGTTTCCTCATCAGTAAAATGAGCTGGAGAGGAAATGGCAAACCACTCCAGGATCGTTGTCAAGAAGACACCAAACAGGGTGAGAAGAGCCAGACATGACTGAAAATGACTAAACAAGAAAAATTCCAAAAGAAGGGGTGGTAGGCTGTCCTAATATAGGTCACTCTCATTCAAATTTTTAATTATCTCTGAAAGAAATATACCAACATCCCCCAAAAAAGATGATAGGGTAAACATCGACAAAACTGTATTCTCTACTATACCATGCTCATAGGGCGAAAAGGTTCCAGCATCAATGTTAATGTAAGGGTCGATTTTGATGGCAGTTACTCGGAGGCCACATGATTTTAGGATAGTACCAATGCTGCTTGCAATGATCCCTTTTCCAATGCCAGAGATCACCCCACCAGTGACCAGGATATACTTCATTGGCAGTCCAATGGCCAGAGGCCAGTGCCCAGATCAGGAATCTGAAAGAAAAAGCAGTTATCACACCATAGGAAGAATGCTTTGTTTTTCATAAAAGGATACTTCGAATCAAAGTAAAAAAGAAAAACAGCTTATACTTGAATTTCAAAACTATCCACTTCTACTGTCAGAATTATAAACATTTGAAAAAGACCCTATTTTCCAAGTTTTCTACTAACTTTTGCTTTCAACAGCAGAAAGTGACATGTATTCTATTCAGGCAAAGAAGCCTATCTATGTTCCCGAAGAAATTCTATGCATCTTCACTTTTAGTATAACCATGCTTTGATAAGCAAAAAACAAACCCAGAAAATTAAAGAACCTGCTCTCTTTTATTCAGGACACTTAATTAAAGTTGTCATATTTTGGTACCCAATAAGAAGAAGGGGAAAAAAAATCAAGATTTTGTGTGGTAAATAAGGGAAAGCTACTGTTTTCTCTTTCTGTGCCCCACCCCACCCCTTAATTCTGGAAAGTTTCTGGGAAGATTTAGCTCTACCTGACTTCCCATCTGGGATTCTACCTTATGGATGGAGGTGGCAAAATTAGCAACAATTGTATTGTTAGCATTGCTACCCCCATCATTACTTCTCATCAACATATCCAGAACTGGGTATCCACCAATGTTTCCTTTATTTGCTTTCCAAGTCAACCTTTCACTTAAAGATGTCATTTTATTATACACTCATAATATATACAGGGTGTAAAGGAAGGTAAATGTGGTATTTTTCAAATGTTTCTAACTCCAATAGTAGAAGTGGGTACCTTTTGAAATTCAGACGGAGTAAGTTCTTTTTAATTTTCTAGTTTGAGTCTAACGTATGTATCCTTTTTAATAATACTTTTTGGGGGTGGGAGTCATTGGAGAGTCATGACTTTTTTTTAAACTTTAACAAAATATTTAATGTCTTTAAAGATAAGTCATTTAACCTAAATTTCTTTTTTGGGGGGGCGGGGGGTAATGTTATAAAATAGAGGATAATATTTGCAGCCTACTTCCCAGTGAGGAAAATACTCTACAAAGCATTTCATGAATGTGAGCTATTGTTAAGAATCCTATTTCTAGAGTCCTAAGTTTGAGGTGCTCATCATGATAACTGTTTCCTCACACTCCCAGTTCCACTGCCCATTCCACCATGGATCTGTTCTCTTACTAATACTGTCAAGGTCTTCTCTCTCCAATGTAAGCCTGGGAGAGACATGAGAGGCCTCTTCACTGAATGTGTGTTATCACACTCAAAGTGAGAACCTGAAAAGGCCAGTTTCTCCCAGTGCATCCTGGGTCATCTCCAGTCATCCTGATGAATATCTGGCCACTGAACCCAGGTGGCTCTGGAGGAGAGGTCAGGCTGGTGACCTGCACAGCCCTCCCTCACTCAAAGTCAAGTGCAAGTCATGTCGTCATCTCCCTGATGTCACGGTCCTCTTGGGGAAGGATGGACAAAGACAAGGAGAGACATGATCCTTTTTTGGTGAAGATGCCTCATTCCCAAACTGAACAAATAATGCCTGATAAATCACAACAGACCTTGAAAACACATTCAAATGCAAGTCAAACATAAGACAAGTCCGTCTCTAAAGTGTGCGCCCACTTGACGAGCATTTTGAAGGACCACGACCTTTCGTTACTGTCGGACAGAGTAACTTTGTCCTTGAAGGTCCCGGTTCATCGGTGACGCCGTGTCCTCAGCAAGCTTTACGGCTGGTCTGTGCCCCTGGGGCTCCCCAGAAGGACGGCCCGCCTAAGAGCCGGACAAGGCTTCGGACAGGACGGCCCTCATCACCACGCAGTAATTTCGTTACTTTGGGAATCTACAAGCTCCCGAAGGGACCAACGAGCCCAGGGCTTTCCTTGTCCCGGGGCTGCTTAAAACACGCTCTTCTCCAGCGGAGGGAAGGAGGGCGCGGCCCGCCTGCCATCCCCGCGGCAGGGGAGCAGCCCCCAAGAAGGAAGAGCGGGGGGCCGGGAGGCGAGGAGGCCATTAACCTCTCCTCCGAAAGGACGCCGGCGGGCGGAGCTCAGGGGGGGCGGGCGGAGCTGG
>CM053771.1:311589259-311630600 GCA_028658325.1 Potorous gilbertii | reverse complement strand
GGGGGGCGGCCAGGGGCGAGAGCGCCAAAGAAGGCGGATTTCCTTCCCTCCCGGGCGCTGCCTCCTCCGGTCCATCCGGGCTCCCCTCCCCCCGCTCGGACCTGGCCAGCGGAGCCCACCTCCCGGCGCCTAGCCCCCCCTCCCCCGCCCCGCGTTTAAATTAAGGAGCAGGCCGGGGCTGCCGTCTGCGAGTCCCCGCTCCCAGGGCGGGGAGCGTCAGAGGACTTAACTCCGGCCGCAGAACGGGGTGAAGGTCAAGCACCAGCAGGACCGGGGGAGGACAGGCCGGACAAAGGAGGCCGCCCGGGGGAAGGTTCGGAGCGCCCGCGGCTGGGCCTGCGGCTGGGCCCGCACGAACGCTTGCGCCCGGGCTCGGGGCCTGGACTCCGCTCCTGCACCGCCAAGAGGAGGGCGGGAGAGGGGGTGTGCGGAGATCTAAGGCGGAGTCCCCGCGAAACCCGCGCGGGCCCCGAAGCCACGCATCCGCCCCGCCAGTGCGGAGACACCGCGGGGAGCCTAGGGAGCACGCGGGCCCGGCGTGAGCGGCGGAGAGGGGGCCCCGACCCGAGCAGGCCGGGAAAGGCTTTACCTGAGCGGGGAGCCGTGGAGGTGGAGGGGGAGGGCGGGGGCGGCAGGCCAAGCTCCTCCCACCCGGCCCGCCCCCGGGCCCCTGCTTAGCTCACCTGGCTGTGGCGCAGCCTTCGGGCTCTGGCCCCGGGGCCGGTTAGCGAGGGAGGGGAGGGGAAGTGGGGAACTCTGTTACCCGCAGAGAGGGCGCCCCGAATCCAGAATCCCAGCTAACCCTGATCCCGTTCCGGCTGTTTGGGTTTTCTGGATCTGCAACTCCGCTAAAGAAACCCTGTTTATCCGGCAGCCCTAGGAATTCGCGGTGTGGCTCCTTCTTTTCAATAAAGCTTTCTTTTTTTAGTTAAATAAGTCCACGGATGGCCACTGTGTCATTCCTTTTATCAGACTATGCTTACATAACTCTGGTTGCAAGAGTTTTCTCTTGGCTTTTAATGCGCTGGGGAAAGGAAGTTAGCAATAATGATGTGCTCTTCCTCCCTCCCACCAAAAAAAAACGCACTGTAATATTTTTCTTTAATTCGCTAAAGATAATAGGAGAAAGTTCAGAAGGGCACTCCTCTACTGGGTAAACTTTTGAAAGTAAGGTGCCGATTAAACAAGGGAGTGTGTGCGTATGTATGCATATTTGTGTATATGGGTATTTATGTTGGCATATTAATATGCATTGATATATCAATATATACATACTATATGTCATTGTATATCTATATAGTATAGGTATATATTGATATATACATAATACACATATTTGTACATGTGTGTATATTGATATCTAAAAATATATCAATACATACTATATGTCAATATCAATATATATGATAGATAAATCTATATAATATACAATAATATCAATATGTATATATTGATATAGTATATGTTGTATATCAGTACATACAATATATGCACTATGTAGCAACATAAATATATACATATATGTGTGTGGAAATAGATAAATAACCCCAAATGTGATGAGGAAGAGTCAAACATGACTGAAAATGATTAAACAACAAATATATCTACATAGATTGATATATACACAATACACATCTGTATATATGTATAGTATGTAGCAATATATACATATCAGTATATATTGATATAAAAACAATAAACATTTTTATATACTGATATGTAGATAGATATATATTATATAGCAATATCTACATACTCTATATTAACATATATACATACAGATATATAACAATAGACATTTGTATATGTGTGTATATATTAATATTTTTTATATATTGACATCTATATATATACAATATGTACTATATAATATACTATATCAATATACAGATAGATATACCTATATTATATGTATATATATAGATATAAAATGTCCCTAAAATCTTAGTGCAATTCTGAGTTTCTGTAATAGTAAGGACCCTGACATACACAGGAGGGCCTGATGTTCAGGTTCTTAGATCTGCTTTTATAAAAGGGAAGCAACTTTTGAGGAGTCAACAATCTACTTTAATCAAGCACATATATCATTCACTTAGTTCAGGGGAAAAAGACAGCACCCTGAACCTCAGAGAAAATACAAACTGAAAAATAAAGACCAACAGATAGGGCTTCCAACTGTCTGACCATAAGCAATACATACATCACAGATCATCAACAGACAGATCCAACTGTCTGACCACTACATACACACATAGTTACCACAGAAAGATGCACCAACATCTGGGTTTTCAAAGGAGGAGGAGTCCTCTCCAGAGCGACTACCAAGAGTCTCACCTGGCCAAACACTTCCAATGAGTAAGGCCCAAAGTAAAACCTCACCTCAAAATATAGGTACACTTTTCAGAGCCAGAGGGTGTCACAACCCTTGAAAACCAGTGCCTCACAGGCCCATTATGGGTGGGGAAGATCTTTAATTCTCATTAATATAATTAACATTACAGCTTCATAGCTTAAACCAAACTAAGTTTAAATAGCTTAAAACTCCACTAAGACAACAATCCTATATTTTACTAGAAGGACCAGAATCTAAGAATACCTCCAAGGACCAAGCAAATTTCCCTGACACTTACCTGGTCCTTCTAGTTTCAAAAGCAAGTAGTATGAAATGGAGGCTCACACTGTCATGTTGAATCTTTTTTTTCAAGTTTTGCAGTGTTCCTGGGAGTGCTTTTTTTTTTAGTTCATAATTAAAAGTTCAGAGTTGAAAAAAGAAGCCTCCTTTAAAGAGGTGGACAGTTCTATAGTTATGGAATACTGCATTTCCTGTCAGGGATCACTGTACAGTACTAGTACTTTTAATATTTTATTGTATTATTCTATTCTTTTAATATTTTATTCTATTTTAATCTTTGTTACAAGGGCAGGTATAATGTTAATGTAAGGTTAATGGTGGGTGGGGGGAAGAGTTAAAGATCTTCCTCACCCATTAATAGGCCTCAGTACCTTTTGTTAATTTCTATTGAGGCACTGGGTCAGAGGGTTATACCCTCTAGCTCTAAAAAGTGTATAAATACTCTGAGGTGAGATTTTACTTTGGGGGCTTAGTTTTAGGAAGAAGGTTCCAGTGCAGGATGAGACTCTGGGCAGCGATTTTAAGAAGCCCTCCAGCTTTGAAAACCCAGATGTTGGTGCTTCACTCTCTCTAGTAACCATGTGTGTCAGATGTATGTATTGCTTATGGTGAGACAGTTGGAAGCCCTGTCTGTTGGTCTTTATTTCTCTGTTGGTATTTTCTTTGAAGTTCAGGGTGCTGACTTTCTCCCCTGAACTAAGTGAATGATATATGTGCTTGATTAAAGTAGATTGTTGACTCCTCAAAAGTTGTCTATATATTGATATAGTATATTTCCAGGTCCTTGCTGTTACAGCAAGTCATTTGGATTGGGGGAGGGAAGGATATATTCAGAATCTAATGTGATGTCAAAACAAATGTATCAATAAAACTAAAAGAATGGTCATTGTGACTCCTCTCCTTGTCACAATTCTCATTTTTCCTTCACCTAACATTCTCCATAAGAGTAAATCCAGTCATCCACAGGATTAAAGACTGAGAGCTAAAAGGGACTCCAAGGTTACCCAGTCTAACTCCTTTCTCTTAAGATGAGAAATCTGAGGCACAAAAGAGGTTAATAACTTGCCCAAGGTTCTACAAATAAGTAAAGCTGTGATATAAGCCCAGTCCTTCTGAAGCAATATCCACTGCTTGCCCTTTCAAGTCAGCACAAAAGAGTCAGAAAACTCTAGCCATGCACCTGTATAAAAAAAAAAAAATCATCACAGAGTTCTGAGTTGTAAGGGACTTTTAAAAATCATTAGTCCTACCCACTCATTTTGAAAACTAAGAAACAGAAGTCCAAACTTTTGAATTTGAACATAGTCACACAAGAAGTAGAGGTTAGGTAGGATTTAAAGTCATGTCTTGTCATTTTCATTCATCTCACCGACTCCTGTGAAGGGACTGGTGAACTGGATGCTTGTGAAAGTAATTTGAAATTGTCAGATGGAAGGTATTTTGTCTATTCGACAAACATTTACTAACTGCTTTTATTTCTGTAGTTTGTTTTTTCTTTTGGCAAAATATTAGGAGTTAAGTGTTGGAGGTACACCAATGAAAAAGACGTAGGCCCTATTCTCAAAGAGTTTATAATCAATTTGAAAAGCCAGGGTAGACAAAATATAACGTGCAAAAATAAGAATAATGCCAAGTTATTTGTAATAGGGTCAAAGTGGAGATCCATATAAATTGCTCTAAGAAAATGTGAGGAATGATAGAAGACTTTTAGTCTAGAAAATGTGTCAGGGGAGAGGTAAACAAACAAACAAAATTATGATTTTTGTCATTATCAAAAGGCATGCAAAAAAGGGTTGGTCTTTTTTCTGTTGTTCAGTTACGTCTATCTCTGACCCCACTTGGGGTTTTCTTGGCAAAAATGCAGGAATGGTGTTACCATTTCCTTCTCCTGTTCATTTTTAAAATGAAGAAACTGAGGCAAACAGGATTAAGCGACTTGCCCAGGGTCACAAAGCTAGTAAGCGTCTGAGGCCTCTCTGAACTCAGGTATTCCTGATTTTAGGCCAGGAGCTCTATCCATTTCTCCAGGTAGCTGTCCAGCCCCCCAAAATGGTAGACAAGATTAAATAATAGAGAAGAGTTTGGCCATAGGTTATGGGGGATGTTTTCCATTGATTGATTACACAAATGAATGCTTATTATATTCATGAGATTTAATAACTGGGCTTGGGTTGAGGGGTATTCAAAAGAAATATAAAGATCAATCCTTCACTAAATGACTCCATCCTTCTTTCAGAAGCTTTCTTGTTTACCATTTATATGTCTTCTGTGGTGCAGAATCAGGAAAGGAGTCTAAGAAGCACAGGCCTCATCAAATGGGGTACAATATCTGATGCCTTAGAAAAAAAATGGAGATATATAGGAATGGAAGCCACTTCTGCCTATCCATTAAATAATATAAAGGATCATTAAAATGCTCATATGACAAAACGTGGGATTTCATGCTTTTGTTCTCAAATATCTACTACTTTAATACATAAGACCCCTTTGAGCTAAACCCCAACTTCAACTCACAGGGTGACTCCCATAGATGATGACTAGTCCAGGTTCAAGTCACCCTTTTGGTCTGCAATCCTAAAACTTAATGACTCCCAACAGACATATTTACCTTTCAACAAGAAGTCAGCAGACACAGCTTAGAGCAAAAGGATTTTATTGGATCATAGTGAGAGGATTTATTCCTAAATCTTAGGGCACATATTCCCCTACTGCATAGTCAGCAAATACAGAGATCGAGCACAAGGGGAACCAAACATGAGGAATATATGTAAATTGGACAACTCAACTCCAAAACTGCAGGGCTCCTGATGGCCCCGTGTGATGTCCCTGCCTTGTTTCTTGTTATGACACCTGAAACTGCTTTCTGCTGGGCATATTACTGGTTGGATGTAGTCCTGCAGCCTCCAACTTCTGACTAAACTGAAATCTTTAGTTGGAGCTTTGTATGAACCTTTACCTTAGGACCAGAGAGAAATATCCCTACTTCAGTCCCCTTGGAGTTTTGGCTCTGAGGATCCCTGTTCCAGGCAACAGTCTCTGAATGTCAACATAAAAGTTGCAAAGTGCAAAGTCTTTGAATTCTCCTCTCCAGCTGAGTATAAAGCAAGCATCTCCTAAGAGAGGGCGGCTGTTGCCATCTGTCCTTCATTCTAGAAGACAATCAATGACATCACAAGGGTGATGTCCTTGACTTACAAGTGAATTGGATTGAAGTGAGGCAGAGCTGGGCAGTCACCAGCCTTACTTTCTCCTCCAGAGTCACTGAAGTCCAGGATGAAGTGGGTGACTGGCCACTTGACCTCTAAATTTAGGTGTTTCCCAGGTCTCAGTCTGTCTGAGGCTATACCTATTCACCAACTAAGGGCTAGTAAGAATTGAGGCAAAAGACAGCAAAATTTATCCTCACAAAGATCAGTCTGGGAGGGGAAGAACCTCCACAGTTTCTGGCTGGAACAGAAACAATTGCTATTTTTACCCATTCTAAGCCGAACTAAACTATGGGCCACAAAGGTTGGGGTTGGGCCTTACTCTTACCCATTCAAAGAAAGTCCCAATATTTGTGGCTTAAAGTCTTAGTCTAGGAGCTTCTTTGATGGAGTGACAGAGAGAAAAGAAATACTGCAAAAGGCTCCCTTGAACATTTTATCTTAGAGTTAGTAACTTAGCAATCATAAATTCCTCCCGAACCATCCATTGCTTTAACTTTACAATTCCATTGAATTAATCAAGAAATTTATTTAGCTTGATTAGAAGGAAAAAATAACCTCTCTTAAATTACCAGTTTTTTTAAAGAACACATTCTGCTCTCAGTTTGTTTTTTGACAATTCCCCAATTTGATCAGGGATTTCCAAATCTCTTTTACTAAAAGGATGGATCTTAGATTTTATCAACGTGGCTGCTCCCTGTATCATAAGGGTTCTGAACCTGTATTCCATGGACTTCTAAGGAGCCCATGCATTGATTTCAGGGTGCGCATAAACTTCAATAGAGGAGAAAAAATTACATCTTTATTTCAATGTCATTGATTTCCTAGGTATTTATTTCAGGTATTTAAGAACGTTATTCCAAAAAGAGGGTCCATAGGCTTCTTCGGACGGCCAGAGGATTCAAACGGCACACAAAAAGATGAAAAATACCTTCCCCTTTTTACTTCTCCTTCTGAGACACTCGTCCTTCCCTAACTCTTCCAAAGGTCTTCTGACGACGTGTGTTCTGACGGAACACAGACTGGCCCTCTGTGGTTATTCTTCACTGTTGCCACCTGATGAGCCTCCTGTTCCAGCTGCTGAACACACGAGGCGGTGCCCTAGATTGCAGCGCGGGGCCTGGAGTCACGAAGACCCGAGTTCCAATCGGCCCACTTACCAGCCACGTGACCTGGGAGAACTCGCTGCCGCCGGGTGCCTCACTGTCATCGTCCGCAAGCGGGGATAACGGGAGTCCCTACCTGCCAGGTGGGTCGTGAGGACGAAAGGAGACAGGCAGCGCCAAGGGCTGCCTGCGGGCCCAGCACGTGGCACGTGGAGGCGGCGCTTAAGCAGGGCCGGGCACGGGCAGCAGGCGCTGCGGAAGCATTACCATCACTGAGGCTTCATCTCCTCCCTTCTCAAACCGGCGCCTGATCGCGGGTTCCTCTATCTGCGCTCGCAGACCCCCCTATTCGGTTCCCACAGCGCCAGGGGACGGCCTGGGCGTGGCCAAGCACGCGGCCACGGGAGCTCATTCCTGCCCCCAAGCCCAAGCTCCGGAGCGAAGCTTGCGGACATCGACCAATCCTCGAGCCAGCCCGAGGAGAACGCCGAACGCGGGCACGCCGGAAGTGACGCGTGCGAGCGGTGACCCTAGAGGAGTGGGGACGGGCAGATCGGCCGCTCGTGGGACTGGAGTCTGAACTACTTCCGGCGCACTCGGAAAAACTGGCGAGTTGAACTTGGCGGCGGCGGCGGCTGCTACCGGACCTCGGTGACCAGGCCCACCGGCCGGGCAGGCGGGATGTTGCGGGGTCTGGGCAGCTGGTTCGGCTTGGAACAGGCGTCGGCAGGGGGTGAACCTCCGGCCGCGGGGAGCCCCGAAGAGGCGGCGGCCGCGGAGAATGAGCCCGAGCCGCCGGCGGGGGAGCCGCGGGAGGGAGACGAGGAGCCTCTTCTCCACCAGGCCAGAGGCCTCGGCAGTGAGCATCCCCAGGGCCGGGGAGAGGAGGGCGGGCGGGCCGGTGGGGGCGGGGCGGGGCCGTCTCCTCTCCGTCACCGCCAGCGGGCTACGTCGGTGCCGCTCCCCCCTTTCAGGGCCCGGGCCACCTCCCTGCCGCGAGCGGAAGGAAGGGAGGAGAGGGAAAAAAGAAAGAGTGGAAAGGCCGGAAGAAAAATAAGCTTTTATTGAGCACCTGCTGCGTCCCCCGTACGCAGAAGTCCCCTTCGGGGGGGGCGGGGCTGGGAGCAGCGGACGCCAGACCCCGGAGGGCCGGACCGCCAGCCCCGCCCCAGCCTCCCCCACGCCGGGTGCCGGGTGCCGGGTGGGCCCGATTTGACTTCGAACTTAGTTTGAGCGCCCTTGATGCTGAAGACCTCGGGCCGCCCGGACACGTGAACGTTTACGGAGCCAGCCGTGATACTGAGTCTGGTGGGAGAGTAGAAAGGTCCTTGCCCCGGGGTAGTGGGAGACAGCGAGCCTTGAAGTCCAGGTGGGGGGAGGGGTTGCCTCGCTTGGGGGATGGTGAAGGTGAAGTCGGATGGGGGTGGGGGCCGAATCACTTAGGACAGGTGGCCAGCATCGGACTTAACCGAGAGTTTGAGCTGGAGGGCCGTGGGAAAAGAATGACTAGGTGGGGGTCATCGAGCGCAGGGAGAAGTACAGGCTTGTGTGTTACGGGACGCGGGAACTACGAAAGACGTGAAGTCTTTCGAAAGCCAGTTAAAAAGACCTTGAAATCCATTTCTAAAAAGCATTTCTGTGAGTGCAGTGTTCTCTTACAGTCTAGTGTTTATTTCCATAAAATAGTAAAAGACCTTCATTTACGCTTTGATAATAATGAACTACTTTCTAGACATCCATTGTCTTTTATAACAGACTTTTTTGTTGCAGAGATCTGGGGAAATAAGCTCTGAGTACTGCTTTGCTGAAATTTAATGGGTTTTTCCACATTACTTTACACTTCGGCAGTTCTGGATGGAAATACCTTAACCAGAACTTTGTGGAGTAGATAGTGGTGAATTGTCCTTGTTGGTTGATGACCTTTGCTTCAGTTAATCTTATTTTCTTGTAGTATTTTCTTCAACTAGGAAAAAAGTTACCTTGAGTCCTCCTCTTATTTTTTCTACTTGAGACTATCTGATAAAATAATAAACGACAGTAGTTTGGCTGGACATAAACATGCTGTTTGCTCCTGACTGCCTTATCTTGGTGGTTCAATTGTCAAAGCTATGCTGGAGTGTTCCTGTTTTAAATGACCTTATGGCCTTTTATTCCTTTTACATTTTATGTGTTATGAAGATTCTTTCAGCAATTCTTTCTCAAGCACCTGATCCTTAAGTAGACCAGAGAGTTATAAAAGATGTACAAGGTAGTTTGTAACCTTAGGGAGCACCTCAGATTAGTTAGAGAAACAAGATATCTGCCAGTCAGATGTTCAATACTTATAACATTTTAGTCAATATAGTTTTGTAGGAGAAATAAAAATGGATTCCTGTCATATATTTTATTCACTCCATTAGATCTTAAATGTTTTAAAATCTTTGTGTTTTAACATATAGTAGATATTTGTACCTAATTTGTAATTCCATTGGTTGCCCATAATTGTTTTTCTCTGACAGTCTTATGAGCAGTACTTAGCAATAAGAAAGAAAAAGGACCCAGTCTATACTCTGCCAATGCAAATTAGCACATCTTCTGCACTGTTATCTTCTGAGAGCTGTCTGTGGTACTTAGAGGTCAAGTGACTTGTCCAGGGACACAGTCAGTGTATGTGAGACTTAACAAGCTTTCCTGACACTGGCCTTTATATAAGTTAAATAAAAGTTCTTTTCCAGTTTTATCACTCCATTATGTATTAGCTTTGATTTATATTTCCAGTACTTTAGAATTTAATTCAGTCAGTAAACATTTATTAAGCCTGTATTTTATGTTAAAAACTGTGCAAAGAGTTATATGCAAGATACATACAGAGTAGATTACTGGTAAGTAATCTGAAACAGAAGGCACTGGCACCTTAGTGCACAAGGAAGGCTTCCTGCAGAAGGTGGGCTTGAGCTCAGTCTAGCCAGGGAAACTAGAAAAGTGGTGAGGAGGCAGAGCTTTTCCTGGGGCTAGCCACTGCGAAGGCAGAAAGACAAGAGATAGAGTGTCACATTAGAAGAACAAGTAGTCCAGTCTAGCTACGTCATAGAGTCCTTGAAGAGGCCAAGTTTAAGAGAACTGGAAAGGCCAAGTAACTAAAAGTTTTAAATGCCATATAGAAGACTTTATGTTTCATCACTGGAGCTCATTAAGCAGAAGGATAATAAGATCACATCTGTGCTTTAGAAAAACCAGATTGGTAGCTGAGTGGAGGTTAGTTTGGAGTAGGAAGGACCTTGGGGCAGGGAAGCCACTTTAAAGGCTCTTTCAGTAGTACTATGCAAATGAGGACCTGAACCAGAGTTGTGGCTTTATAAGTGGAGACAAGAGTTAAACACTACACTGAGATTTGATTTGTTGTAAAATTCAATGCAAACTAACAAACATATTAAATACAGCATAGCATAGAGGATAGATATCCAGCGTAGAAGCCAGGGAGACTCGGGTTCTTACCATTGACCAAAATACACTGGTAATGTAACACTGGGCAAGTCACTTCACATTGCAGAGCTCCCATGCAGTCGCCAGTCTGCATTGATGGAGAAGGTGGCCTTGCTGGGAGTTCCCTATCCTAGTGAAATTTTATTTTAGAGGAGTCCAAGTCCAACTCTGTAATTATATGGAATAGACTCCAGCTGTAAGCACACATCTAAAATGCATACAATATTAAAGGACTAGAATCCGTCAAAATTAATAATTTTAAAAGCATAAGCAATAGCTTTAATCCATTTGCTATGTATTGATGCTACCAAATTGTGATCTTCTTAATCAGTGAAGAAAAGGGTCATTTTGAATGGGACTTTTAGTAGCCATATCTGTGAGACTGGGTTAAAACAAGTGTAAGTGGAAGGAATCTCTTATCCAAAGTACAAAATGGTAATGCCAACAAAAGTAGTTATGATCTGAGTTCCTGTGGACACTTCACCCATGCCTTTTTGTCCTGCATAACTGTAGCCTAGCCTCCTCAGTCATCTTCCAGGGAAGCAGTCTATGAAGAGAAGTGGCCAGGCAGTTTTTTCTGCAGGAGCTGTAGCCCCCCAGGGCCTTCTCAGCAACCACAAAAGAACTACTACTCAGAATCTACCAAAGAACTGTAAAGGAAGATTTTCATCACTGAAGTCTTTGGCATTGGAGAGTGGTCATAGTGAGAAGTGGGCAAGGTTTTATCAGTGCAGTTAACACTAAAGAAGTTGCATTACCATATACAGATCCTAAGATCTGTACCCTAAGAAGCATAGGACCTTTCCATCTGACTTGTAGCAGAAAACTTTCTATATGTATTGTCATCCCTCATTAGAACTCAAGCTCTTTGAAATCAAACACTGTCTGCTTTTCTTTTTTTTATCCATCTCCATCATTTAGTCCAAAATTTTGCACCCAGTATGTGTTTGATAAATGCTTATTTGTTCATTCTTTTGTATACATCCCCTTAAATCCTCCAGGATGTTGGTGCTCTCCAGTACAATGGACACAATAACTAGGTCGTTTTTTTTAAACATTTCAAAGAACAGTCTAGCACTTGGGCTGTTAATCTGTTATCCTTTACCCTCCTCATTTCCTATTTTGCCTTTTTTTGCTGATTTTTTTTATGGTATTTCATGTGCACAAAATTAGGAATATGCTGCAATCTACATAATTCCAGCTGTGGATACATTTCTTCATTACCCTTTTGGTCACTCACAATTTTGATTCTTCTGAGATTATGGAGTTCCAAGAATTGCTGCAGTATAACTTTATTGTAGGTCTTTATACTAGGAGATAATGAAAATAGTTATACTGCAGTAAATTTGAAAACGACCTTTATCTGTGTTCAGTTATAGTAAACAAACTTAGTTTGATCAATTTTCCATAAAAGTACACATTCTTTTAATTTTATGTTTAGAATCATGTTCTTCTATATTTAATATGCACTCAGTATGTATTCATTATAGCTCATCTCATTTCTTATATTCAGAAATTTATGGTCACAACTTTAAAAAGTTTTGGTTGTTTCTATTGTCTGTCTCTCAGTTGTTAAAATTTATCACAGGATCTTCTTCCTTTCCTAGATTTATACTGTAAATCTATTGAACGCTTTGCACTTTTAGAAAGACCTTCATCTCTATCTACATAAACTTGCAGAAAGATAAAGGATAACTTGGCTGTTATCTCTCTGTAAATTACTTTTTAAAAATAACTTCAATCAACAACAAAAGTATTTAGAATAATTTAGAACCAAAGAAAGTAAATAGAAGAAAAGATCCTAAGTGATTGTATGTATATAGTTTATAGAAATACTCTCTCTCTGATGAACAGGGTTTGCCAACTGAAACTAAATGTCTCCTTAGCTACCTTTCTTGGAGGTACTGAACAATCACTTCCCTTAATATTTACTTTTATCTTCTAAAACTTATGCATGTTTTCAGTAAAATCCTTGTAATATTGGGCTGATAATATAATTTAAGACTTGGTGATTTGAGGTTTTTTTAAATTTTGTGATGGAATTAGATAACTATATAGACATTCCCCAGCTTATAAAAGAATTATTTGTAAAAAAAAAAAAAAAAGAGAGAGAGAGAGAGAGAGAGAGAAACCTTGTGCTGATTTGCCTCTTGCCTTTCTTGCTCGTGAGCAGTACTCACTACTCAGTGATATGTTTTGTAGAAGGAAAAACCATTTCCACTTTTAGAAAATTTTGTATTTCAGTAAGTATTTAGGACTTACACCATATACTATCCCAGGTCTCAGAAGAGATAAAAATGTAAATAGGATGCAGTCCTTGCCCACAAGGACATTAAAATGATGATGATAAAGACTTGCATTTGTATAAATGTTTAGTTTAAAAAGTTCTCTCACAACTGCCTACTAAAGTACTATGAGCATTTTAAATCACTGATAATAGGGCAGAAACATCCCCAACCCACTTCAGCCATTATACACCTTAACTAGATAATATTCAACCACTCATAGGATAATGAAGTGCTAAGACGCCTGCAAACTGGAATGATGTTGTACAACAGTGATGTTCAGATAAACTGAGGAAACACACCAGGATCATCTGTAAGTTGTTAACAAGCTAGTTGAGAAGAAATTGATTTCCAGAAATTAGAGCAAATGTGATTTTCCTGCGCACTCCTGAGGAAGAAATGTCTGGGAAGGAAGGTGAAATCTTAGATCTTCCCTGAATCTCTCCCACTTTTAGGAAGACCTTGAGAATTTTGAAGGATCATGGAATGTTAGAACTCCTGTCTTTCCATTGGTGGTCTAGCTACATCTCTGGAATGGCTAATAGCAGTACCTACATCCAGAACTAAGGATAGACCAGACTAATGACTGTACAGAAAGCCTAGCAAGAAACTAAATCATGCTTACAAGAAACTTCTTGAACACATCCAAAGTGGGGGAATGGATTTCTAACAATTAAGAGCTGTTGGTACCCTTTTGCCACATAAAAAGGAAAAAAGACTTCAGCAGCCAAGAGCTATGAGTACTCCTTTTCTACATGTGCTCCCAGGCTTGAGGCCCCTTTTCCCTGGACTTAGTGTAGAGTTTGTGGGAGAATCCACTCCTTCCCATACCAGGGTGGGAAGGAGTGGATTGTACCAATTTCTTTTTTTTATTATGGCACCTTAGTAAATATCATTTCCTAAGTAATTTTAGATGGAAACATACCAGTGGGAGCACAAGTGATGGCATTAGAACCATCCTGGAACCTACACCTACCCCCCATCATTGCCTTTAGAACCCTGAGATTTATCCATGCCAGTTATTGACACACATTGTCAATAACCCTGTTGCTAAGGAGGCTGAGGCTGATTCAATGATGTGAACTCAGAGTTCTGAGCTTCAATATGGTGAACTAATCAGCCTACGAATGGCTGTTGCACTTCTAGCTTAGGAGAAATAAGGGAGACCCAGTCTCCTCCCAGCCTTTTCTCTCAGAAGAAGAGAGGCAGGGGAAGGAAAGCAGTCATAATGAAGATCATCAGAGTTTATATGAAATACAGTAGAAGCGAAGATTAAAACAACTGAGTATTTACCTTATGTCCTTTAAATTGACAAAAGATCATTAAAAGATAGAAACAGTCAATATTGAAAGGGCTATGGGAAGATAGACACACCAGTTTTGTTTCACGGACCTGTGAATTGCATCAGCCATTCTGGGGAAAAAATGAGGATGGTGTAATAAAAAGTCACTAAACTTTCTCAGCCTTTAATCCAGGGATCCAGCTATTGGACAAATTCTCTGAGAAGGTCTATTACAAAAGGAAAAGATCTTATAT
The DNA here is from genome assembly GCA_028658325.1 of Potorous gilbertii. NCBI lineage: Eukaryota > Metazoa > Chordata > Mammalia > Diprotodontia > Potoroidae > Potorous > Potorous gilbertii. The sequence continues at coordinate 311,616,373 of CM053771.1, read as the reverse complement.
GACAATATTCATTGTAGCTCTCTTTTTGGTAGCAAAAACCTAAACAAGATGGTTACCCACGGGTTAGGGAATGGCAAAACAAAATTTGATGTAAGAATGTAATGAAATATTGTACTGTAAAAAGTAATAAATGTGTCATTCAGACATGAATTGATGCATAATGAAAAAGTCAACAGAGAATGTGTACAATGACATCGATAATAATTTAAAAAGTAGTCAAATTCTGATGAATTGTAACAAGCAATCTTTATCCTAAAGAGCTGATAGGGTAACATACCTTCCAGTAGAGAGGTGTGAAGTGAATGATTAGAAAAATATTAAGTGTACATAAGTAACTATCATATAGAGTACAACGAAATTGAGAGAGGTTTGAGCTAACTGCCCCAACATCGCAAGAGAACCAGCCTGTGAATGGACAGGGAGAGAGCTCACACCCATGAGATCATAAACTAGCAGAATGAAAGTAATGTGTAGAGATGTACATATGTTGAATAGGCACATTTCCTCCCCTCTCCCTAACAAAAATAACTGAACTATAGAGAGTTTCTGTGTTCCCTTTTATTTGTTTGTGCAGCCTCTATTCTAGTTCTTCGCTCAGCATCTTTTAGTTGGATTTTTGTAAAAAGTCTCCTAGTTTGCCTCCCTGCCTACAGCCTCATTGTTCTTAAAAAGTAATTTCATCCTGTACACACACCTGTCAAATTAATATTCCTACAGCACAGATATTAAACATCACCCTTCTAACTATACACATACTCAAAAGTCTTTAGTGGTTCATTTGCCTTGAGAAGTAAGAAGTGCCTCAACCTGGCATTTGAAGCCTCCTGTCTGAAATTCCCTCCCGTCTCTCAGTCTCCAGGGACACTTATCTCCCTTCAAAGCACAGATTAGTTGCCTTCCTAAAAAAAGACGTATTCTGATATTAGCATCCTTGTCTTTCTTGAAACTAGCACACACATACATATATGTGCAAATGCACACACATAGTTTGTATTTACTTATTTGTATGCATTTTATATCCTTCCTGAAGAGTATATATATATATGTTTCTTAAGGTCAAGGACTGTTTTTTAATTAAGTTTAATTTTTGTCTTCATATTCCCAGTGCCTAATGTAGTTCCTTGTAAATACAAAGTAACTATATGTTTGTTTACTTTATATGGAAGTGTCTTCCCTAATTAACAATGTCTCTTAGAATTTTAGATATTTGCAAGTTTTGAGAGGAAAAACTCATTATTAACCTAGTAAATATTATACTTGAATGGAGAGCAGACTAAAGCTTACTTATTTTTTGTCACTGGCAGATTACCTATTTAACTTTGCTACTGCTGCTACAAAAAAGATAACTGAATCAGTTGCTGAAACAGCACAAACAATAAAGAAGTCAGTAGAAGAAGGGAAAATAGATGATATCATTGATAAGGTAATTTTAAAATATATTTGGAAAGTTGAATCCCATGAAATTTGCCAATATCTAAATTAAGTCCAAAATAAAATATCCCACATATCATCTAATATTTTATAATTTTGCTTAATGCTGAGATCCTTGAGTTTTTTTTGGTTCATTTGTTCAAAATTGTTTAAAATACAAATCATCCACTTTAATAATTTCAACCATCATTTTACAACTTGTTTAAATTTTTATTTAAAATTGTATAATATAGTTGTTTAATGTTATTTCAGCTTCCAAACTATTTTCATCCCTGTGAATAATCAAATAACATGTTTCTTAACTTGAAATCATAGCCCATTGTAACCAATTCCAAATTGGAAATTTGTTTATATTATTTCAAACACATAGGGTATTGTCTAAAACTTAGGAATCTTGTTTTATCTGAGATTTCCCCCCACAATATCGTATGTGAATCAGTGAATTTTAGTTAAAATTAACAGTGTTTGAAAGACCTAGGTCTAAGATTGAGCTGTAGTAATTACTAGGTATGTTGTATAGTCATTTTACCTTTTAGAGGTACAGTTTCTGCATCAGTAAAATGGTAATACTTGTATAGCCTATCTCATAGGGATAACATAAGAGAGGTGATTTTTAAACTCTTTAAGAAGTTGCATAGAAATGTGATATTTTAGTTAAAAATGAAATACTCAGCTATAATTTTATTTATACATGGGGGAAGAAAATCCTCAAAAAATGTATTCTCAAGCTTAAATAATACTGTGTACCTTTTATTCTGTTTTAGGACGGAAAGATTTACTTTTTCCTCTACTTTTTTGGTTGAAAATTCATGTTATGTATGCTTTTATCTAGTCAAGTGCAGTTTGACTGTTTTCAAGATAACATGACTTAAATTATTTTACAGACAATTATAGGAGATTTTCAGAAGGAACAAAAAAAATTTGTGCAAGAACAACATACAAAAAAGTCAGGTATGGTATTTATTATGTATTACTCATTATAACATTAGTTTTCTATTTTAAAAACCGTGTTTTCTAGATAAATTGAAAAAGATTATCTAAAAGTTAGAGTTATTCTAGTTTTCTTTTGCCTTTCGGTGTATATAATTTGGATACAAAGGTTTTAGGCACATTTCTGCCTAGAAATAGCTTTATTTTGACTAGTTATGATGTCCCTTTAATAACCTCGTACTATATATAGGAAATATAGTTTAGGTTCTTATATTCCTTTATAAAGTGGCTTAGCACACAATTTTACCACTTGGTGGTGCTAAATCAAAACTAGTTTATTTTTGTACCAAGGAAAGACAGTATAAAATATAGCAAATGTATCAATTTTAAACTTTAAATAAACAGTAATCACCACCCTATAGTTAACCTTTTGGCCAGTTGCCACTAAGAGCATATTTTGCTGCAGTAAGAGTGAAGATGATTAAATTGCTTGAATGTCCTGAGTGAAGATATCTGCTATTGTTTATTGCAGGAAAAGAAAGATTATCTTCTAGAGGGTGCTTGATGGGGTAGGTGGGTCATTGATAAATTGAATGTGTTTGGGATCAGTCTATATCCCTCACAGGTAGCCGGGAGCTCTGGTACTCATGTAGTCCAGGGCAAAATGTAACCAAAAATGTTTAATTCTTGTAATTCTTTTTAGCTCAGTTCAGTGTTTGTTCTTCTTTTGGCTATTTCTTTTTTTAGTTCACATTTCTCAAAACTCCTAATAGTTCCTGCTCTTTCAACCTCTCTTCTTCAGATTCACATACAGTGGACACAATGCCAATTTAATGAAATTTAAAGTTGTTTATAAATGGAACACACTAACTTGATTTTTGGTATTAAACTTTTCTCATTTGTTATTTTATATAGTCAGTATAATTCACTTCTCATCGTGACCATTTTTTTTTTTTAATTTATAGAAGCAGCAGTGCCTCCATGGGTTGACAGTAATGAAGAAGAAACAATTCAGCAACAAATATTGGCCTTATCTGCAGTAAGTTTCTTGTTCAGACTAACATGAGTGATCACCTGCCATGCCCACATGTATGATCATCTACAGTTTTCACTGAACAAACATTTTTCTCTCCACATATTGACTGAGTGTTCTCTGGTATATAATGTGTGGACAATAAATTTTTTCCAACTTTAAGTTATATATAAGATTTCTAAGTATAGTGGATACTTATAGGAAATAGGTTTCATAGTCAGACCTAGGCTGAAGTCTTACCTCAGACATTTATGGGTTGACTTGGCTGTGGCCCCTGAACAGGTCACTTCAGGTATCAGTGCCTCAGGTAGTCTTAAGATTGTCATTTGAAGGACAGATGCAAATATGCATTAGTAGAGGAAGTTTCTTCACCTGCAGTTTTCTATAATGTAATCACAAATCTAGTTCCCCTGTTATACCTTTCCCTCCACCATTGTGGTTTTTTTTTCAGATGGATAGAATCCAAAGGAAAGAGGTATAAGGTTGCAAGATAAAGCTGTAACCTGAGAAAATATAACAAAATTCCAGTAATACAAAACTTTTCTTCAGTTCTAAATGAATTATCTCTCAAGAAGCAGTATAATATAAAGCAAGTATCTTATATAACTCTCAAGTGAAAAACTGCATCTTGATATTAATTTAATTTTTTAATACTGTGTTTCTCCATAAGGTTTTTGATTGATTTGAACTTTTTTTAAAAGATGTAAAGTATTACTCTTAATACTTTTATCAATTTGTAATGTAGACTTAATTTATATATCAGGAACTACCCTGGTAATTTCAGTAGGTTTCTGTCCTAAATTCTTCCTAAATGACACTTAAAAGCCTCATAAATCATTGGTATTCAAACTTTTTTGATCATGTCTCCCCCTGCTTAAACAAAATCCTGTTATGTAGATTTACTTGTTTATAAATTATATGCATGTATTACTTTGATAATTGTGGGCTTATAAGGCTGTAGGCATTGAAACAAAATAATATTTGGTTCCAGTGTCAGTTGTGAGTTACTAGAATTTATTGAGTAGAAGGGTGTCATGGTCACACTTGTGCTTCAAGAAGATCATGTTGGCAGCTGTATTGGGGAATAGAACAAAGAAGAGAGAGACTTAAAGCAGGAAGATTGGGTAGGAGTCTTTTAGAGATAGGGCCTGAGAGAAATCTAGTGTCTTTAGAACAGTATCTGGAAAGAGTTTTGTGATCATGTTCTATAATTGAAAATAAATATAATACAAGGGAAAGTGCAGCGGGGGCAAAAGAGAAATCCAGACAGAGCATGCTAGGATACTTTGATGAGGAAGAAGGCACTCAATTGGGAGAATCAGGAAATGCTTTTCAGAGATGGTTAGTACTGAGCTGAACCTTGAGTCAAGAAGGAGATTGGTAGGCAGAGGGATGAGGAGAAAGTGTGTTTTAGTCATTGGAAACAGTCTCTGCAATATAGATTTTTTAAGTACCTGCTACATTTCCAGCTCTGTGCTAAGAGCTCTACAGATACATCCCTTTTTTCTCACAACAACCCTAGGAAGTACATGATATTATCCCTATTTTACAGTTGAGGAAACTGAGGCAAACAGAGGTTAAATGACTTGCTAAGGTAAGACAACCCGTAAGTGTCTGGGTCACATTGGAACTCAGGTCTTACTGACTCCAGGCTCAGTGCCTTACCTACTATGCCACCTGGCTGCCTCAGAAAGAGGCAGTAATAGGAAAAAATGCTAGAAAGGTAAGTTGGAGCCAGGGTAAGTGCAGATTAAGGAAATTGTATTTTATCCTGGAGACAACAGAGAATCATTAAGGTTTTTAAAAGGGGGAGAGACAATACCATACTGCACTTTTAGGAAGATTCTTTTGGCCACTTTGTCTTATTGAGAGAAACAAGACACAGGCTACCCAATTAAGATGGTAATAAGATAATGCAGATGAGGTCGTGATGGCCTGTGCTAGGAGATTAGTCGCACACGCGTGTGTGTGTGTGTGTATCTGTGTGTGTAGCAGAAAAAGAATGTCTTCAAGGTAGGATCAACAGGACCTGACAGCTGATTGGGTATTAGAGATGAAGGAGAGGGAAGAAAGAAAGATAATGGCAAAATTGCAAATCTGGGTGATTGGAAAGATGATGCCATTTAATAAAATTAGGGAAGTTTGGAGAAGAGACAGATTTAGGGAGAGAGCTGATGACTTTAGTTTAGGGTGGCGATATCTACACTTTGGAATTGGGCATATAGATTTGGAAGTCACCTGCATAGAGAAGATAATTCAGTCCCAGAAAGTAAATGAGAATGTGAAAAGGAAGAATGCAAAAATAGGAGTCCCTAGAGCAAGGCCTTAGAAAACATCCTACTTTAGAGGGAAAAGAAGGCATTGAGCCAGACTGATTAACTCGAAGGTCAGATACATTCAGAAAGTACACCCAGATAAGGAGGTAAGAGCCATTTTGGTGCAATGATAAGATCATAAGAAGGAGAAAAGAGAAAGTAAATGGCCCTTTCAAGGAGTTGAGCCACAAAAAGCAGAAGAGGTATGAGACAGTAGTTAGCAGGGATAGAAGCATCAAGTGGGGGTTTTTCATGATGAGGGAAGCCAGCACATGTAGAGAATGAGCCAGGAGATAAAGAGAGAGTGAAAATAACTTATAGAGGATGGCAGAGGAGGCAGTCTGTTGGAGGAGTTGGGAAGAATAAGGTCCACTCACCCTGTCAGACAAGGGTGAAGGAGTAAACAGTGGCAGAAGGGAGAAGAGGGAGCTTAAAATTAATGGCCTCTTTTTTTTTTTTTTGGTGGAATATGAAGTAAGCTTATCAGCTGAGAGAATGAGTAAAGGGGGAGCCATGGGAGGGAGGTTTGAGGAGAGAAGAAGTTTTGAACATCTTTTCATTTGCCTATTGAGAATGGCTCTTATTCTTACATATTTTATGTTAATTCTCTATATATTTTGTATATCATACTATCAGAAATTCTCTGCAAAGATTTCCAAGTTAACTGTCTCCCTTCTCATTTTGACTTCATACAAAAGTTTTTCAGTTTTATAAAATCAAAATTGTCCATTTTACCTTCTGTGATCCTCTCTATCCCTTGTTTGATCAAGAGCTCTTAGCCTGTCCATAATTTTGAAAGGTAGGATTGCCTCCCCTGCTTTTCTAATTTGTTTGTGATATGCCATTTTATATCTAGGTCACATAGCTATTTGGAATTTATTGTGGTATATGATGTGAGATATCAGTTGAAGTCTAATTTCCCTCAGATTGCTTTCAGATTCTCCAAGGGAATGATTGTAAGCAGTGTGGAGACCTGAGCATTTTTATAGGTAGAACAGAAGGATGGAAAATAATAGTCATAAGGGAGAAAAGAATGCTTAATGGAGAAATCTCCATGAGGAGATGGGAGGAGATGGAATTAAGGGCACAAATAGAGACGGAATATAGCATTGATAAAATACAAGGGCAACCTTATCCTCTGACACCACAGGCAAGGAGTTACAGTGAAGGCAGGAGGCTTGGAAGTGTGAAGAACTACAGATCAGAGAGCTTGTAATAGACAAAGAGATGGGAGTTCAGGTATTGTTGGGGCATTGCAGAGGTTTAAACAAGCCGCTTTTGGAAGTGTAACATAGTGTGGATAGGAGATAAAAGGGAGGGAATAAGCATTTATATAGCATGTACTTTACTTTGTGTCAAGCACTATGCCAAAGGCTTTTTACAAATACTTTCTCATTTGATCCTCTCAATAACTCTGAGAGTTAGATGCTATTGTCATCCCCATTTTACAGTTGAGGAAACTGATGTAAATGGAGGTAAAGTGATTTCCTTAGCATCACGCAACTAGTAAGTGTGTGAGGCTCCATTTGAACTCAGGACTTCCTGACTCCAGACCCAGCAGTCCATCCACCGTGTCACCAGCTGCCTCCAAAGGGGTTCCATGCAGTGGTGATTGCCCTGTTTCGGCTGATCTTTGATAAAGCTGTAACCAAATTGAAACTTGGGTTTCGCAATAACTGAAGCTTGGTGACATTGAAGTGAATGTGACTAATTTTACAGAATTTACCGAATTTTGAAGTTCCCATTTAGTGGCTTAGCTTATAAAGGGTAACATCCATAACTCTTTATTTTAACATGTTGAATTTGATGTCTATCATTTTTAAAAGGTTACATTCCCATTTTATTAATTTGGGGAGTAGTGTTCTCTTAATGTGTATTTTCTGTATCAGCTATCTTTTAATAAAAATAGAATTACATAAGATAACTTAGAAAACAATATTCAGCAGTGTGAAAAAGTTCTCATAAAATTGTTAGTGTTTGCATGTGTTTTTAGTGTGACTGATTCATGGTAGATGAGTTTAGTGATGAAAAGGGCAAAAAAATACAGTTGTAAGATGGTGCAAGATTATCCAGATATTTTCAGTGTCACTCCTCTACTACTTTTCCATAGATCCACATTCTGTAGATCTTTTTACTGGGCAAAAATAATTTAATAGAGTGAAAGAAGACTACTAAGGAGAAAATCCAGCTATTTGCTGCATTTTTTCTACCTCCAAAATCTTAGTGCAGTTTGAAACTTCAATAGCTTAATTGTTTAAGATTGCACTAAGATTTCAGGGGCACTTTGTAAAATTGAGGCAAATAACTTCAGCATTTATGCAGTAGAAATGTTTTGAAACATTCTGAAACCAAATGATAAAATTGTTCACATGTATAAGTTGTGAAACAAAAGGATATTCATATTTGACAAAAACGTGAGAAGACCTCCCCTTTTATGATAAATGAATTTTCTAGTAGAATTAGGTGCTCTTTATATCATTTTTTTCCTTTGCACAGTTAGCTAAGCAAAGTCTGATATTCTTCTGGTTAAATGAAATATTTGAATCAATCAAATATTTATCCTTTGCATTTATCTGTCTCTCTATTAATTAAAGGACAAAAGAAACTTCCTGCGTGATCCTCCAGTAGGTGTTCAGTTTAATTTTGACTTTGATCAAATGTATCCTGTTGCTATGGTAATGCTTCAAGAAGATGAAGTGCTGAACAGAATGAGATTTGATCTTGTTCCTAAACAGTAAGCAGCATGTACTTACTTAAACTAAAATCTCATAACTCATCTATTTTTTTAGTTATACTTGAATGCCTCTTAATATTTAGTACTACCTTGAATTGCCAAATGGACACTTACTCATTATTGGAAAATATGTTTATTTGAATGTGACAAACCAGAATTTTTGTGTTATAGTGACCTTTTGAGATTATCTAGTGAAAAAACTGAGGCCTGTGGAGATTGCTTGGGATTCTGTCGCTATGAGTTGTAGAGGTGATTCCCCTTTTTTTGTCATGTGTCCAAGCAAACCACTCCTAGTTCCTTAATGCTTTGCAATTCATTGTTTATTGATTTGATAATAATGGTTATTGAATTGAATTATTAAATGTCCCTCATATATTGTGGTTATCCAGTACCTTCCTCTCCATGCAGGTTTCTTCCCTGGAAACATTATTGTTTGCTAGTGTTGCTCTTAAAATATGGTGCCCAGAACGAAGGTAAATCTAGAAGTAGTCTGAAAAAAACAAACAGAAAAAAACAGAAGTAGTTACCTCCCAGGGACTGTAAACTCCATGAAGGCAGGGACCATGTCTAAATTGTCCGTACAAGGCACTGTGCTAGGTGTAGGGAATACAAAGACAAACTTAAAGAAGGAGGCTTGTGTTGTATTGGGGGGAATACAGTAAAGTGTATACAAAATAATTTCAAGAGGAAAAGAGCACTATCAACTATGGGTATTGGGAAGGGCTTTGTAATGGAGTGACCCCTGGAATGCTTTGAAAGGAGCTGGAGGTGAGGAGTGTATTCCAGATATGGGGAGTCACCTGTGCAAAGGCACCAAAGAAAGGCAGTGTTGCTTGGGGTACAGCTGATTGGCCAGCATAAGGGGAATGACAGGAAAGGAGGCTCAGAAGACAAATGGGAGCTAGATTGTAAAGGGCTTTATTTTTGGCCCAGTGTTTATCACAAGTCTTCATCCTTAATAGGTTCTGTATCAAATAGTTGTGGAATAAACATTTGTGAGTTACATAGACACTCTGTTTCTACTAATGCAACATAAAATTGCATTCATTTTTCTGGCAGCCATTTCATGCCATTCCTCCGTAGATGTCTTGCTCTGATTCTTCCCCATGATATGGAGGCAACCCCACATTCTCAAAGGCTGTGCCTGTATATATTTTGCCTCTTGTCACATATATGTGGTGTCTACTGTGAAAATGTTTTCCATGCCTCTGGCCAGGTGATCTGTAGCATATGATTGCTATTGTCATTTCTTTCTGTGTCTTCCCCATTTTTAACACCTTGTACTTAGAAAAAAATCATGAGCCTTAATTTCTTCATATCTAAAGTGGGGATAATACCTGTAGTACCTGTGGGGATTGTTGTGAGAATCATGCAGTAACATATGTAAGCACTTGGCAATCCTTAATAAAGACTTTCAATAATTCATCTTAAGTATCATATATTGCTCTTCCTGCTTCAAGTCTTTTCCACTTTTCATTTCCTTTCACTCCCAGCTACCAAAGTGATACAGTAACTAAATCATAGATCTCTTTCAATCCTCCTCTCAAGAAATTGCAGAGGCTGACATGGAGAAGCAATAACTTCTAAGATCAAACACAAACTGCTCTATTTGGTATTTAAAGCCCCTCACCATCTAACTCCAACTTAACCTTTCCAGATTTATCACTCTCATTCATGCACTCTTTGCTCCAGCCAATCTGACCTTCACACATAACATTTCCTCTGCTGTCTCTGTGCTTTTTCACAGAATCCCCCATCCCTGAGCACTTCCAGCTCAAATACTTACCTTGATGTGTAGATGTCTTCCCTAAAGAAAGGCAAAATCCTTGAGGGTTGAACACTGTTTAATTTTTCAGTCAGTGAATCATTAAATATTTACCATATGCCAGGCACTGTGCTAAGTGCTAGGGATACACATACAAGGAATGAAAATTCTTTTTCTCAGGGAACTTACATTAAAATGAGAGATTCATTCGGTACCTGTATTATAAACAGAATACATTTTAAAAGAATAAATAAAATGTAGACAAATACAGCTTGGGAGGAGGCATGGGGCTTGAGCTTCATCTTAGAAAGTGAGATGAGAACAAAGCCCATTCCAGGTATGGGGAGCAGTGAGTAAAAAGATTCAGAGACAGGAGAGGGAGTGTGATGCATAAGGAACAGTTAGATGGCAGTTTGATTATGTAGCAGAGTATAGGAGAAAAGTAATGTCCAGTGAATCTGGAAGGATAGGGTGGGACCAGGTTGTAAAGGTCTTTAAAAGCTAAGCAGAGAAATTAATATTTTTTATCCTAAAAATAACAGTTGGAATTTCTTGAGTAGATCCTAAAAATAACAGAGCTATTGGAGTTTCTTGAGTAGAGGAGTGACATGGTCAGATATGTACTTGAGGGATTTTACTGTGGCAGTAGTGTATTGAGTGGGCAGAGGCAGGAAGACCAGTTAAGCTATTGGAATAGGCTCGGATAGAAGTGATGAAGGGCTGAACTAATATGATCACTATTGGAAAATAAATAAGGGATTAGATGTGAAAAATATTGTGGAGATAGAAACAGCAAAATTTGGTGACTGGTTGGATGTATCAAATGAGGGAATGTGAGGGGTCCAAGATTAGTCCTGAGGTTATGAAGCTGAGAGACTGTAAGGATTTTGGTGCCTTAGACACAAACAGTCAAGTTTAGAAGAGGAAAAGTGGAGGAGAAGGTAATGAGTTTGAGATGTCTTTGGGAATTCCTGTTTGAAATTCCAATAGGCAATGAGTGGTGTGGTTCTGAAATTCAGGGACAAGACTAGGACATGTGCATCTATGAGTTGTCTGTATAGAGATGATAGCTAAACTCCTAGAAACCGATAGGGGAACCCAAAGAAGGAAGAAAGGGGGCCTGGTACAAAACCTTGCTGAACACAGTTACAGGGTCTGATATGGATGATAAGCCAGCCCAGAGAGAAGGAACAATCAGTTGGGTAAGATAATGAACAGGAAAAAGAGTGTTGTCGTGAAATTCAAGGAAGAGAAAATATCCTGGAAGATGAAAGTGGTCAGCAGTATCGAATGTAGTGGACATGTTGAGAAGGGTGGGGACTGAGAAAAGAGCATTAGATCCGGCAGTTAAGAGATCATGGGTAACTTTAAAGAGAGCAGTTGAGTAAGGAAGTTTAAAAAAAAAAGCCAGATTTCAAAGAGTTAAAGAAAAAAGAGAAACTGCAAGAAATGAAGGTATCTTTTTCGCTGAGAGATATAGGATGAAATCTAGTGGTTTTTTAAGGGTGAGGGAGACTTGTACATGTTTGAAGGAAGTAGTATGGAATTAGCAGAGAGGGAAGAGTTGATTGAAGCCTAGAGAGAGGGGAGGTGATGGAGGTTGTAGTCTTCAGAAAAGATGGGAGGGGGTGGGAAAGGTACAGGAAGAGAAGTTGTCCTTGCTAAGGAGAAGGCTTACTTCATTAATCAGACATGAGAGGAGGAAGGAGAGTAGGAGATGTCAGTGGTTTTTGAGATGAAGAGAATGGGAGAAAAAGAGGAAATTCCTATTGAATGACCTCAGTGCTCTTAGCTAAGAGAGAGTGTGGAGGAAGAGATGGGAGATCTTTGAGAAAAGAGCTCAGTTGAAGCTGGATAACATGAATTTATAATGTACCCAGTCAGCACAGTGCAGTTAGTTGTGTGATTTCCTTCAGCTCTGTTTAGATACTCAGTAGGGTAGAAAAGTCACACAGTAAGGGTAATTTCAGACTGAGATTTGGCCAGAAATGAGCAGTAATGGGGTAAGAGGATGAGGGATTCAGGAGCAAAGGACAGTGTAGAGTTGAAATGGCCAATTCCAGGGTCAAGTTCGAAAAGTAAGGAAAGGCATGAGAGCAGAGCTAATAGCACGAGAAAGTACTGAAGTGTGGAGAGATTGTAATTCTTGATGAGAGAGGGGATGCCTAGAAAAGATGTAATGTTAGGTGATTATAGTCAAGTAGATGAATGTCATAGTAACTCATTAAAGAGGTGGAGCATTTATGGGTAATGGAAGATACATTGTATGAGCATCTCGTATGTGACTGAGTTAGAATGAAGGAAAGGTCATAGGATTTAAGGAAGGGAAAGAATTGAAAGATTAGGGAGCTTGAGGGGAAACCAGTGTGGATGTTGAAGTGCTGTGGTGTAAGGATATGAGTTGGGGAGGCGAGGAAGAGAGTCAGCCTTGAGAAAGTAGGGAAAATTACCTAGGGGCCAATATACTGTAGTCATCATAATGTGGCTTCAGAAGAACATTCTGATTGACTACTCTAAAGGAGGAGACTTTCCTAAAAGATAGTAGAAAAGGGAAAGTCTGGAAATGGCAGTATATCAAGATAGAAAGGAGTGCTTTGACTCTGCCTTCAAAACCATTGTGTCCTGAGGTATGAAAGAAGGTTTAGCCAGTACTAAAGAGGATGCCTGGGGTTGCAGTATGTTCTGAGGAAAGCCAGGTCTCAGTGAGGGCTAGTAGCTGGAAGAAATATGAGAGAAAGAAATCTCTCAGTCCCCAGTGGATCTGGATGTTTGGTACAGGTTTGAACTCCTCCCTCCACCCCCCAGCTTGCTGCTGCAGCACCTGATAGATACACAGTAGGAACTTAACTTAATAAATGCTTGTTGGTTGATTTCTTAGATTGTTTTCCTAGTTTCCAGCACTGGACTTGGAAACAAACTTTTACTATATAAGTTGAGGAATTACTTCATTTTTTTTTAATTCTATAAAGTAATGCTATCCACAAGTAGGTAGTTAAATTTTTTTCAAGGTGAGCAGATTTTCCTATTTTTGTTAATGTTAACAATAATCTTTCTAAGAGGGAATGAACAAATGATCATTAAATTCATTTTGTAGATAGGGGAATGACGTTTGGGTTTTTTAAGGCTAAGTTGATTTCTCAAGATGTCAAATACAGGGACAGAATCAGGATAATAACCCCTTTAGCCGGTCTTATCATCCCTTTGTTAACCATGATCCTTTAACAGTAGAGAGTCACTGCTGAACATTTCTCTGCAACTTGACAGTAATTAAATGTTAAATAAATATTGAATTCCTGGAATGTTCACCTTACTACTGTGGTACTTTGTGAACTACAAATATATATATACACACCTTAATTTATTGAATTCTGTTCTCTTCATTCGTGTCCCAGGCACTGTGTTAAATATCAGAGATACAAATCACAGACATTCCTGTTCTCAAGGATCTTATAGTTTTCATGGTTTTAGGGTGTAAGAGGTGGAGATCAGATTATTACTAAGATCTCCTAACCTAGAAGACTGTTCTTTCCCCTACATTTTCTCATGTAATATTTTTATTGGCTACCATGGAGAGATCACTGTTTTTTGCCATTTGTTGCCTTTTTTATTGTAAAAAAGTGAAACAACTGTGTCTTGTCTTTAATGTCCTTGTTCATATTTGTCTTCAGTGTAAAAGAGGAAGCGTTTTGGAGGAATTACTTTTACCGTGTCTCCCTGATTAAACAGTCTGCGCAGCTGACTGCACTGGCAGCCCAGCAGCAAGCCGCAGGAAAGGAGGAGAAGAGCAGCGGCAGAGAAGGCGACTCACAGCTGACAGGTACTTCACTCTGTGAAAACAATTTGTGCTCTTTCTTTACCCAAGTCTTTGAGACTTCTAACCTGTTAACCTTGACGTGTAGCTCAAATTGATAGGATTTTGTAAAAATGGTTTTTCTAGAAGCACTAGTCACTGTTTGCCTTTTTTTTCTGTCCTGCCTATTAAATGTTGATTCTTCAAACCTTTCTCTTTTCTTTACTCTTTTTCAGTTTCTCAATTTCTTCACTTCTACATCACAGCTTCTCTGTCATTCCTCAGTTATCCTGTCCATAACCTACCTTTTTATTCTCTCTCCATTTGCTTTATGCCAGTTCTTCCTTTTTTTAATACGTTATTCTGTCTCCTTTTCTTTATACCTAACTCCTACAACAAATTTCTCCTTCAAGTTTGCCAATTGATATAGCCAAAAATTAGCTGTCTGTACTCTGACACAAATTTAATTTTGATTGAGTTCCAGTTATTTGTTCTAGGTACAATGAAATTAAGCAATTTAATCTTTCACTTTATGATAGTATAGTCTTGGTTATTGTTCAGAAGAATATGTCCTCACAAACGAGTGAGAGGTGTGCATCTGTTTGTACCTATTGTGTGGTAGGCATTTTATTTAGACTACAGTCATAACCTTGTGTTGTATGTTAACTTTTGAAGTTGAGTGTTTTATTGTGGACATTGAAATGATATTTCAGCTCAGTGATCTCATTAGGTTCCTTGGATTCACTTATCCTTTCTATGTAGATGATTCTCAGATCTCTAGACCCAATCCCTCATCTTTCCTCTGAACCACAGTCTCACGTTTTCATCTGCCTTTTGGACATCTTGAAGTAGTTGTTCAGTAGGTGTCTCAAATGCAGTGTATTGAAAAAGGTTTGTCTTTCCCTTTAAACCTGCTCTCGGTCCTTCTGTTGATCCAGTCTGTTGCCACATCTTCACAGAATCTCTTCTGTACATTACTTTTATCTCCGCTCAAACAGCCACCACCCTCACCATCTCTCCCCAGGAATATTGCAGTAACTTTTTAATTGGTCCAAATCAGTCTATATTCCAGATCCCTGTTACCTCCATGATCATATATGAACTCAGGTTTTGGGCATTTGAAACTCTAAATAACCTGGTCATTTTTTTTCCCCTCTTCATTTGTCTTTTGAATGACTCTCCCTATGTGTTCTAAAATCTAGCAGCTCTGGCTTTTTTGTATCTTCCACACAATACTTCATTTTCTTTCTGTCTGCCTTTGTACCTCACCTGGAACACTATCGCTCCTCAAATCAGACTTTTAGCTTCCCTGATTTACTTTAAGACTTGGTTCATATTTCACTTTCTGCAGGAGGCTTTTTCCAGTCCTTCTAGCTGCTAGTACCTTCCTTCTCATGCTATCTTTTATTTATTCTTGTACTTAGTTAATTATATATTGTGTCCTTCATTGGAATGGCAGCTCCTTGAGAGCTGGGATGGGTTTTTTTGCCTTTTTGTTTCCTCAACACTCAGCACAGTGCTTGACAAGGCTTACTAAGTGATTGTTGATTTGATTTGACTTTGTAGATGATGGACAATGGGATTGAACTGCCTTGAGAATCCTTATAACTATAGTTTGAAAAGAAAAATAATACCTTACATTTGTCTTTAGGGAAAAGCATTAACCTGAAACCTAGCTTTATTAAGTACCAATTCATTCTTTTGCATTTTGTTTATAAATTTTTATTGGGTGGGAAATGTAAGAAAAAAACGATACTCATTATTTGAAGTTAAGCAGTTTTATGATGCAACAATCCATTTGTGGAAATTTCAGTTAGAATGCTTAAAATTAATCCAGCAATTATTGTCTCTTTGTATCCATCATTTCATAGAGGCAGTACGACCTAAAACACCACCTGTTGCAATTAAATCTCAACTTAAACCTCAAGAGGTAATGTGATTTTATACTGTACTTAGGAGTTAAACTATGGAATTAAAATAAACTTGTCTCCTTAACTCAGATTTTGTTTAAAAGTGGTTATGATATTGGGTCTCATCTCTGTTCTTAAAGAAGAATTCAGTGCTTGAGTAATCAAAGACCTTGCAGTTGAGGCACAGGACAATTTACTGCTCTTACTAATTCTAGATTGAGAGAGAGAGAGAGAGAGAGAGTGTGTGTGTGTGTATAAGCATTAATATTTACTTTTGCAATAAGCAGTGTGAAAAAGTAGAATAAATATACCACATGGTTAACTGACTAAAGAAAATTATAGAATATTTACAGTTGCTATGGAAAAATTTATAAAACTCAGTAATTCAATTTCAGGATGAAGAAGAAATATCAACTAGCCCTGGTGTATCTGAATTTGTTAGTGATGCCTTTGATGCTTGTAACTTTAATCAGGAAGATCTAAGAAAGGAAATGGAACAGTTGGTACTTAACAAAAAGGAAGAGGAAATAACTGTATTGGAAGGTAAGAATAATTATCTTATAAAATAAATGGCTGTTTGACATTACTTCATATTATTAAATTGATTATAAAAAATATTCTTTAAAGTGAATTGTTATAACCAAATAACATCAGCCTGATTTTGCATTGGGAACTATGAGGTGGATTGTAAATACATAGATACAGCATTTTTTAAGACACATCAAATTCTTAGTATGTGCCAGTGTGCTAAGTTCTGGGAGTACAAATACAAACAAAAAGAAACTCTGTGCCCTCAAGGAGTCTACATTCTGCACCCTGGGGGAAAGTGAAGTTTAAAACACTGGCTGAGGAACTAGAGGTAAAACCAAGTTTGAAGTGAATAAGGTTGATGTAGGTAGGTAGCGGTTCTACAGAGACACTTTCCAGTTGGAAGAGGAGGTTAGTGGTAGAGATGTTGTCAGCTGTTGGGATAAGATTGGAGATATTATCCTGGAAGTCACAGATTCTCTTAGCATCTTCCTCATCAGTCTTGCTTGCAAGATAGTTTAACCCTGTTTACATACAGTCCCAGAAGGAAATGTGGGTAGGAGACAAGGCAGAAAGCACATTTATCCATCATTTCACTTATTTTTTCTATTCAAATGACTCTGAGGTCTTTTTTTTTTGCACTTTTTAGTATCTTTTTTCCAATTGCATGTAAAGATAGTTTTCAACATTCATTCTTGTAAATTTTTGAGTTCCAAATTTTTCTCCCTCCTTTTTTCCCCTACCCTGGAGAGTAAGCAATCTGATATGTTATGTATATCCATCATTTTAAAAGATAAACTTTCTAGCTTCTCTCTCAACCCTTGAACCTAAAATTTTCTTGAACATACAAAGTTTATTGAAGCTTGTTGAGCTAACCATGGAATACAGGTAAAGCACTGAGTCAGGAAATAGGAAGCTTTTCTTCTACTACTTCAAAAATTACAAAAGAAAAGGGAGGGGCTTATTTGCTATCGCATCAGGAGGAGGTGGCGTTGGCATGAGTAGATGTCCTTCCTCACCTCAACCTCCTTGGTGAAGCCTGCCCTTATTTTTCAAGTGTAATGCCCTCCTGCTTCCACAGATATATTACTTGGTTTATCTTTTCTATATCTGTTGCATTTGCTTACATGTGCTAATACTGTTTTCTTCCAAGAGAATGTAAATTCTAGGAGGGCAAAGATAGTTTTACTTTTGTCTTTGTATCTACAGTGCCTGGCACATAGTTGGTGCCCAATAAGTGCTGGGGAAATGCATTGTTATTTAGGAAACTAAATAATTAGGTTTTTAAAAGCACAATTCAGTTGATATTTGAGATCTGAAGTTTCATTCCGTTAAACAGTTAACTTATAAACAGTTTTGTTTTTTTCTCCAAAAAGTTTAATTAAGTTCTACAAATTTATTTATTCTTAATGCTTAAGAAAAATATATTAACTACCAAGATTAGGAGGGAAGCAGAAAATTGGGAAAGAATTTTTACAATCAGTCATCTCTGATAAAGGCCTCATTTCTAAAATATATAGAGAACTGAGTTAAATTTATAAGAATACAAGTCATTCTACAATTGGTAAATGATCAAAGGATATGAAGAGGCAGTTTTCAGAGGAAGAAATTAAAGCTCTCCAGTCATATGAAAAAAGTGCTCTAAATCACTATTGATTTTTGCACTTTTTAGTATTTTCTTAGTATTTAGTATTAGTAAAATGATGGATATACATAACCTATATCAAATTGCTTGCTCTCCGGGGTAGGGGGAAAAAGGAGGGAGAAAAATTTGGAACTCAAAAACTTACAAAAATGAATGTTGAAAACTATCGTACATGCAATTGGAAAAAAAATTCTAAAAAGTGCAAAAATCAATAGTGAGAGCATTTTTTATATGACTAGAAAGCTTTAATTTCTTGCTCTGAAAAATAATGCAAATCAAAACAACTCTTAGGTACCACATAACACCTGTCAGATTTGCTACCGTGATAAAACAGGAAAATTATAAATACAGGAGAAGATATTGGAAAATTGAAACACTTATTCATTGTTGGTAGAGCTATGAATTGGTCCCACCATTCTGGAGCGCAACTATGCCCAAAGGTCTATAAAACTGTGTATAATGAAATGGAATATTATTGTGGTATATAAGAAATGATGATCAGACAGACTTCAGAAAAACCTGGAAAGAATTATATGAACTGATGCTGAGTGAAGTGAGCAAAGCCAGGAGAACTTTGTACATGGTAACAGCCACATTGTTTGATGACTGACTTTGATTAGCTCTTCTCAGCAAAGCAAGGACCTAAAACAACTCCAAAAGACTCATGATGGAAAATCCTATCCACATCAAAAGAAAGAAATATGGAATCTGAATGCAGATCGAAGCATACTATTTGTTTTCTTGTTTTTTGTTTTGTTTTTTTCTTTCTCATGTTTCCTCCCACTCATTCTAGTTCTTCTATACAACATGACTAATGTGAAACTGTTTAATAAGAATGTATATGTAGAGCCTATATCACACTGTTGAGGGAAGGGAGCCAGAGAAAATTTAAAACTTATGAAAGTGAATATTGAAAACTTAAATAAGTTAATTTTTTAAAATGTATATATTGATTAATAAAATATTGAGGCATGGGAAAAGAACATTAAAATTCACATCTTCTAGCACTGAAATATAGAATACTTTACCAGTGTCAATATTGATCTTAGAGAATCCGAACTCTTTCGTCTCTCATTTATATAGTAATGTTTCTGTAGGTTACATGTGTTTTGCAATAATTGTTCTGAAGTGTGAGCTATATTTAACTTGCATTATTTTTTGTATCTACTAAAAAACAACTAAATTATCCAAACATAAAAAATTTAAGTTTATGAATTTATCATGCCCCAGGATACTCACTCCTCCCAGCATACACTTTAATTACTGTGTTTTGACAGGTATACTATTACCTTAACTGTGGTTATCAGTTTTTGTATTTCTTTTTGTTTCCTCTTTATATGCAAATTCACTTAGAGCTTATCCTCTTGGACTTCAACTGTCTCCTCTGTGTCAGTAGTTGTCTTCTGCTTAGAAAAGTCAGACCTCCCATACATATATTTTACTTGACTATACATATTTGTTATAAAGGAGTTTGGGGGTTTGTTGTTTTTCTTTTTTTTAATTTGGAGGCTGGGTTGGCAAAGAAATGTAGCTACGGATAGGATAGCCCAAAAAATTGTAATTAAAACATTTTTTAAATGCACAGAAAAATAAGAAGGAAGGCTGGAAAGAATCAAAAGCAAGCAGGACAGTTTTGAAAGTTATTCATTGAATTTATTTATTATTGTGCTTTAAAAGAAAAACAAGCTGTACATAGAAAGACAAAGAGATTTGCAGTTTCTATACATTCTTTTTCAGTTTTACTATGTTTATAGAAATGACTATCTTATTTAGTGTTAAGTTCAGAAAAATTTTCAGTAATAAAAATAATCTGTCATAATACATATCAACAGTAACAGTGTTAAACAATATAATAGATGTCTCCTAAGACAATGGTCATAGATAAAGCTGAGCATGAATAACTACTAGTTCATTCATTGTATGGGTGGGTTTTTTAGTCAGCTTTGTTGTTAGCAATAGAACATTATTTTTCTTTTTAAGTTTTTTTGATTATGAATTTGACAGTATACAAACATTGTTAACACACAAAGAATAAAATGGATTGAATAAGAAATCTCTCTCTATATAATTTAACAAGATAGAAACTGTATTTGTGTTCCTTTCAGTTTTTGTTTTCTTCTGTGCCTTTTAAAAATAATCTATTAATGTTATTTTGTAAAATGTCTTTCAAGTAGTTACCCACTCTTGTAACAGATTTCTACACACACACACACACACACACACACACACACACATTGTCTCTCTCTCTCTCTCTCTCTCTCTCTCTCTCTCTCTCCCTCTCCCCCCCTCTCCCCCTCTCTCCCTCTCTGTCTCTCTGTTAAGGGAAATAGATCAGTACATTGGCCATGTGTAAGAATACTAAGCTCATTCTTAACTGTAGTCTATCTCCGCTGTCTACCGAGATAGAGGAAGTGTGTTTCATCATTGTCATTTACTACTGTGGCCATAGTTCTGAGATCTTTCACCAGTTTCCCTTCACAGATTTGTGTATTATAATTTGTTTAGACATAATTCAGTTGATGGCACTTATTTTGTTTCCAGTATTTTACTACCAAAAAAAGTGTGCTTTTGTTGTCTCACAACCACTCTTAACGATTTCTGGGGTTGTTTTTGTCTTTACCAATCTGATGAGTATGAGGTGAAAGTTTAGACTTCTTTTAATTTATTTTTCTTACTATTAATGATTTGAAGCCTTAACTTATGGCTAATGCTTGTATTTCTTCATTTGAAAATTCCATGTTTCCATATTTTAACCTTAATTTTATTTCTAACAGAAGAATCTGCAGATTGGGAGAAAGAACTACAGCAGGAACTTCAGGAATATGAAGTGGTGACAGAATCAGGGAAGCGGGATGAAAACTGGGACAAAGAAATTGAAGAAATGCTTCAGGAAGGAAATTAACTGTTTCTTGAAATACAATATAATTTTTAAATGTTCCATACACTGTTAGGAAATTCTGTTAGTCTGGACTCCCCCAAATACGGAGAAGCTGAAGAATATATAATGGCATATGGAAGATCATTATGTAGGGAAACAACCAGCATTATTTCTTTGTTTAAACTTAAATAATAGCTTATTCCTAATAATCACAAATGTATGTTTCACAAAACAATAGCTTATTTGAATGTAACTTAGAGTCCTATTTGTGGGCTGTAGTGATGTAAAGGTAGGAGAAAATGAAGATTTTAAAATACTACATTCTCTGAAGTTGAAAGTGGGACATCATTAATTTATTCTTTATGCAGAATTTTGTAAAATTTCTTCATGTTTGTACTTTTATCACTGAAAGTTCTGGGTACATATGCATTAAAATACTTAATTCTCTTTAATTTTTATCTCCTAACTGACCAAACCATGCCAAAGAACTTAGAGGAAATATTCCAGAATTACTGTATGGGAGTAGCTTCTTTTGGTAAATACTTTCAGAACATCTACCTAGAAGCCAAAAAATTTACTTCATGTTTATCTTTAATGGTTTTATCCCGGCATTGTTTATAGTTGCTCATCATGAAAATATTATTGTAGTATGGATTTCTTTTTTTTTTTTTTAATGGGGAGAAGTTCACTTTCCTTAACCGTACATAATTTTATTGATTTTCTTTTTAATTACATGCCATTGCCATTTCAGATCTTGTAGACTTTCGAAACTTTTCATTATTAATGGTACTCAGAAGATATTTAAATTTACATTTATTTTTCTTGTTTAAGTAGAGCTGACATGTCCAAATACTTTAGCTTCATTCGTACTAATTAAATAACTTTGTATTTGTAAAATGTATTTATGTTCCCCTGGATAGAGATATACAAGCATTTTAGTAAGCATTACTGGCTACATCCTGCTGAATAGCACTAGTTAAGACATTTTTAAGACAGTTACTAATTTCATATAACAGACAACTGCCAGAACATTTGGTACGTTCTGAAGAAGGCTTTTATTTCCTAAAATGGGGTGGTGCTGTTAGCAGTTTTTTAATAAACAGAGAAATGCTGAATGAACAACTCAGGTCTGGCAGACATCCCTTAACATGGAGAGTCATTATGCATCTGTGCTGGTAAACTGTAAGTTACCAGTAAAGACCAAACCTCAGGTTCTAAATTTTGTAAAGGTATACATGAGTTACATGGAACAACTGCTAGTTTTCAAGACCTTTTAGCCTATGGTAGAGGATTCCTTTTGAAGGTACCAAAGTTCAGAGAAAGGGAATCTCCTCCTTTCCATTGATGGGAAACTTTGGAGTGGTGTTGGGTAGTCAAGACAAGCAAAGAAAGGTAAGAAATGTCTGCCTATTGATAGAGCTGTGAAGTTTCTGATGGTGGAAACAAAGATAAAATGATTGGAGGTCGGGAGGATAAAAACCATAGTAAATTTTGAGATTGAACCAGTGATCTTAGATCGAAGGGAAAAAGAGACCTAAAATACTATTACCATGCATGGTTTTAATAAAATATTTTTATGCATGACATGGTTGGTTATTAAATTTAAAAACATCAATTGGTTATGAATTATCCCGTAAAAATCTTTATAAATATGAAAGGAAATTATAAATGAATTTAAAAAGCAGCCTATTAATGCAGCAATGCCTCATTTTTCTGGCATTCTCAGGCATTGTTTGTAGATAAGTAAGTTTGCCAGGTAACTGAAATTTATACCTTTATTAAGAATTTAAAAGTTAGCATCTTTGTTATTGTGGATTATGCTATTGTTGATCTAGAGGCTGTTTGTCCATCCATATTCCTGTCCCCATAGAGTTTCAGGCTTCACTGCTTCCCTTGTTTACTTTTTTGGTGATCTTTCTCACTTTTAAAAGTCACATTGTTCCAGTCTTTATCAATAGGTTTTCCTCTGCACTTTCTTTGCCCATTAAGTATAATATAGAAAGAATTTTTGGTTTCCAAAAAAGGAAAAGATAATCAGCTGTTAAATCAGTAAATTTTATTTTTGCACAATTTCAAGTCAGTAGGCCTTAAGGGTAGCAGCATACTTAAAGAAATAATGGTTTAGCCATTATTTTTCAGTGGTGTGAAGCATTTTTCCCACTTGTTTTCGGGTTGCCATCTGTGACCCAGATTGAGGGATTGTCTCAAATCTGACTGGTAGAGTTACAATACTTGATCCAATACAAAAACATATGAACAAGAATTAACATTAACAAAGGCAGCACCTATTTAGCATTGAGTAGTATAAAAGTTAGGTAAATTGGTTTTTGGCAAGTATATTTAAATACTAAAATGTTGGTGGTATCCATTTGTATTGTGGGTTATAAGTGCTTATAGTATGGAACAAATCTAGATAGGGCTGCCCACGTTTGGCAAAAATAATTTTCTCTATTAAGTTCAACTTGAACCTGATGTCAGATTTTCACTCCTCTCCAAAATGGAAACCCTTAATTACAGTTTTTGAGATTTTTTTTTTAAAGTCTCAATGATTTTAAAATGGAAATGAAACATTTATCAAGATACATTATAGTCACTTTATATTCAGCATTTTCCTTTTCTTATACTCATTTGTAAATGAATATTTTCAGGATCAATAATTCTTAAGTTTAAAGCATTGTTTTAAGGAATCAAAGCAGTTAAAAAAAAGTAATGTTACAAGTTCTCTGTGACTTGCAAAACTGTATATGTAATTAGTGGGGCCACTTTTAGTTATAAAATTGACTTGAATTTTCACATTTTTAGATAGAATATTCTGATATGGAATTTGCAGGGTGGTTTTTTGGGGGTTTTTTCTTTTTTTTTTGCTTTTGATAAGGTGAAACATTAAAATACTAAAAAAATAATATGTAACTGAAAATTACAGCTTCATTTTGGCAGGTTTTTTTTTACTTAAAAAATTAAGATTTAATTATTGCCAGTAATTTTATTATGAGGAAGAAGGTAAGTTATCTTACGAACAGGTACTTTCACATCCTGAATTAAGGAAGCGCCTAAAATGATAAAAGATAAATAATCCATAATTTGTTAGCAAGAACAGTAATATCTTGAACTAAAACTCATTATATAGGCTCAAGATAAATGACAGCAGATGAAATATACATAATTAATGAAAGCTTTTAAAGCATGTATTATATCTACTTAAACATCTGCTAATTTCTCAAAACCATTATAAATCATTAGTGATCTTCAGACTCAGGGATTCATTCAAGTATTCCGATTTGTAATTTTTCTTTTAAAAAAATTCAATACTTCCAGGTGACTTACCTAATTATGAATTTTTGATGCACTTTATCCTGAATAAATCCTGATTTTAGTGGGAAGATTTGAGTTGTGTTTTCTTTGATTTTAAGTGCTCTTTTTCTGAAATACCCTAAATATTTCAAAGTTAGAAGGAATGTGGATTCACAAAATTAGAAGATTCTAACTTGAGACAAAACAATTTGTATCACCAATAAAATGAGGTATATCCTTAACATACAATTTATCAACAAGCATTTTATTTGTAAAAATTAATTTTAGCCTTCAATATTCACTTCCATAAGGTTTTGAATTTTAAATTTTTTCCCTCCCCAAGACAGTGTGCAATCTGATATAGGCTGTACATATACATATTAAACATTTTCACATTGGTCTGGTTGTAAAGAAGAATTAGAACCAATGGGAGGAATCATGAGAAAGAAGAAGCAAAACAATAAAAAGCAAATAGTATGCTTTGCTTTGCATTCAGACTACATAGTTCTTTCGTTGGATGTGGACAGTATTCTCCACCATGGGTCTTTTGGAGTTGTCTTAAATTCTGGCATTGCTGAGAAGAGCTTTGTCTATCAAAGTCAGTCATCACAATTCGGCTGTTACTGTGTACAGTGTTCTGGTTCTGCTCTTTACTCAGCATTATAGAAGTCCAGGCTTTTCTGAAGTCCACCTGCCCATCATTTCTTATGTAGAACAAAGGGTATGCACATTTTTGTAGCCCTTTGGGCATAGTTCCAAAATTGTTCTCCAGAATGGTGGGGTCAGTTCACAACACCAACAATGAATTAGTGTTCAAATTTTCCCACATAAACATTTATCCTTTTCCTTCAACAAGCATTTATTAAGCACCAACTGTGCTAGATGGCTGGGGATACAAAAAAATAATCCTGGTCTCAGTAAGTTATATTTTAACAATATTATCCATACAAAGATGATGTTATTGACCCATTATTAGGGCTCAAATATCCTGAAGTTTGCAGGCTGTTTGATTTTGAGTTTCCCCTCATTAGTGGTAATCATTTTATGCCTTCCTGTACACACTTAGCTTGTGAACAGTGGCACTTGTAAAATAGTTGACTGTGGCTTAGAGAGCTAAGAGATTAAGCCCATATCCTGGGAATACTTGGTCATGTTTTAATGAATTGACCTAATTGAACAATTTGTTATTACCACATAGTATTTCATTGGAAACTACTAAAACATCTGAACTCTTTTGCCACAATGTTTCTTAGTCCCTAACCTGCTCTGCCCTCTTTATGTCCTATGGAATCTGTTCTACTGTTAACAAAGTACCATTCTTACAAGACTTCTTTTACATTTCTTCCATCTGATAATTAAGGAAACCTGACACTCAAAGGACACTAAATCACCACTTCATCCAGTACAGAATTCATCTCTTCACCTTGTCTCACTGACCTCATCATACCAAAGCAGGAAAAGTATTCACGTTCCCTGCTCCACACTGTCATTTCCAGACTTTCTCCCTGTTCCTATCCCAAACTTTTCTTTTGAGATTCAGTCTATCCAGATACTAAGTGGTAGTTACCTATCAACTCCTAGGTTTCTTCATTTCTCAAGGTATTCAGTAGGTGTCCCATGCTCTATGCCTTCCCTTTAGCTTGAGGACTTCAACATACATGTTGATATATTCTCAAACATGTTGGCTTGTTCCCAGTTCCCCTGACTTGAATCTCAATTCTATTTCTGTCACACACAAGGATGTTCATACTCTTATTCTTCTTTTTACAGATTCCCACCCCTGCCATTTGTACTCCTACTTTAATGCTGCTGAATGAAGTCACACATTCATCCTCTGGCTTCTACAAATGTCTTAGCTAATCACAACGGACTCCTTCATTACTTCATGTTAATCTTTTATTCTTCCCTAATTGACTCCTGATGGAGCTTTTCAAAGGGTCTCTTCAAGATCTCAGGCAACATACTTTCCTCCTTCTTCCTTTTGCATTCCCAATTCCTTGGAAGCAGAGAATTTCACTTCAAATTTTACCAAGAAAATTGAAGCACTCTAGTGAACTCACTCTTTGTCCCAACTTTATACCTCAGATCCCCTCAATTTCATGTTCCATTTTTTCCTCCTTTTTCAGTCTTGGAGGACAAGACGATCAAGATGTCAGGGCCATCCCCTCCCCTTTGTGCCCCTGAGTTGATGTTGTCCTCTCCTTTTCTCTTCCAGGAGCTTCCATCTTTTATGATCTTCCTTTCTATGGAGTTCAGTACATAGATTCTCCATTGACTTTTTCCCCAATATCAAAAAAAAACCTTTATTTGGCCCTGCTGTTGCCTAAAGATGTTAAATTATGCCTTCCCTCCTTTTCACAGCCAAAATCCTATTAAAAGCTTTTCACGTGATTTCTTCACTTAATTTCTCATGTACTTAACATTTACAATCCATTTTCTGAACCTACCAGTTGATTAAAACTGTTCTCCAAAGTTACCAATGGTCTCTTTTCCTAAGATTTTCATTTTCATTTAAAAAAAAAAATGACACGTTCAGTATATTGTTTCCAAAACTGTTCTATTTGTCTCTGCCTCCCTATGAACTTCCTTCCATTCTTTCTGTGCATTTAAAAATGTTTCATTAAAATTTTCTTTTATTTCACATTACTTAAAAAAAGTCTTCCCCAAATATGGTCTTTCAATGAAACTGAGGACTTTCAAGCATTCTTGATGAAAAGACCAGAGCTGAAAAGAAAATTTGACTTTCAAACACAAGAATGAGAAGAAGCATGAAAAAGTAAACAGCAAGGAGAAGTCACAAGGGACTTACCAAAGTTGAACTGTTTACAATCCTATATGGAAAGACAATATTTGTAACTCTTGAA
>CM053771.1:311453259-311588759 GCA_028658325.1 Potorous gilbertii | reverse complement strand
CAAAGGGGGAGAAAATTTTGGAACCCAAAATCTTGTGAAAATGAATGTAAAAAGTTAAATAAATTTATTTAAAAATAAAAAAAATAAAAAAATAAAAACGTCTTCCCCTGCAACAAATAATCACATAAACATGCAAAAAAAAAACCCAAAAAATCATAGACCACTTGAAAATGTATATCTTATTCTGTACTTCTCTGTGACTGTCACTGCTCTGTTATGAGGTGTAAGTGTACTGCATCAGTTCTCAAGTCATGGTTGGTCACTGGATTGATGAAAATTCTTAAGTCTTTCAAAGTTATTTTATATTTTGTAGTTAGTATATAAATTAATCTGCTGCTCGCTTTTCATTGCATTAGTTCACACAAGTCTTCCAAGGTTTTTTTGAATCTACCCCTTTCATAGTCTCTCACAGACAGAAATATTCTGTAACATTCATATCCCATAATTTGTTAGTTATTCTCCAATTGGCTAAGGCACTCCTTTACTTTGCAGTTCCTTGCTACAACAAAAAGTACTGCTACAAATACTTTGTTCATAAAGATCCTTTTCTTTCTTTGATTTTTTTGGGATATATGGTTAGTAGTGCTATTACTGGGTCAAAAGAGAATGCACAGATTAATAACTTTTGGAGCAGAATTTCGAATTGCTTTCCAGAATGACTGGATTAATTCACCGCTTCACCAGTATGCCTGTCTTCCTTCCCACAGTGCCTTCAACAAATTTTTTCATTTTTATCATCTTTGCCAATCTAATGGGTTTGATGTGAAACTTTAG
Organism: Potorous gilbertii; assembly: GCA_028658325.1. NCBI lineage: Eukaryota > Metazoa > Chordata > Mammalia > Diprotodontia > Potoroidae > Potorous > Potorous gilbertii. Next base: position 311,587,985 of record CM053771.1, on the reverse strand, counting down.
AGTTTTCTTAATTTGTATTTCTCTTATTAATAGATTTGGATCATTTTTTTATGATTGCTCATCAGTTAATTTTCTCCCTTGGAGAACTGCCTGTTCATATCCTTTGACAATTTCTCTATTGTATTGGCAAGTGACTTTTCTCCTTATGTATCCTGGACAGGAGATCAGAGAAACTTGCTGAACAAAGATTTCCCAATTCACGCTTATCCTTTTCATTTTAACTGTCTTAGTTTTATTTGGGCTAAAGTTTTCAACTTTGTCAGAATTTTCCAATTTCTCTCCTGTGATCTCTTTTCTCCATGTTTGGTCAGGAGTTCTTCCCTTATCCATAATTCTGATTTTTGTCTTCCTTGCTCCTTTATTTATGAGGTGACATATCTAGATCACATATCCATTCAAAACTTATTACATGGAATAGGAAATTAAACCTAATTCCTCCTAGACCACCTTTCTAGGAGTTTTTTGTCAAATCATGAATCCTTACTCCCAGTAACTGGGGTTCTGGATTTCTTTTGGATCTTGTGTACCTAATCTGTTCCACTGTTCAACAACTTTTTTAAAAAGCTAATACTATTTTTTTGAGTGAGATCTGGTGAAAAAGTCCACTTTTTCTACCATAAAATATTTTGATATCAAAATATTTATAACTGTACTTTTTGTGAGAGCAAAAACTTAGAAACGAAATATCCATTGATTGTGGAATAGTAAAGGAAATTGTGGTATGTGATATAATTGAATATTACTGGGCTGTAAGAATTGATACAAAGAAGTACATGTAAAGATCTATATAAATTGAAGCAAAATGGAGTCAGAAGAATCAAGAAAGTTATATATACAATGATTGTGACAGTGTAAATGGAAAGAACAACCATACACACAAATAAATCAAAAGCAAATGTTTCTAAATTATAAAGAACAGGCATTGTTTGAAAGAATAACTTAAAGAAAATGTTCCCACCCCTTTTCAGAGGTGGGAGATCCACAAATGTTGTGCATTGCACATATTTTCAGATTCTTTCAATGTATTATAGTGGGTTATGTTTTTTAAAATATATATAATGTATATTATATATTTTTTCATTATATTATATTATTGATAATATTAAATTTATTAATTATATTAATATTGTTAATATTAATATAATGTGTAATAATATATTACATATAATATACAAAAATATATAATTTTTTATCTTATTAATTTTTACCAGACCAGATCTTAATGGTGAAATCCAGAAAAAATTGCAGTGAATCTTTTGTCCAGCCCAAATCAGCATAGAGAGAAAGGTCCACAGAAACTGGAGACAGATTTGGAGCAAGAACTCCCAGTGGGCAGAATACTGCAGTGCCTAGGGAGAGGCTGCACACAGACACAAAGGAGTTCCCAGACTCATACTGGGGCATTGCAATGGGGACAGGTGCCAACTGATAGTTTTGTCTCTCACTAACTGGTCCTGAATTGCAGATTAGAGGGGAAAGAACTATGCATACCTTTCCCAGTTTGGGATAGCGGGAGTTATGGTGATTGAAAATAGTTCAGAAGCCAGCAGCAGCACTGGTTTAGACGCCTACAAATCTGCCACTTTGAACCATCAGAGCTTTCCATTTGGCAGAAAGGGGCAGCAGACCCAAATCCAGGTCAGGAACTTGCAAAGTTCAGGCTAGAGGGGCAGAAATAAGACTTTTTCCTGACCCAGACCCCTTTGGGAGCTCTAGAAACTTGTAAGTCCTCAAGCTGTCTGTGAAATCCTAGAATAACAACACTGAATGTCCTAAGAAGGCAGCAACAGGACCAGCCTAAACCTTCCCTCTAGAAGTGTGGCACAGCCCAACCCTGACATCAAGTCCAAAGTTAGGAGGTAGGCTAGAAAAATAAGTAAATGAAAATATTATCACAACATAATGAGCAAGGTGGCAGGGACATTCAAGAGACAAATCCATAAGAGAATGACTGAAAAACATCTACAAGCATTTCCTCAGAGTGAAACTCAGCTTGGGCACAAATTCAAATAGAATTCCTAGAAGAGATAAAGCAAGGAATTAAAAATAAGTTTAAAATTAATGTTTTCATAAATGGAATAAAAATGCTTGAAAAAAATGGAAAAGAAATGGGAGCTATGGAAGAAAGAACTGGAAAAAAAATTTTAAAAATTGGCACAATAGGCCTTGCCCAAGGAACAAATTTCCTAAAACTTGGAATGGGCAATGAAGTCAATGATTTCAGGAGGTAGCAAGAAATATTAAAACAAAGTCAAAAGGCTGGAAAAAATAGAAGAAAATACATACTATCTCAGCAAAAACAACTGAACTGGAGAAAAGATTGAGCAGAAAACATTTCAGAATCATTGATCTATCTGAATGCCATGATGCCAAAAAAAAAAAAACTTAAAATAGAACTACCCAAGTCTCTTAGAACCAGAGGGCAAAGTGAAGATAGAATCCACCTGTCACCTCCTAAAAGAAACTCCCAAATGAAAATTCCTGGGAACATCATAACCAAAATCCAGAGTTTCCAGGTCAAAGAAAATATACTGCAGGCAACCAAATAGAAAGAATTCAAGTACCAAGAAGCCAGCAGTCAAGATCACACGCAATTTAGTAATCACTTCAGTAAAGCCTGAAGAACTTGGAATCAGTATTCCAGAAGATAAAGAGAATGGGCTTATAATCAAGAGTAACATCCAGCAAAACAATGTAATGCTACAGGAGGAAAAAATGGATTTTTAATGAAATAGAAGATAAAAAATATATTAAAATATTTTTAAAAGGATATAAAAATACTTCCAAGCATTCCTTATAAAAAAGACTATAGCTGTGGATAAACTTTGATGTTCAAACATGAGTGAAGAGAAGCAAAAGGTAAACATTAATGAACAATGATAAAGGACTGATGAGAAATAAACAGTTCACATTAAAATACGGGGAGATGATACATGTCCCCTCTGGATCCTATCATCATCAGGGATCCAACTAGAAGTAGTTCTGTTATATATTGATGGTCTTTAAGAATGGAAAGAAAGGGGAAGAGGAATGTAATCCAGGGAAAGAAAAGGAAAGCTAGGGAAGATTACCTCACATAGGGTGCATATCACAGATGCACCAAGGAAGAAGTGGCAGAGATTTGACTGATACTTGAATCTAACTCACATCTGAATTGGTCAAAAGAAGTTACACATCCACACAATTGGGTACAAAAAACATTTCACTCAAAAGGAAAATAGGGAGGAGGTGGGGGGGGGGGGGGAGGAAAGGGGGAATTAGAGAGCAAAATAAGGGGAGATGAGTCACAAGCAAAGCACACTTAAGGGTGTACAAAAATATTTATCTTTTTGAGGTGGCAAAGGATGGGAATCTGAAGGAGTGCCCCAAAATTGGAGAATGGCTGAACTATATACATAATAGAACATTATTGTACTGAATTCTTCAGAGGACAAATGATGAAACATGTTATTCCCTTCTGATAAAGAGGTGAACTCAGAATGCTGAATGAGACAAAAGAAAATAGGGGGAGGGGGTGCGGTACGGCCAATGTGGAAATTTGTTTTGACTCACTAAACGTTTTCAGTTGTGACAGAGAGAAGAAATAGGATGAGAGAATGAGAAGATGGATTTTGGCTGATAAGACATTATTTCTTTTAAAATATTTGTTGTATCAGATGGCTTTCTGGAAGGGTTAAGAAGGGGGATACTGGGTGAAACTGGTGATGTAAAAAACAAAAGATCAATAAAAATGTATTTTAAAAATAAAAATTTTTTTAAATAATATTTTGTAATTGGATTCTTATAATTCCTATATGTAGGTGAACTCTCAAATATTCTGTAATTAATGGATTTTCTCTCTCTTTTTGCTGAATTTTGTTGATGATATACAGAAAGACTAATAATATATGTGAGTTTATTTTCTATTCTGCTTCTCTGTTTAAGTTACTCATTTTGGTTAATTTTTAGTTAAATCTATAAGATGTACAAAAAAAGGAATAATTTTGATTTTTTGCTTCAATTAATTTTCTTGTCTTCTAGAACCATTCTAGAACTTCCAGAACTCAAACAATAGTTGTAATAATGGGCATCGTTATTTTGTCCATGATATGTTGCAAAGGCCTCTAGTCTTTCTCTGGTACAAGTAATATGGGCTTATGGATTTAGATAGATACTTTTTACTTTAAAGAAAGGTCATTTATATTCTTATGCTTTTTAATGATTTTAAAAGAAATGGATGATTTCCGAGGGGGTGGAGCCAAGATGGCAGAGTAGAAAGACTCACATTTGCTAGCTCCAAACCCACAGCCCATAGATTTCCTGTAAAAAGAAATGGATGTTGTCTTTTGTTATTAATATTTCAATTGTATTTATAGTTTCCTAATAACTGAACTGACCTATATGCCTGGTATAAATTCAATCTGGTCATAGCGCATAGTCTTGTTGATATCTCATTATATCCTCTTTGCTTCTATTCTATTCATTAATATTCATAAGTGGTATTAATCTATAGTTTTCTTTCTCTACTGTGTCTCCCTGATTTAAGAATATATATATATGTATATATGATTCACAGAAGTAATTTGATAGGATCCCCTTTTCCTTGTTTTTTTTGTAATTTATGTAATATTAAAAGTAATTTTTCTTAAATATGTTTGATAGAATTCATTTGTAAATCCATGTGGTCCTGGATTTTGTGACTTACTCGTTTTCAGTTTCTGAGATGAATTTATTATTTTGAGTTCTCTATTTCTTATTCTGTTCATCTGGATATTTTTATTTTTGTAAATTCACATTTCATTTAATCTATCTGCTTCATTGGCATAAATTTGAATTAGTTTTTCGATTTCCTTTATTTTCATTTACTGTAAATTTTTTTTTCATTTTTTATGTTAACAATTTTTTCCTCACAAGAAATCAAACTACCTAATGATTTATGTCTTACTAGTTTTTTCAAAACCATATCTCAGCTTTATCAATATGACTTTTTTTGCTTTCAATTTTATTTCTCAGGGAATATAGTGATTCTTAAATTACCTCTGCTTAACATGTTTCTCAGTTTTTTTTTATAGTTTTCCCAGTCTTTTAATTTTATTTTAATTTTCCTTTTTCTCCTGGAATCTTTGAGTTCTGTTTGCTTTCCAATTTTCAGGGAGTTCTCTTACTTGTATAACATTTTCCCCACTTTCAATTTGAAGTTATTTATTCTTCCAACTTTTTCATGAAAAATGTTTCTTTTACTTATAAGTACATTTTTTTGTCTTTTGCTTCATTTCTTTCAACCATACTTGTGTCTATGAGTCCTCATGGTCAAGACATTATTTTTCTTCTTTTTCAGAAGCACTGCTTATTCTTATTGTATGATCTACAGATATGCCTCTTGAGTATCTTTTTCCCATAGTAGCTCTTTATTTGTCTACATTAACTTACTCATCCTTAATTCCTAGTTGGGAATTTTGTATCAGGACCAGGCTCCACCACATCCCACAATCTTGGATTGGGGTGATTAGACCCTTTTGGTCCTGACATTTCTTTCACAGATTCCAGGTGCTGGCATCTACCTCCCTTGGTGAACCTTCACTTGGGATTCTGTCGAGTTTCAGACTTCTTACAGACTTCTGTGTTTCTTCAATCTCCTGATTCATCAGGAGTTAGGGCATTGCTGGAATATGAATCCCTTGTAAATCATCTATTAGAGAGTTACAAGTTTCCAATCCCCTTGTAATGTTTCCTGTCAGAGTAGTGGCAAACTTCCATCCTCTTTACCTGTTCTGGTGATGACTTTTCCAAAGGCAAGTCATGCCAGATTAATCTCATTTCCTTTTTGGCAGGTTTGCTAAATTAGTAGATAAGGGAAATGCTGTGGACATAGTTACCAAAAGATTTTAGCAAAGCTTTTGATTATCTCATAGCATTCTTGTGGAGAAGATGAGGAGATATGGATTAGATGAGACTACAGTTAGATAGATTCAGAATTGGTTCCTTGGCCAAAATCAAAGAGTAATTGTTAAAAAAACAAACAAACAAACAAAAAACCAGGAGCTTTCTAGTGGAGACCTGCGATCTATTCCTAGGCCTAGGATGCTTCACATTTTTATCAATGACGTGAATAAAGGGATAGGTGGCAGGCTTATAATAAGGGCAGGCCTGTGACACCAAGTTGCAAGAGATAACACATTGGCTGACAGAGTCCTCAATTTCCTCATCTGCAAAATGAGCTGAAGAAGGAAATGGCAAACCACTCCATAATCTTTGCCCAAATGGGGTCACAGAGAGTCAGATACAACAAATGACTGAACAACACCATCAACAAAATGACAGGATCTTTACTGGATAGAATATAACAAGATGCAGTCTTAAGACTCTTGGGTATAAAAAAAACAACTTAGAAGTATAAAATGAGTTAGGCATTCTTAGAAAACAGTTCTGAGAAAGATCTGTGGGTTTAGTGGACTGCAAGTTTAAATCATCAGTTTGATATGATAGCCATCTTGCTCTGCATTGAGAGCTATAGCTCACAGGAATAGAGAAGGGATAGTTACACTGTACTGTGTGCCCTGGTCAGACCTCATTTGGGGTTCTGTATTTAGTTCTGGTGCCACAGTTGAGGAAGGATATCAGCAAGACAGAAAATGTTTAGAGGAAGTAAACCAGAATGAAGAAAGACTTTGAGTTCCTATCATAAGCCTCAGTTGAAAGAACAAGAGGTGGTTGACCTGGAGACGTGAACTCTCAAGGAAGATATAACTATTGCTTTCAAGAATTTGAAGGCAGCTACTCTGTGGATGAGGGATTAGGCCTTTGTTTTGCCTCAAAGGGCTATAAATTATACAGAGAGTATAAGTTATTAAAAAAAAAACCTTGGGTTTGATGTCAGGAAAAGCTTCCCAACAATATCAGTTGTTCAAAAAATGTAATTATCTGCCTCTAGATGTTATAACTCCCCTTTTTGGTTTCTGTTTCCTCCTCTTGGAGCGTTTTATACAGAGGCTGAAAGACCATTTCTTCAGGATTGTAGAGTGGAGATCCCATTCATATACGAGTTGGACTAGATTTCTACTGAAGGCCCTTCTGAATCAAAATCTTTGATTCCCTGACCCAGTGTTAGAAGGCCTGGTTGACTATTTGAATCCCAGGCTGGATGAAAGTGTTTACTAGTGTTTCTTATTTGGCTCAGTAGATGAGATATGGGAACAGAAGACTTAAGTATGACTCCTGCCTCAGACACGAAGCAGTTGTGTGATTCTGGGCAAGATATTTAACATCCTCTAGCCTCAGCTTCCTAATCTATAAAGTAGGTATGATAATAGAACTACCTTCCAGGGTAGCTATGAGGATAAAATCATACTATTTTAAAACTACTTTATAAACCTTAAAGTACTATAGTAAATGCTAAATATTTTTTATCTGATTCCACTTTTTAGATACTTCTCAAAGTATGTGTGCGAAAACCAAGTTCCTAGGACCTTTCACATTTTACAATTGATCTTTTCTTCCATTGGTCAAGGCTGCTGATTTATCAATTGAAAATAAAGAAACAAAAACTCTTTACAATGGCAGTGAATATCTTCCTACCAAAAAGGCCAGAAGTGGGTGGAGAAGCCACTCCAGGGACCTAGTCAAGAAATTGATAATAATTATTATTGGAATTTAAGGGACTTCAAGTCCATCCCTTACCTCTTCAGGACATCCTCCCCTCAACTGTTAAACTAATCTTCCTAAAAGTGTCATCACTGCTACTCAACAGTCTCCAGTGGCTCCCTATTAACTCCAGGGATTTTTAGCTTCAAAAGAATCTTGTAAGCTGACCACTTTCATCCTTAGCTTTTCAGTCTTCCAACACCTTCTATCGTTGTTTTAGTGGTTTCTGACTCTGCTTGGCCCCAGTTTGGGGTTTCCTTGGCAAAGATACTGGAATGGTATGCCATCTCCTCCAGCTCATTTTACAGATGAGGAACTGAGGTAAACAGGGTTAAGTGATTTTCCCAGCATTACACAACTTCTTCCCCATGTTCTCCTCCACAAATTCTTAGTGCTTTTATTAAGAGAGGTCATCATTCCTTTTTTATCACAAATCAGTGATGGCATTGACTATGACTCCAGCTTTCAAAATACATTTATCCATAATTCTGCCAATTGATAGTTAGTAGAAAGGAAAGATGTCTACTTCAAGTAATCAATTCCTGCCATTTATCGAAAAAAAAAACAAGAGTAGTAAAAGAATTGTATACCTATAAATTTAATTCAGGACAAAAATTTAAAGGACCCAGTTCTCCATATTTATATATGAACAAAGTTACAAATTCAATTTAAGATTCCAAAATGTATCCATGGAGATATGTACATTTTTATTTTAAAATTTTGTCATATAGTAGATCAAGAGACATATGTTATAGTGTATGGAGAAATGGCTTCTAAATAAAGAATTGGTTTCTGACACACACTGGCAGTCTAATTGTTGTTGTCCTTCATTCTCAAAGGTCTTCTTGAGGTGAGGTGAGGCAGGTGATGTCCTGACTTGAAAGTGAATTGGATTTAAATCAGGTAGAGGCTATGCAAAATCATCAGTCTCACTCTCTCCTCCATGGTCACAGGAGTCCACTGATAAGAGGTAGGTCAGAATGACTGGAGATGACCCCAGATACAGTGGGAGATTTTGGCCTTTTCAAGCTAAGGCTTTCCCAGGTTTCAATTTACTGGAGGCAATACCCATTCAAGAATTAAAGGACAGGTAAGAATTGAGTCAAAGATGGTCTGGTTTGCCTTCATAAAATAATCAATCAGAGGTGGAGCCAAGATGAAAAACAGAAGAAAAACAAAGAAGTTGCCTGAGCTTTCCCCAGTTTCCCTTAGAAACAACACCAATCAAGTCTCTAAATGAATTCTGAAGTGACAGAATGAACAAAAAGACAGAGTGAAACAATTTTCCAGTTCAAGATAACTTAGAAGGTCTTCAGGAAAGGTCTGCTTCACTTGAGGAAAAGTAGAGCACAATTCAATGCAGATGGTGTCCAGGTAAGCCAGTAGAAGGCTCTTAGTCACAGCAGAGGTCAGCAATGTAAGATCCTACACCCTGGCTGAGCAGGCTAGTGTCACAGTAGACTATCTGTGAGACCTCGAGCCCCAGCACAGAAGGCAAATTGTTAGCCCTGCAACCCCGGCACAGCAGGCACAACTAGGCTGGGATACCCTGGCACAGTGGGCAAATCATCAGCACCTGAGGCCCCTGCTTGTAAAGCCAATGACGAGGCCCCTGCCCCCAGCACAAGAAGCTGGGAACGATGCCTGCTGTGTAGAGCTCAACTTTTTAAAATGAGCAAAAAACCAAAAAAAGTCCTCACCATAGAAACCTACTATGGTGACAGGGAAGATCAAAACACAAACCCAGAAGAGGACGACAATGTCAAAATGCCTACATGTGAAGCCTCAAAAAGGGTTTTAAAAATCAAGTAAGAGAGGTAGAAGAAAAATTGAGAAAGGAAACAAGAGATATGTGGAAGAATTATGAAAGAAAAAGTTAACAGCTTAGGAAAGGAATTACAAAATTTGACTAAACAAAAGATAACTGAAGAAAATAATTCCTTAAAAATTAGAATTGGGCAAGTGGAAGCTAATGACTCTATGAGATATCAAGAATCAGTCAAACAATATTAAAAAATGAAAAAAATAGAAGAAAATGCAAAATATCTCATTGGAAAAAAAACTGACCTGGAAAATAGATCCTGGAGAGAAAATTTAAGAATTATTGGACTATCTGAAAGTCATGATCAAAAAAAATAGACTGGATAGCATCTTTCAAAAAATGATCAAGGAAAACTGCTGTGGTATCCTTGAACTGGAGGGTAAAATAGTAATTGAAAGAATCTACTTATAACCTCCTGAAAGAGATCCCAAAATGAAAATTCCAGGGAATATTACAGCCAAATTCCAGAATTATGAAAGAGAAGTGAAGGAAAAAGTAAAGGAGAAAATACTGCAAGCAGACAGAAAGAAAAAATTAAATATCAAGGAGCCACAGTCAGGATTACACAGGACTTAGCAGTTTCTACATTAAAGGATCAGAGGGCTTTAAATATGGTATTCCAAAAGGCAAAGGAGCTTGAATTGCAACCAAGAATCAACTACCCAGAAAAATTGAGCATAATCTTTCAGGGGAAAATTCAGTGAAATAGAGGACTTTCAAACTTTCCTGATGAAAAGACCAGAGCTAAACTAAAAGTTCAATTTTAAAATGTAAGACTCAAGTGAAGCATAAAAAGGTAAACAGGAAAGAGAAACAAAAATATTTAATAAGATTAAATTGCTTATATCCCTACATGGGAAAATTGTATTTACAACTCTTCAAAACTATATTTCTATTAGGGCAGTTACAAGGAATGTACATAGACAGAAAATGTGGATATAAGTTGATTTTGAAGTGGTGATATAATGAAAATTAAGGGTGAAAAAACTGTACTGGGAGAAGAGGAACTGGGGAAGCAGAATAGAGTAAATTATATCACATGAACAGGCTCAAAAGACTTATTACAGTAGAGGGAAAGAAGGGAGGGGGTGAACACTGTTTGAACCTTACTCTCATCAGATTTGACTCAAGGGGAAACATACACACTCAGTTGGGTATAGACATTTAGCCTACCCTATATGGAAGTAGGAGGGGAAAGCGGAGAGGAAAGGGAGCTATACAAGGGAGAGCAGACTGAGGGAAGTGGTGGTCAGAAGCAAAACACTGATGAGAAGAGCCAGGGTGAAAGGAGAGAGAAAAGTATAAATGGGATGGAGGGAAATACACAGTAACTAATCATAACTGTGAGTGTGAATGGGATGAATTCTCATAAAATGGAAGTGGGTAACAGAATGGATTAAAAATCAGAATCCTACAATATGTTGTTTACAAGAAACACATCTGAAACAGAAATACACAGAGAATAAAGATAAAAAGACTGGAGCAGAATATATTGTGGTTCAGCTGAAGTAAAAAAAAAAAAGCAGTGATAGCAAGTCTGATCTCAAGAAAAGTAAAAGCAAAAATAGAGCTAATTAAAAGAGATAAGGAAGGAAACTACATCTTGCTAAAAGGTACCAAGTAATATCAATACTAAACAAATATGCACCAAATGGTATAGCATCCAAATTCGTAAAATGGTTAAATAAGTTACAGGAAGAAATAGAAAACAAAACTATACTAAGTGTGCCCCTTCAGAATTAGATAAATCTAATCACAAAACAAACAAGAAAGAAATTTAGGAGGTGAATACAATTTTAGAAAAGCTAAATATGATAGGCCTCTGGAGAAAATTGAATGGGGATAGAAAGGAATATACCTTTTTCTCAGTGGTACATAGCACCTACACAAAAATTGACCATATATTAGGGCATAAAAATCTCACAATCAATGTGGAAAGATTAAATGCATCCTTTTCAGATTATGAGTATATGTAATAAGAGGCGATGGAAAGAAGACTAAAATTTAATTGGAAATGAAATAATCCAATCCTAAAGAATGAATAGAAACAATCAATAATTTCATCCAAGAAAATGATAATAATGAGACAACCTATCAAAACTTATGGGATGAAGCCAAAACAGTTCTTAGGGGAAATTTTGTATCTGTAAATGCTTACATGAATAAAATAAAGGGGAGATCAATCAATTGGGCATGCAACTAAAAAGCTAGAAAAAGAACAAATTTAAAACTCCAATTAAATACCAAATTAGAAATTCTGAAAATCAAATGAGAGATTAATGAAATTGAAAGCAGAAAACTGTGAACTAGTAAATGAAACTAAGACCTGGTTTTATGAAAAAAAATTAAATAGCTAAACCTTTGGTTAATTTGGTTTTAAAAAAAGAAAGAAAAATTACCAGTATCAAAAATGAAAAACGTGAATTCACCATCAATAAAGAGAAGACTACAGCAAAAAGTAAGGGCTATTTTTCCAAATTACAAGTCAATAAACCTGACAACCTAAGTGAAATGAATGAATATTTACAAAAATATAAATTGCCCAGATTAACAGAAGAGGAAATAAAATACTTATATAGCCTCTTTTAGAAAAGTAAATTGAACAAGCCATCAATGAACTTCCAAAGAAAAATCTCCAAGATCATATGGATTTTACAAGTGAATTCAACTAACATTTAAAGAACAATTAATTCCAATACTATAAAAACTATTTGGAAAAACAGGTGAAGGAGTCCTACTAAATTCCTTTTAGGACACAAATATGATGCTGAGATCTAAACTGGGGAGAGTGAAAACAGAGGAAGAAATTATAGATTTCCCTAATGAATACTGATGCAAAAATTTTAAATAAACTATTAGTAAAGAAATTACAGCAATTTATCACAAGATTAACATACTATGACCACGTGGAATTTATACCAAGACCACAGGATTGATTCAATATTAGGAAAATTATCAACATAATTGACCATATCAATAATAAAACTAACAGAAATCATACGATTATCTCAATAGATGCATAAAAATCTTTTGACAAAATACATTACCCATTCCTATTAAAAACAGTAGAGACCATAGGAATAAATGGAGTTTTCCTTAAATGATAAGCAGTATCTGTCTAAAACCATCAGTAAGCATTTTATGTATTTCTAAATATTACCAACAAAGCCCAGCAGCAAGAGATAGGGAAAAAAATCCATTAAAAATAATTCTAGACAATATAGAATATTTGAGAGTCTACCTGCTAAGACAAATCAAGGAACTATATGAATGCAACTACAGAACACTTTTCACACAAATTAAGTCAGACCTAAGCAACTGAAAAATTCCAATTGCTAATGGATGGGCTGAATTAATATAGTAAAAATGACAATTTTACCTAAAATAGTTTAAAATAGTCAGGGCCATACCAATGAAACCACCAAAAATTATTTTATAGAGCTAGAAAAAGTAATAATAAGATTCATCTGGAAGAACAAAAGATCAAGAATATCAAGGGAATTAATGAAAAAACTGCAAGGGAAGTCTCACTATACCAGATATAGATCTATATCATAAAGCAGCAATCATCAAAATTATTTGGTACTGGCTAAGATATAATGGTGGAGCAGTGGAATAGGTTACGTACATAAGACAAAGTAGTCAATGACCATAGTAATCTACTGTTTGATAAATCCAAAAACTCCAGTTTCTGGGGCAAGAACTCATTAGGTATAGATCATCTCATACCATATATCAAGATAAGGTTGAAATGTACAGGATTTAGATATAAAGGGTGATGCCATAAGCAAAATAGGAGAGCAAGGAATTGTTTACCTGTTAGATCTATGGAGAACGGAAGAATTTATGACCTAACAAGAGACAAAAACATTATGAAATGCAAAATGTATAATTCTGATTACATTAAAAAGTTTTTGCACAAACAAAACCAATGCAACCAAGATTAGAAGGAATAGAGAAATGTGGGAAACAATTTTTACAGCCATTGTTTCTGATAAAGGCCTCATTTCTCAACTATATAGAGATCTGAGTCAAATCTATAAGAATACAATAAATGGTCAAAGGATATGAACAGGCAGCTTTCAGATGAAGAAAGTAAAGCTATCTGTAATCATATGAAAAAATGTTTTAAATCACTATTGATTAGAGAAATGCAAGTTAAAACAATTCTGAGATGCCACCTCAAAACTATCATATTGGCTAACGTAACAGAAAAGGAAAATGATAAATATTGGAGAAGATGTGGAATAATTGAGACACTAACGCATTGTGGTGGAGTTGTGAACTGATCTAACCATTTTGGAGAGCAATCTGGAACTATGCCCAAAGGGCAAGATCCAACAATACTACCACTAGCTCTGTGTCCCAAAGAGACCATAAAAAAGAAGAAAGAACTTACATGTACAAAAATATTTATAGCAATATTGTAGTAGCAAATTTCTGCTTTTTGTGGTAGCAAAGAATTGGAAATTGAGAGGATGCCCATCAACTGGGAAATGGCCAAACAAGTTGTGGCATATGAATGTAATGCAATACTAAAATGATGAGTAGGTTGAGTTCAGAAAAATCTAGAAGGACTTATATGAACAGATGCTGAGTGAATTGAGTAGAATCAGGAGAACATTGTACACAGTAACAGCAACATTGTACAATGGTCAACTATGGTCAACATAACTTTTTTCAGCAATACAATGATCCAAGACAATTTCAAAAGACTCATGATGGAAAATGCTATTCACTTCTAGAGAACGAACTATGGAGTCTGAATGCAGATCAAATCATATTATTTTCACTTATTTTGTTTTCAGTTTTTTCTTTCTCATGTTTTTCCCTTTTGTTCTAATTCTTCTTTCACAATATAACTAATGTGGAAATATGTTTAACATGATTGTATATGTACAACCTATATCAGATTGCTTGCTTTCTTAGGGGTGGTAAGGGTATGTGGGCAGAGGAAAGGGAAGGGAGGGAGGGAGAAAAATTTGGAACTCAAAATCTTACAAAAATGAATGTTAAAAACTGTCTTTCCATTTAATTAGAAAAATTAAATACTATTAAGTGCAAAAAATAATAATCAATCTGGGAAGGAAAGACCCTCAGAGTTTCTCTGAGCAAATAAATCACTTAATTTTTCAATGACATGGACAACTCTCTAAGATCCTAAATTACAGAGAATGTGCTCTTCAGCACTTGGAGAGGAAGTTGCTCATTTGGAACCCTTTCCACTAACTATTCCATATGGAACCATAGTTCCAATCCATAAAAAAAGAAAAAAGGTAAAAAAAAAATGAGGAATAAAAGTTAAGAGATTTGGGTTCTAATCCAGCTATGACATTGGGCAAGATATTTAAACTCTTTGTGCTTCAGTTACCTCTTCTATAAAAAAAAGGAGTTGGACCCTTCAAGGATCTTACAAGCTCCTTTGAAGTAGGAGCATCTTTGCTGAGGGAAGGAATGAGAATGGGGAAGGAGAGCAGCAGATATAAAGGAATTGCAATAGGACTTGGAATGGACCTGGGTTCCATTCCTCACTTTGTCATCTACTACTTTTATGGGCTTGGTCAAACTATTACCTCCTGGGATTGAGTTCTTGACCTATAAAAATGATGGGGTTTGGAGTACACTTATCTCTAAGTTCCTTCTGGTACTAAACCTATCATTGGTTCCTTTTTTTAAAAAATTTTTTATTTTTAATACAGTTCACAACAGATAAAGCAATTCAAACTTTTGGTCAGGTGATACTTCTTTTTAAAGTATTTACAATATGGACCACACAAGAATTATTTTTTTAAAAACATTAACTGAGACACAAATAATATTTATGTTGCTAACTTCACAAGCTTTTGACCTAATTTTCTCCACAGTATTACTAAGAATTAAAGGACCCTGACTTATTGTTGTTGGTCTAAAGTCCTATGCCTAATAGCTTAACTTTAGGCAACCTTGGATGTTTTGTTACCAATAATCTATAATTGAATAGATCTGGTATTAAGCTTACAAATCTTTTGACTATAGGAAATTGCCACAAAGAGTAGGGACATTGCAGGGATACAATATCTCCCCAATTTCATGTCAGTTCCAGGCAGGATTTGATTATCCACTTGCATTCAGTCAGGCTTAAAGTCTGCCAGGTGTCAGTGGGGAAATTGAGTCAAGAGAATCCCATCTCAGTCCATGCTGAACACCACTCTCCCACACTTCCCTTCATCTTATGCAGTTCATACCAGCATCTCATCAGCTTGCTGGCATCATGGATTGGAGGCTCAGATTGCCTTTCTTGCTACCCATACCTGGAGTTAGACTGAGAAAAAGAGTTACTTAATAGTCCCCTATCACTGGTTCTTAATAAAATTTTGAATTCTTTCAGTGTTTAGTAAACAGTTCAGTGAGTTATTTTAGTGACTCTCTACCTTCTTAATATGGATATTTGTTCAGTTAAAGGACTAGAAATTACCTTACAGATCATCTAATCTAGTCCTCAAATTCTACACAGGAGGAAACTGAGGGCTTAAGAGGTTATTTACCCAAGTCCACACGGGTAACAAGTAGGCAAACTGGATTAATCTGCCTCCAAGTCTCCTCTTTTTTCCCACTGCCTCTTAAGTTTGCTGATTAAATTGATTTGAAAATAAGTCTTGCCTCAACTGATAAATTCATTTTGTTCATCTTTAAGAAGGGAGGAGAGTGAGGCAAAAGTAGGAGTATCACCATCACATGATGCATCCAGCAACAATGATCAGTACCAATTGTTATGACTATGAAAATGAATCAATTAGCTATGCCATGGTCTGTTCCTTTCACTACAGTCTATTTTAAAAGTAGGAAATATTTTTCATTAATTTTGAAGGTAATGGAAGTAGTATATTACAAAAAGAGCATCAAATTGCGTGTGTTTGCTGCATACAATTAAGAATAAGGAGCCTATTGCTTAGTTAAATAACTGAACATTTATTTGTCCTGCAGAAGAAGCAGTGGTATTGATATTTAGGCTGTTTTAGTGTGTTGTCAAATTTAGTGCAGACACAAAATGAGTAAGAAAATGATTATTTTGCTAAACCCAAATTGTCTAGACATGCTGATAGCAGCAATGGCAGGAGGTGGGAGAAATCGTGAGATTAACTTGGCCACATATTAGTACTGAACCAATCTTGATATTTAACTAGTAGTCCCATAAAAAGGGAATAGAGCAAAAGGGAGGTGGCATGGTATAGAGAATAGAGGGCTAGACTCAGAGTAAGGAACATAGGAGTTTAAATATTACCTCAGACAGTGGCTGTGTGGCCCTGGATTTGTGACTTAATCACTCTCAATCTCCTCAGGTGTAAAGTGAAGATAGTAATAGTTTCTACATTACAAGGCTGTTATGAGGTTCAAATAAATAATGTATGTAAAGCATCTTGCAAACCTTAAAGTTTTATATTGGTTCTGTTTTATTGATGAGTTCATCACATCGCTTCACAGTTATGATGGCTAATTGTGTAATTTCCCTCCATCCTATTCTACTATACCTACTTTTTTTTTTTTTTTACCGTATCTGCTTCTTAAGAGCCTATTTTGCTTCTGACCACTGCTTCTCTTACTCCACTCTCCTCTCTGTTGTTTTCTCTTAATCCCTTTCCCTCCTAATTCCTTGTTGGGAAGGATGGTTTTCTGTATTCAACTCTATATGTATGTGTATTCTTCCCTTCTTGAACCAGTTCACAAGAAAATGAGGTTCACATGGCCACTCCCCTTTACTATCCCCTTCACTGTATAAAACTCTTCTTTTCATGTCCTGTTTATGTGTGAAAAATTTCTCCATTTTTCCTCTTCTAGTGCATTTTCCCCCACCCTTCCATTCTTCTTTTGAGATTGTTCAAATATAACAGAATCACACTCAGACTCTCTGTCTAAATGGTCTCCCTCTAAAATCCCTTGTGATCTTTCCATATAAGAATATAAACAGTTTAGTCTTGTTTAGTCCCTTAAGACTTCTCACTTGTATTTACCTTTTATGCTTTTCTTCAGTGCTGTGTTTGTTAAATTTTCTATTTGGCTCTGGTCTTTTTCATCATGAATATTTGAAAGTCATCTATTTTACTCACTGTCCATTTTTTTTCCTCCGGTATGATTCCCTTCAGTTTTGCTGGGTAGATTATACTTAGTTGTAATCCTAGATCCTTTGCCTTCTGGAATATCATTTGCTAAGCCTTCTGTTCTTTTAAAGTGGTGGCTGCTAAATGTTGTGATTCTGACTGTGGCTCTGAGATACAGAATTCTTTCTTTTTTGCAATTTGTGGTAGCTTCTTCTTGATCTAGGAGCTCTGGATTTTGGCTATAGTATTCCTGGGAGTTACCACTGGTGGATTCTTTCAAGTTTTCTGATCATTTAAATTAACTTAATTTTGTCCTGTAACTGCCTAAGTCATGGTTTTTTGTCTGAACTTAATTGAGAAACTCATCTGCCCTGTAATGAGTTAACTTTAGAAATTCAGTTCTCCTGTTAATCACCATTCTTTCCTTGACTCAAGAAAATCTGGTTTACTTGAGGGATGGACACCAGAAAGTCTTGCCCAGTATCTATACACCACCAAGTTATCCTTCAAGGATGTCTGGTTTGCTCTCTGTATGGTAAAGAGGATTTTTATGCTTAGAGTTCAGTTTCCCAGGATCCATGGCCATAACAATCTCTTGTTATCCTAGATTGTGTAGACTGTAAAGGCCACATGTTACCTGTATAGATTGTAAGGGATCAATAAAGCAGGTGGGCACTGGTCAGTGAGTGAGGAACTCTTAGCGTTGAATGCACAAGCTGGAATGCTGTGTGTGTACCTTGACCAACCCCCACCAAGGCTCGGGGAGAGAGGAGACCACTGAGAGAGACACTGACAAGCAGAGTGATGGGGGAGCCTTTAGAGTTGAATGCACATGCTAGAATGCAGTGTGTGCCTTGACTGGCCCCCACTGAGGCTTGAAGGGATTTAGGAGAATGCACAAGTTGTGTGCTTGTTTCAGTGGACCCCATTCAGACGTGGGAGTAGTTGCCCCCACCCCTTCTCACTGGTCCCTGCAAGATTAGGGAGTACTGTAGGAGTTAGTAATCTTTTGTCAATAACCCTTGTGAAAACACTGAAACATCAAACTAGAATAAAGTAAGATTATTAACCCCTTCAAAGGTGTCTGCCTGTCTGACCAGATCAAAAGTGAAACTGCTAGCAGCACACAAATGTGCTGTGTTTATTGGGGATACACTATACAAAGAAGTTTGATCTACTATCTCTGACCTTGCAGGTAAAGTTAAACAATGGACATTTCTTCGTCACAAGAATATACAGTCATTAGACTGTGCTTACCTTCTGACCTGGTGATGCCACCATTAGTCATATACTCCAAAAAGATCAAATAAAGAAGAAAAGGACCTGTAGCAACAAATTTGAAACTATGAGGTGTGTTCCTATTGGGGAATGACTAATAAAACTGGATGGAATTCTATGAACTGATGTAGAGTGAAGTAAGCAGAACCAAAGGAACAATTTATACAATGGCAACACTGTTATAAAGAAAAACAGATTGTAGAAATCAATGTAATGACAAACCATGATTCAAGAGGACCTAAGAAAAGGCAGGCTGCTCACCTCTTGACAAGTGACAGCCTTAAAATGTGCAATAAGACATACATTTTTGGACTTAGATAATGAAGGAATTTGCTGGATTTACCCAAGCATACTTGTTATGAGGGTTTTTTCTTTTTTGTTGCTGTTTAATGTGAGATTGGGGGAGGTGAGAAAGTAAATGCTCAATTGGAAAAATAATAAAATAAAATAAAAATGAAACAAAAATATCTTTAAATTACAAAAGAGTGTGTAAAATATCTGAGAGTCCATTCATGAAGACATATACAAGAATTATATGAATAAAACTATGAAAATTTTTTTTTATAGAAACAAAGGAAGACTCCTGGAAAGGAACTAATTACATATGACTGTATTTTGCCAATATAATAAAAATTACAATACTACCTAAATTAATTAATAATCAGAAGTAATGAAGGTCTGAATTGCAGTTCTACTGTACTGAAGTGGGTAGAAGGGATTAAATATGAGAAATGTTGTGATGATGAAAACAACAAGAATTTGACAAGTGATTGGATATGTGGGATGAGAAAGACTAAGGAGTAGAGAATAATGTGAAGTTAAGAACCCGAGAAACAGGAAGTTCTTTAAAGATGGGAGAGAAGGGCATGTTTGAAGGCTGTAAGGAAGGAATCAATGGAAAGGGAAAGGTTGGAGTTTGGAGAACAAAAAGAGATGAAATCAAATCTGCAGAAGATGGCTTGGGAAGGAATCAAAGGCAAAGGTAGAGGGGATGGCCTTGGCAAGAAGGGTCGCCTCTTTGTCAGAGACTAGAGGAAAGGAAGAGAAATGGCAGATGATGTCAAGGAGTTTTCAGATGAAAAAACTGAGAAGTGATACCACTGAATGACCTCAATCTTCTTAAGAAGTTCACCTCTGATTGATCATTATGGGGGTGGGGCCAAGATGGCAGAGAAGAAGGATGCACATACTATAGCTCTTCCCCCACAGCCCATAAAATATCTGTAAAAAATGAATCTCAGCAAATTCTAGAGCAGCTGAAGCCACAGAACGACAGAGTGAAAGAGATTTCCAGCCAAAGGTAACTTGGAAGGCTGACAGGAAAGGTCTATTACACGGGACACTGAGTAGAGTGGAGCCCAGCCCTGGCTGCACAGCACCAGGAGGAACAGAACAGGAACAGGCCTCTGGGGCAGAATCCCCAGCAGGGAGGGTCTCAGATACCTCAACCCACAAGTGCCAAAGAAAGCTTCAACAGTCAGTAAGGGGGCTTTCCCAACTGGGCAAGAAGGGGGCAGGGTCCCCCCCAGCACTGGCCCTAGGTGGAAGCAGCAGCAGCTTCCATTGTGGGAGCAGCTCAGCTTATAGCATCTGGGGGAATTGAGCAGCTGATCTGAATCTCAGTTCTAAGCACAGTCCTGGGGTGAGGAGAAGCACTAGGACCCTCCTCTTGACAAAGGATTCAGAAGTCAAGAAACTGGCTGGGAAAATGTCCAAAAAAGGGAAAAATAATAAGTCCATAGAAGGTTACTTTCTTGGTGAACAGGTATTTCCTTCCATCCTTTAAGATAAGGAAAAAAAATGCATACTGTCAGAGGAAGTCAAGGCTTCTGCATACAGTGTCTCCAAAATGAATGTGAAATAACTTAGGCCATAGAAGAGCTTGAAAAGCAAGTCAGCAGCTTGCTAAAGGAGAACCAAAAAAATGCTGAGGAAAATAACACCTTTAAAAATAGGCTAACTCAATAGGAAAAAGAGGTCCAAAAAGCCAACAAGGAGAAGGCTTTAAAAAGCAGAATCAGCCAAATGGAAAAGGAAGTTCAAAAGCTCACTGAAGAAAATAGTTCTTTTAAAAATCAGAATGGAACAGATGGAGGCTAATGACTTTATGAGAAACCAAGAAATCACAAAACAAAACCAAAAGAATGACAAAATGGAAGATGTGAAATATCTCATTGGAAAACGAACTGACCTGGAAAATAGATCCAGGAGAGACAATTAAAAAATTATAGGACTACCTGAAAGCCATGATCAAAAAAAGAGTCTGACATTATCTTTCATGAAATTATCAAGGAAAACTGCCCTGATATTCTAGAACCAGAGGGCAAAATAAATATGGAAAGAATCCACTGATCACCTCCTGAAAGAGACCTGAAAATAGAAACTCCTAAGAATATTGTGGTCAATTTTCAGAGTCCGCAGGTCAAGGAGAAAATATTGCAAGCAGCTAGAAAAAAACAATTTGAGTATTGTGGAAATACAATCAAGGATAACACAGGATCTGGCAGCTTCTATGTTAAGGGATCAAAGGGCTTGGAACAGGATATTCCAGAAGTCAAAGGAACTAGGATAAAAACCAAGAATCACCTACCCAGCAAAACTGAGTATAATACTTCAAGGGAAAAAATGGTCATTCAATGATATAGAGGACTTTCAAGCATTCTTGATAAAAAGACCAGAAATGAAGAGAAAATTTGACTTTCAAACACAAGAATCAAGAGAAGCATGAAAAGGTAAACAGGAAAAAGAAATCACACAGGACTTTCTAAAGCTGAACTGTTTGCATTCCTGCATGGAAAGATAATGTTTGTAACTCTTGAGACTTCTTAGTATTTGGATAGGTGGAGGGATTATACACACCCACACCCACACATATATATAGACAGAGAACACAGGTTGAGTTGAATCAGAAGAGATGATACCTATAAAAAAATAAAATTAAGGGGTGAGAAAGGAATATATTAGGAGGAGAAAGGGAGAAATGGAATGGGGCAAATTATCATTCATAAAAGAGATAAGAAAAATCTTTTTCAATGGAGGAGAAAAGGGAGGAGATGAGAGGGGAAAAGTGAAGCTTACTCTCTTCACATATGGCTCAAGGAAAGAATAACATGCTCACTAAATTTGGTATGAAAATCTATCCTACACTACAGGAAAGTAGAGGAGAAGGGGACAAATGGGATGAGAAGGATGATAGAAGGGAGGGCAAATGGGGAAGGGAGTAAACACTTTTGGGAAGGAACAAGGTCAAATGAGAGAACAGAATAAACAGGAGACAGGGTAGGATGGAGGGAAATATAGTCTTAGACAACATGACTATTATGGAAATCTTTTGCAAAACAACACATATATAGCCTGTATTGAATTGCTTGCCTTCTCAGTGGGGATGGGGAGGGAGGGAGAGAGGGAAGGAGAGAAGTTGGAATTCAAAGTATTAGAAATGAATGTTGAGAATTGTTATTGTACATAACTGAGAAATAAGAAATACAGGTCATGGGATATAGAAATCTATCTTGCCTTACAAGAAAAGAGAGAAGATGGGGATAAGGGAAGGGTGGGGTGTGATAGAAGGGAGGCCACATTGAGGGAAGGGGTAATCAGAAAGCAAGATGTTATGGGGTGGGGGAAGGGAGAGATGGGGAGAAAAATTCGAACTCAAAATTTTGTGGAAAGGAATGTCGTAATCCAAAAATAAATAAACAATAATAAAAAAAGATTGATCATTATATTTTTAAAAAGAAGTTGACCCTCCCCTGACAGGGGAGATAAAGAAATATGGCAGACTTTGAGAGATGAGAGGTTAGGCATGTATTCTATGGGAAGAGAGATGGGAAATGAGTTAACTAACAAATTAACTGGACCAACTCCAGTTCTGGTGAGCTACACGTGAATAGGAAGGGAGGAGGTAGGTAGTGAGAGTAATTCACAACACAAAATGCCTGACAAAAGGATAAAGGATCTAAGTGTATAAGACAACATGGAATGTAAGGGGCTAACTAAAGGGTTGTCATTGGAAAGGGAGGAAAGGAAAGTCAAAGCAAGGCCAACGGTATGAGGAAATGCTGAAGGGTAAAGATCATGGGGGCCAAGAATAAGTTGATGAGGGCTGAGGCCTAGGGAAAATTGAATGATAAGAGTTTACGTCAGAGTTTTTGATTAAGGAAGCGGATGATTTGTGGTGAGGTCCAAGATTCTAATCTAATTCTAATTATAGAATTTCTAATTTCTAATATAGCTCAGTGAAGTGAAGGAGTTGGTAGTTAAATTGTGAGATAGCTAAATTGATAGAATAGAGAATTTGCAGAACATAGCGCCAGGAGAGAAGGATACAAATAAAAGGAAGCCAGTACCTACCCTCAAAGAGCCTACATTTTAATGGGAAAAGATAACATATAGAAAGGAATCCAAAGAGGAACAGTGGCACCATGTGGAGATGGCTTGCATCAGAGGTTCCTATCAGAGACTAGCATCCAAGGGCAGAGTTTAGAATTGGGGATTAGGGTAGAGAAGGGAATTGATGTCTGAAATGGAGGCAGCACGGTGTAGACTGAGGAAATGAAAGATTAGGGACTTTGAGAGAGAATCAGTATGACTATTAGGGATATAAATGGGATGGGACAGCATCAGAGGAGTTCCTTTAGAATAAAGGCAGAAGTTGGACAGAGGGGAGATGGTGGGCCATCTGCTGAATTTCTTAAAAAAAGAAGAGTGACTCTGGTATAAGTACATAACAGCTGCCAAGATCTGGATTAAATAGAAAATTTTGTTTGAACTTCAAGTGAAAGGAGGTTGCTCGCTCAGTAATGGTGGTAAAGGGAGACACCTAGAAGTAGCAGTGGGGAGGATGAATCATTCTTTCTCTCCTAGGCCTTGTCAGTGTGCGTTGGAGGGGATGGGGTTGGGTAAAGGTTCAGTCCGTGCTAGAGACGAAGGTCAAAGGTACATTGTAATTAGATATGATCAAGGTTTCTGTTAGGGCTAGTAGATGGAAGGAATACGATAGAAGATCAGAATGAAGGGAGATTGTTTCCTGTGGAAAGGATTTTCTAAGAATGGTGGGAAGGATTGGAGTGGTCTATGGAGAGGGGAGTAGGGTTGAAGATAGAGAGAGAAGGGTAGTTGTTTGGCTACAGTGTACTTACATAGCCAGTAGCTGAATGGTACAGAATCTAGGAAGAGAAACTGATGATGGGTAATGGCTAGCCATAGGGGTAATTGGGTTGAGTGGCAGAGGAATAATAATTTTCACAACTTCCCTAGCCCTTTCACCCAACAATACCCCTTAACTATGACTGAAACAATAACCAACCTGATGTACCCGAGTTTTGACCCCAACTTCCTTTGTTTCTTGGATTTCATCTTTTTTTTTTCCTGTACAGTTTAACTTGTCTTTGCTTCCACACTTTGATTTTTTTTAAGACTTTGGTATTTGTCCACATTTTTTGTTTCTTCAGTTTTGGTGCCCTGACTGGCTTCTCTCCTCCACAGACCTGTGAGATAGCACCTTAGCTCTTCTTTAAAAGGACTACTGAAACCTGGCTTTCCCTTTCTTATCTGAATCCTTCAAGGGTTTGCATTAATGACTGTTGACCAACAGAGCAGGTGTCAACCAGGCAGAACTCTACTTCCTATATATTCCTGGGCTCAGTGCCTGTTATAATGGTCAGTCTCAGAGGGCTGCAACTACAGCTATGATTTAGCAGTCCTGAATAACTTCTTTAGAAATGTCTTTGAGTTAACCCCACAATAAGGCAATGACAGCTAGGCTGGTAACCCACCTGAAGCATACAGGAACTCATAAAAGCAAAAATTTGGCCAAATATAGGCAAAATGCCATCCTACAAGGCTAGTCTAGTCAGGTACCTAAGGAAAACACATCTGAAAATGTGAGTGAGGTCTCACTTTTTCTTCCCAGAAGCTAAGTCTCTAAAGTACTTTGGCTATCTCATCATCATGGCCCTGCTTTGATCCTTTCTACCCCACTTGAGCTTACCTAGATCATATGGATGAACCTCCACCTTATCTGACTGGGTGGGCCTCCAGAGCACTTCTCGGATGCTTCCTCACCATGTCCTATTGCATGGTTTGAAAGAATACTTGGTTGTTCTTCCAAGCCCTGATGGAAATTGCAAAGAGAAAGGCAAAGGAAAGAATTTCAGTCACGTTCTTGTGGTCTTATATTCCTTGATGGTTAAGAGTATTTTATGTTAAAGTTCTCAGAATTTACTGTGTCTATCTTCTTGCAAGGCAGACTCCACCTCTTGTTATGGTAATCAAACAAAAACTAAGGTCTGAAAGGGATGTCAGTCAGTTGACCATAGCCACTTACCATCTCTATGACTTTGGGGATCAAAACAAGCTCACTTTACCACATTTTCATGAAAATGTAAGCTTCTGGCTTTTTTGTCCCTTCTATTTGTATCCTCAGCATTTTTCACAGTATCCTGGCACATAATAAGCCCTTAATAAATTTTTAAAAACTTCATTCATTGGAGCTGTAAAGGTAAGATCTCAGTGAGAGTCTAAGGGTAATGGTTGGGGAAACAGTGACAAACAAAAATAACAAAAAATAAACAAACATGGAATTCCTTGCCAAGTCAAAGGAAGTAATTCATGAAATGCACCAGTAACCTATGGCACTTTCTTAAGAAAGTTATTTCTGATGGAATTTAAGTAGTAATGATAACTAAAGGAAAGGGGTTGGTCCTGTGATTTCATTGGCATAAACTCCTATTATTAGTAGTATTAATAATACAGAATGCTTTAAAGTTTGCAAATCACTATAAATACAATCTCATTTTATCTTCACAACCACTCTGGGAGTCAAATGCCATTTTACAGATTAGAAACTGAGACTGAGGGAGGCTAAATGATTTGCCTAGGATCACGTAGCTAGTATCTGTGGCTGAATTTGAACTCAGACCCAGCCCTCTAATCACTGCATATGTGGATAACTGCATCTACTAGTGCAGGTCAGCCCCCTTCTCTGCAACTTGACTCGGCATATAGAGTACAGAGAGGTTAGGTGACTTAGTCACGAAGCTACCAAGTCAGACGTGGGACATTATCAAATGAAGCACTTATTAAGCACTTAATACATGGAATCACTTCATAAAGTGTTTTGGATACAAGTGGAGAAATAAAATTCCCTGCTTTCAAGGAGCTAATACTCTAATGCAGAAGCCAAAGCATATGGAAGGTTTTGGCTGCGTGTCAAATGGAAGGGTTCTATGGTATTAGAGGGCATCAACAAAGCTAATGGTAATGCTTCCTTTTAAGTGTCATTTCTGCTGAAGAAATCACATAATTTCTGATGCTGCACAATTTGACAGTGCCAAGGACTTTAGGGGCAATAACTTTTTCTTTTCTTTGTCTTCAGTAGCTTTGCCGGCTGCAAGTTCACAGGGAGTTGTTTCTCAGGATAATAGCTAAAGGCCCTGGGCTGGAAGCACTGCTGCTCTCAAGGACTTTAGGTCCTCCAATGGGACCTGGAGACAGATGGTGATCAAGATGGTGGTGGTTGCCGTTTGACTTTTCTGGCATAAGCTGCCACCTCTATCTGCCTCAGGGTGACTTGCTGCTGCAACGAGGCTAGCTTGCCCGCTGTGAGGGTTGAGCTGGATGCAGGACCAACGCTCTGGGGGTGAATGGTGGTGGTTCAGTCACTGCCAGGGCTCCTGCGCCCTAGCCTGGTCTTTCTGGTTTTGAGTCCAGCCCTCTCATCCAAAACGCTGCCCCTCCACAGAGAACAAAGTGTAATTAAACAATGCAAACAGGTTGTGTGATAACTTCTCTCAAGCATTTCCATCAGCATTACCTCACCTGAACTTCCTAACCACTCCGTGAGGTCGGCAGGTTACGCAAGCCGGGAGGGTGGAACTCCGGGCGCGGCCAGGTGACACAACCTTCAAGCAAGAAAACCCGCTGACCTTTAAACCCCTGGGGGGAGGCAGGGTCACGAACCAAGGCCAGCCCAAGGGATGGGGAGGGGATACTCCCAGGACAACACTTTGTAACCAGGTAAGAAGAGGTATGCAAAGCACTTTGTAAACCTAATAGTGGGTTTTTTTCCAAGTCAGGTCTTGAGCAACTTCTTTTCAATTTTTTTTCCCCAGAGTTAAAGCCAAAATCCTTTGGCGAAGAAAAAGTATGGGGTCTCCTTTCCTGGGTGCAAAAACACTCACTGCAGCCGCCTGGTCCCCTCTCTAAAGACTCCCCAACCGGGAAGAGGACAACTTCCTCCCCAAGAACTGGGAACACATCAGGTGCAGCTCGCCACCACTAGAATTCCCGGCATGCCGCGCAACAGCCCAGCAGGGAGTCCTCGAGGCTGGAGAGCCCTCCTCTTTACCGGGGGCGGCCGCCGCACTGCACGCCGGGATTTGTGGTCTCCCCAACTCGAGAGCGTAACCCTTGAGCGCAAACGCCCGCGGCCTCGGTCTGCCCTTTGACTCTTCCGGTTCCAAACAGGGGTTCCACCGGGCCGCCTCTCGGCTTTCCCTTCCCTCCCTCCCCCCCAGCCCTGGCCCACCCGTCCCAACTCCTCTCCGCTCCCGCCCCCGGGAAGGAACCTCCTCCGGTCACGTGGGGAGCCGAGGGGCCTCGCGATTGGCTGCCAGGGAGGCGGGGGCAGGGCAAACGGCGCTGCGTGGTTCCCGTGGCCCCCCTCTCCGACCGCTTGTTTGGCTGCTGCCGTCACCTCATGGCGACGAGAGTAGAAGGGGTAGCGCGGGGAAGAGGCGGCGGCGAAGAAGCTCCCGAGCCGGGACGGGGCGGCCGGAGGCGCAGCCCGCGGCAGAAGGTGAGCCCCGAGGTAACCCTTGTCCCGCCTCGCGGGAGGGCGTTCGGCTGCCCGGCCCGGGCCTCTTGGTCTTGCCTCGGTCCCTTCCAGCCTCGAAGACCTGCCAGTCGGTTCCCTTCTTGGGGGTGGGGGAGAGGGCGGGAGGGAAGAACGGGAGGACTGCGGTGGAGGGGAAACCCCCAGAAAGAGTCGGGGGGCGCTGGCTACGGGGAGGAGACGACGACGTCGTCGACCACGAGCCGTTGATGTTTTCGGGGCGCGCGTCAGAGAGGAGCGCGCAGAAAGGGGGCGCGCGCAGGGGGGGGACGAGAATGGGGTGCGCGAGCCGGGCTCGAGGTGGGGGTGTCGAGAAGTCCACGGCGCGGGCAGGTGAGACACGTGGTACCGTCCATCCTTCCCCGCCCCCATCCGCTCCTCGGGTTGCGGGCACCGTCCGGAGGACCGAGCCGGCTAACGGTCTGCGGACTCCGCTCCGCCCCGTCCCCCTTCCCCGTTCGGGGTGCGCTTCTGCGGGGTGTGCCCCGCGCCGAGCCGCGGCGCGCCCGAGGCTATGGCGCAGCAAGATTAGCGCGAGGGGAGTCGTCGGGGCGGCGCGTCCTCGCCCCCTGGGGCCGGGGATCCCGGCTGCGGAGGGCCGCGGGGCTGCCGACGGGCCCGGCCCGAGGGGCGGGGGCGGAGGCCGCGCCGGGGCGGGCCCCCTCCACGTGCCGGGGCCGTCCCGCCGCTCCTTCCGTCTCCGACGGGCCGGCCTGCTGCGGGGGCAGGCGGCGCTGAACTCCCACCTTCTCAGAGAAGAAACTTAAGGACCTTTGGCTAACCAACCCACCTGTCGTACGGCTGACTCGAAGGCAGTCTGCAAGTGCCCCCACGTACCTTTTCGTGCTGCGGGACTAAAGGCAACCACCTTCATGCTGGCCACTTGTTCGATGCTGAATTACCGAAGGAATAGGGTGAGAAAGGAAACTGCGGAGAAAGCCGAGAAATGCGGAACGGATTGTCTGTTTCTCTTTACTGACGGAGTAAAATGTTTGCGATTTAATTGTTTCAAGGCTGTATTGATTGTCTGGGGTCACATTGATTTCGCAGAGCTGTTCGGTTTGTTTTAATTATGCATTTAAATAACGCTCATCAATCCCATATAAAATGACTAGAACTTTTTTTTTAACGCAATTTATAGACCTCTGAACTGAGAAAAAAAAGATTTCAGCTGCTAGTCAAAGTTTTAAGATAAGTGACATTTGAGGGTTTTCCCTCTTATGTCCTGTAATAAGTAATTTATTTCTCAGGTGCCTTTTTCTTCATCTCTCAAAAGGTTTTCTTAAATGAGCTGTGAAAAGAACCAAAAGTCCTAAGGACTGTATGTTCTCTAGTGATAGAACAGTTTCCTCACTTTTTCATGGACCCATTGTGGGGGAGAAGGAGTTTTGAGGTTGGGGAAAGATGAAACTCTTAGCCAACTTGATTATGTGGGGATACCGGAACCCAGAGAACAATTTTATTTCTTGTAATTTCTAATCTGGACCCTCATTCACGTATACATAATGAGCATTTGAGCTATCCTGAACAAAGTCGGAGGCTGCCTGATGAGACGATCTGACTTCAAATACCACGTCTGACTTGGGCAGGTATTTAATTGGTAATGCGGGAATGAGGGGTTGGGGGTTGGGAAGTCTCAGTCTCTGGCAAGTGGCACCTGTAATGTCTACTCTGACCTCACTTTTTAAGAAGGAATCTAAGCCTCAGAGATTGCCCTATTTTAAAATGGGGGGCATCCTCACTATTTACCTATCTTGCAAGGATTGTTCTAAAGATCAAGTGAGCTGTGTAAAGGCTTTGCAAAATTTAAAGCACTGTATAAATGTCAACTGTTATCAATAGGAACAATGGTTAAGCAACTGATTATTATTGCACTGGACAGTGAACTGGAAAAACGAGCCAGTTAACACTTTAGAACTTTATCTCCCCATCTGCCTTTCTTTCAATTTCTTTGCCTAATTTTTCTCTCTCGCCTTATTTATTCCTTTTCTCATTCTACCATGACAACAAAATTAAATTTTTTGTTAAGCACTTTGAATTTTTGTTCTTTTGGGCAAAGTGCTTTTATTCATTCATTTATTTATTTATTTTTTGTTTTCAGCAGTCACTTTTATAAAGATTTTGAGTTCCAAATTTTTTCTGACTCCCTGCCTCCTTCCCAAGATGGCATGCAATTTGATATAGGCATGCAATCTGATATAGACTATATGCATACAAATCATATCAAACATTTCTACATTAGTCATGTTGTGAAAGAAGAATCAGAACCAAAGGCAAACACCGCAAGAAAAAAGGAGAAAGTATATTTCGATCTGCATTCAGACTCCATAATTCTTTCTCTGGAGCTGGATAGCATTTTCCTTCATGAGTCTTTTGGAGGAGTCTTAGATCACTGCATTGCTGAGAAGAGCTAAGTTTATCAAAGTTAAATTTTTTAGCAGTGGTGTTGTGTATAATGTTTTGATTCTGCTCACTTTACTCAGCATCAGTTTGTGTAAGTCCAGGTTTTTCTGAAATCTGTGTGCTCCTCATTTCTTACAAACAGTAGTATTCCATTACATTTGTATACCACAGCTTGTTCAGCCATTCCCCAGTTGACGGGTGTTCCCTCAATTTCCAATTCTTGGACACCACAAAAAGAGTTGCTATAAATATATTTGTACACCTGAGTACTTTTCCCTTTTTGGAATACAAACCGAGAAGTGATATTGCAGGGTCAAAGGGTATGCACAGTTTTTATAGCTCTTTGGATAGAATAGCAGTTACTTTGAAATAAGGGTAAACGTGGTTTTTTTTGTTTTTAATTTATTCAGGTGAGTGTTTTTTGTTTCCTCGTATAACCAAGCTACTTCCTTGTGGACCTCATTTTGTGTATGTTCCTATTATGTGGGTCTGTAGTCTCCAAAAGGGATGGAGGAACAAATTGATAATTTTAGTACCCTAATTTTCTTGGCGAAATAAGGACAACTGTTGATGATTGTAAAAACAAACAAATGGGTATTCAAAAAATGTTTAAAGAAATATGCCTTTGTGTAGATATTTGGAGAGATGGATAGCCAGAGCTGTTAGTTTTCACTGCTTTTTAGTTAGTCCTGTGATTACATGAGTATAATACAAGTGTATGTGTATTTAGCACCTTTTCTGCAACTTGGTCTTAGTTGCATTGGAACATTGAAAGTTTAAGCTACTTGTTTGAGGTCTTCTTAACTTGGAGGCTAACTCTCAGAGAATACACAATAGATGAATTTCCCCTTTCAGATTTCTTTGGTTGCTTTAGTATTCCATAAATATGTGCAAAATAGCTATCTCAGAGATAAATGGCCATGTTATCTTTTAGAAAGAAAAAAGCTGTTTGCTTCCAAGGGTCTTGTTTTTCAAGAAATTGGCCAGAAGGGGAGGATCTAGAGCTTTCCAGGATATCAAGTTCATTCTTAATGGTGAGTATTAGAATGCCTATATGTCCTTTGAAAGTCCTTTGAAATTGACTTGACTTTATGAGGCCAACTTCATTTTATCATCTGTTAATAGCACTTTAAAAGAAATTTAGTGGTTTAATAATTCATTGAATACACAGGAAGTCTTTGGAGAATTTTTGCTTTTTGGAATATGGGCATGACTGTTAACTACAGTTTGAGAGGTTTAGTGTCAAGACAACATTAGGTTTTTGGACAATTACAATTGTTGGTGAAAATGTTAGGTTGTACAGTATATTTTCTTGACTAGTGATGTTTACTGTCAAGATTTTTTTTTTAACAGGTTATATGCAGATAACACTTTTAAAAGACCAGGAAGCTGGAGACAGAAAATTTAGGAGAGACATTACAGCTGTTTAATTGTTTGTATGAAGGTATTTTTAAAAAATTAAATATAGAAGAAGGAATTAGACTCCTGTAGCCCCAGAGGGCAGAGCTAGGAGGAGTAGGTAGAATTCAGTTCACTAAGCATATCTATTCTTTGCCAGGTGTGAGGCGTAGTATTGTTTTTGTTTTTTTAAGGGCTTCTGCCTTCGGTTATATTTTACCAGGGGAATACAAAATGCAGATAATAATGACATTTAATGTAATTTGAGGAGGGAACTAACATTAATAGGTGGGAGGATTGGCAGTGACCACTTAAGTAGTAGCTAAACTGAGCCTTGAAAGATGAGGAAAGAAGTATGTTTTAGGCATGTGCAAAGACATGAGTTGGAATACCAAGTTTAACAATGGCAAGTATGTTAGTTTACAGGATATATAAAATATAGTATATGAAGGGGAATAATGTGAATTAAGTCTGAATAGGTAGACTGTAAATACCAAGCTTAGGAGTTTGAACACTATAGATTGTTGAGCCAGAGAGTGACATAGTCCTGCTTACTTTAGGAAGATAATTTTGGTAGCTCTGTTGGTAATGTGTTGAAGAGAGGGGAGATAAGCAAGGAGATTAATTAGAAGTCTTATGAAATAATGCAGGTAGGGTGATGAAGGCCTGAAATAGGTTCATATCAGTGTGATATGAAGAAAAGATGTGAGATATTATATAAATAAAATAAAGTAATTGGAATGGGGGAAATTTCAGGAAGGAGGAGCTAAGGATGATAGTTAATAAAAGAATGATGACAGTTTTAACATAAAAGGGAAATGTGCAAGGAAGGATAAATTTGTGAGGGAAGATAATTTTTTAAAGTATGATGAATTGGAGATTCTTACGGGACCTCCAAGTGATGATACCCAGCAAACAGTGTTGTGATACAGAGTCTAACAAGAGAGGTGTCTAGTATTATTATTAAAGTTTATGATAAACATCCATGAGGAGGAGGGGAAGAGATGATCAGGGCAAGGAGTAATAAAGGACTTAAGGATAGAAAAAAAATTCTATCAGACTTAGCAACTAAGAGAGTAACCTTTCAGAAAGAATTTCATTCAGGTGGTGATGTGAGGCAAAAAAAGTACTTGAGAGTTCTTCTTGAAAGTAGAGGCCAGAGGCATTGATTTATTTTGGACTGTAAACTGAGATCAAGTAAAAATATTTTAAGGATGAGGAGATCTGGGCATTTTTGTATGGAGTATTGAAGGAGCCAGTATGTAAAGAGAAGACTAAAGGAGAAAGACTTATGACAAATGCTATCAGGGAAGAGTCAAAATGGCTTCAGTATCTAAGAGTTGACTTTCGCAGGGAGATGGGCCACCACTTGTGGCTAAATGGAGGATGATGTTGGTGAGTTTTGACGTCTAAAATAGAGATGAGGAAACTCATGAGAAGGATTATCTTTTTCAGTACAAGTGGAAGCAAGATCTTCCACGTGAGAAAGGTTTGAGAAGAAAAGGTTTGGAACAGCCATTAAAGAGAGTTTGAGTCAATCATGGAAGAGTAAAAAAACTGTAGCAAGTGAATAGGAGCAGAGAAAGTAGACAGTGGAGGAATGAACCAGGGTTGGGGTTTGGTAAAGAAAGACTGTTGCTGGGGCAGTTTCAAGAGACAAGGGATTTGAGGGTAGAATACAGTAAATAATTGGACTAATTAAGGGTTAAAGGAGGTTTTAGAGGTCAGGGATGATGGGTAGAGTAGGCATCAGTAAAGACCAAGAAGAGGTTTGATTGTGAGACAGAGATATGAAATAAACTGATCAGGGAAATTTCAGAATTCTAGATCATGAATATAGGTTTTGAGCAATCTTGTGATCAAGGTATGGCTGAGATGAATGAAGTTAGAGCTCATAGAAGTTGGTGAAGTGTAAGGGTAGGATTCAAGTTTTAGAAGAAGACTGAAGCAAGTATTGAATACTGTGAGAAAGAACAGTGAATGATTCAGTGGCCTGTAGATGACTTTTCAAGGATCTGGATGGGATGATATAGACATAGTTAGAAAGGTTGAGTGACAGCAGCAGGGTGGGGTCTGAAAATGGCAGTGAGGAGTAAGGGGTATGTATTTTCCTTCTCTTTTTTCAGTACATGTTGGGTGAAGAAGTGCATGTGGAAAGGTCTGTTGAGTATTAGCCTGGCATGCAGTGTTTTGGTAGGAGGAAGTTGGAGCCAGGATTCAATGAGTGAAAGAAGTATAAGAGGAAGGAGAATTTGGAAGGGTTCTGGGGTTACAGATTAGAGATTCAGGAGAGGAATGGGCTGAGGTAAATGGAGATGAGATGGGGAAAGGAGAGTGATGGGAAGTTCAAGAAGGGGGTTTTTGCAAAGGCAGCAAGGGACTCTGAATCACCAGGAGTCAGAGAGGATATGATTGGAATTTGATAAAAGCATAGGGTCTTGCTCAAGCATTTTACAATGAGTGAGGGGTGCTATCAGTTGTCTTTCAAACACTAGGGAATATGAAGAGATGTTTTTGCTCAATAGTATGAAAATGTGCTTAACAGCTATGTTTTAAAAAAAGCCTCTGAGAAGCAGTGAGTTCTCTATCAGAGGCTGGACCAATTATTTGGGATGTTGTAGGGAAATTGCTGTTCAAATGGAAAGTGATTTCTAAGGTTTGTAGAAATTGACATTATATTCTAGTATTTACATTTTTAGGTACACATTTTTTCTGAAATCCATATTTTCTGATCATCTATTTTGGCACAGATGTTTATGATACTTATTTGGGGTGGAGGGTGGGAAGAAGGTAGTCTAAAATGATCTGGCCATCTTTTATTGGTCTTCATTTTACAAATACATTTTGTTGCCATCCTCCTCTCCCCATCGTCTCAAAGTGGTGGAAGTGTTGAGAAAATTTGATGTCAGGAATGTTGCGTTTATAAGCATGAGGTTTGGATCTTATTGGTCCTTTTCCACTTGTTTTTCTGGGTGACAATGGGGAAATTTCTTAATCTCTCAGTACCATAGTTTCCTTACCTGTAAAAATGAGAGTTGGGCTAGCTCAGGAATGTTTAACTTTCTTGTTACTGGGTCCCTGTGGCAGCCTAATTGACTTCTCTTACTTGTAAATAATGGAAGGAAATGCTAAATTTCGGTTAGATGTTAGTGGAAATAAGAATGTAATTTTTTTTCTCCAGGTAAGCTTATGGACCTCTTGAAGTGAACATTTTTAGGAATCTATCTACCCCAGGTTAAAAACCCTTGGACTTACATGATCACTAAGGTTTCTTTAAAGCTCGAACATTGATTTTTTTTTTTCTTTTTGATGAGGGGTGGGAGCAGTAGAGATGAGGCAGAGGGGAACTTTTCATTTCCTTTTTTCTCTCCCTTTCAAAGCCTGTGATAGAGTAATGAGAGAAATGAGATTCTGTTTGCCACAAAAGTGTAATTTAGCTCCATTCTCAAACTTGGAACTGTTAACTTGCTTCTAGGCTCCCCCAGGAGGCCTTTATTATTTTCTGACCTCTCTCCTCAGAGCATCAATCCTTATTACATTGTATTAATACTTATATTTACTTACATTTCGTGCAATTGTGGGGACAAAGAGGGAGGTAGCTCTTTGAGGTCCGAGAGGGTCTGTTTTGGGGGGTTTTTTGCCTTTGTATCTTGAAAGTCTATTCAATTCAATAAACATTTATTGAGCACCTTACATGTGCCAGCCATGGTGCTAAGTGCTAGGGATACAAAGGAGGAAAAGACACTCCCTGACCTCAAGAAGCTTACAGTCTAATGGGGGAAACAACATGCAAGCAAATACTACATAAAAAGCAAGCTTTATATAGGATAAATAGGAAATAATTAACAGAGGGAAGGTACTGGAATTAAGAGGGTTTAGGGGAGGCTTCCTGTAGAAGTTGGAATTTTAGTTGAGACCTGAAGGCAAGAGAGATCACTATTTGGAGTGGAGGAAAGAGAGCATTCTAGGCTTGAGGGACAGTCAGAGAAAAAGCCTGGAGGCAAGAGATGGAATGTCTTGTTCCTGGAGCAGCTAGGAAGCCAGTGTCACTGGATTGAGAAAGGGAGGGAATGTGTTTGGGGAGTGAGGTGTGAAAAGCCTGGAAAGGTAAGGGGGAGGGGCTAGATTATGAAAGGAATGCCAAACAGCAATTTGTATTTGTTTCTGGAGGCCAAAGGAAGCCGCAGGAGTTTATTTTTATTTTTTTAGGATAATGGCTATATTTCTTTTTAACATTCACTTTTATAAGATTTTGAGTTCAAGATTTTTTTCTCACTCCCCAAGATGGCAAGCTATCTGATATAACCTATACATATTTCCACATTGGTCATGTTGTAAAAGAAGTATCTGAACAAAAGAGGAAACCACAGTAAGGTAAAAGCAAAAAACCCCCAGAATATAGTATGCTTCCATCTTCATTCAACTCCATAGTTCTTTTTCTGAATGTGAATAGCATTTTCATCATGAGTCTTTTGGAATTATCTTAGATCATTGTATTGCTGAGAAGAGCTAAATCTATCAAAGTTGATCATGGAATAACATTGCTGTTACTGTGTACAATGTTCTCCTGGTTCTTCTCACTTCGCAGAGTATCAGTTTATGTTAAATTTTTCCAAGTTTTTCTGAAATCTACCTGCTCATTATTTCTTATAGAACTATAATGTTCCATTACATTCATATACCACAGCTTGTTCAGCCATTCCCCAATTGATGGGCATCCCCTCAATTTCCAAATCTGTCACCACAGAAAGAGCTGATGTAAGTATTTTTGTACATAATGGGTTCTTTTCCGTTTTTATAAACTCTTTAGGATACAGACCTAGTAGTAGTATTGCTAGATCAAACAGTTGTGTTGTATAGCCCTTAGGGCATAGTTCCAAGTTGTTCTCCAGAATGGTTGCATTGGTTCATAATTCCACCTAGAATGTATTTTCACTGGATTTTATTGAATAGATGGGGTAACGTTTGGACTTGTTTTAGGAAAATCACTTTAGTGACTAAATGGAGAATGGACTGGAATGGGAAGAGACTTGAGGCAGGCAGATCCACTACCAGGTGGATTCTTTAAAATAGCAAGTTCTCAAGTTCATTGGTACACAGAAACATGATAGAATTTATACAGTACTTTTCTGGAATGTTTATTGGACAGAGTGATAGGAAATACTTGAGTAATCTATAATTTCATTTCTGTGGGTACTTCTATCGGTCCAGCTTGTGACTCTTCTATCGACCTTGTTTATAATTTAAGTTATATAAAGAAGGAATCCCTAAGTTTAAGGTCATGGCTTTACTGGAGAAGTTCAATTTAGGAATTGGTTAGCAGGAAGGTTGCAGTCCTCTGCAGGGTCTTGGCGTAGAGCAATTCTGTGACCTAATAGTGGCTTTCTTTGATTTAGTTGAGTGAGTTTCAAATTTTCTCCCCCTCCCTTCTTCCTTTTATTTAATCTTAAATCAGTTGGGCAATAAATGCCTAAGAAATAGAAATTCACACGAAATTGTAGATGTGGTGTATTTTTGAATTGTAGATAGTAACATAGTCTGTTAATGGGTGTTTTTGGGGGGAGGGGTGAACTTTTTTTCCCTGAAGGATTTTTCATTTGTACATTGATCAAGGTAAGTTAACTTTCAGGGAAACGTATTTTAGCATGTTTTAAAACTCATTTTCATAAAACTTAATAGAAATTATAACTAAACTTTCCTACTTGATGGAGAAGTCTCTTAAGCATTAGCAAATGTTGATATATTTTTATTCTGCTAAAGCAGTTCTGTTGTACTACTCATTGTACTATCACTGGTTAGCAAAATTGCAACATTAGTATCTATTATTAGTATCTAGGTACTGCTGTGCATTTGAAATTTTGAGCTTTTTAAGGTACCTCCAAAATGTCTCTCATCAGACTTGCTTATCTTTTATTGCTCTGAGCACTCTTTACCAGGTAAAACAAAAAGTAATGGTTTTTGGGTTTTTTTTTTCATTTTAAAGGGGTTTAGATACAGTCTTTTTTGGTTGGTGTCATATATTTTGTAGTTAACACTGTATGTATGAAAGTGCTTTGTTAAGAGGACTTTCTGATTATAAGCTAG
Organism: Potorous gilbertii; assembly: GCA_028658325.1. Taxonomy (NCBI): domain Eukaryota; kingdom Metazoa; phylum Chordata; class Mammalia; order Diprotodontia; family Potoroidae; genus Potorous; species Potorous gilbertii. The sequence continues at coordinate 311,550,469 of CM053771.1, read as the reverse complement.
GATTTCATGAGTTTTTCTGTCTCCAAAGAGTTTAACCTTGTAGGGTCACTTTGAAGGGACAAAAGACTATTAATGTTACTTCAATAGCGCCCTTGCCCTCACAAAAAACAAACCCAAAAATCCAAAACACTTACGAAAATTTTATTAAACTTTTATTGTGGTCATATTTATTTTAAAGTAGTTTGGGAGTTTAAAAATATGGATTCACACCTATAATGAATAGAAGGTACACTTGTTATTGCATTTTGGAAGACTAGAGAATGCAGGCAACTCACCCATGGTTTGGGGCCCTATTTTATATTCTCTTTCTCTTTGAGGTGTGAGGGAAGACTAGAGAGTTGAAAGGAAGGTGGAAATTAGCATTTCTTATCTTTTTTCTTTCTTTCTCTCTTCCATCTTTCTGTTCTGCAATTTTAGGAAAGGAGAACAGTACAGTTGTTTGGGAGCAGTATAAAAGCTCTCCTAATACCTTTTGAAGTTTTCTGTTTTTTGAGTCCCTACTTCCACTGAACTGTCTTGTAACCAAACAATATAAGGAAGAATCAAATCACTTAAGGAGATGATCACATTGGCTCTTACCATTACACACAACTGTTCCACTTCTTAATTACCTTTTCTCCATCTGACCATACCCTCCTAATCATTCAATCTCTACCATTACTTTGAAACTTGTTCTTAAGAAGACCACTGAATCCTCTTTCCCTCAGTACTTTTTTTCAGGCCACTTTGCTTCCTTTCAAGTCATTAACCTATAGTTAGCCAGTTCAACTCCATGTTATCCTTTACTCTCAGATACGTTAAGCCCTTGTCTTGCTACTACTCTTCTCTTGCCAAGCAGCAGCCCTGGGTTACTCTCACCATCTGCCTCCTTCACTCCCCTTCACATGCTGCTCAACAGAGAGAGCTGGAGGAACCTCAGTCTTGCTGACTGAGTTCATTCTAAGTTCATGCTACCCAACTTCAACTAAGTTCTCATTGCATGAAAGCAACCTTCTAAACCTCTTTCCTCAGACTTCCCATCCCTTTCACAGCTGAGAACTTCCCTCTTTATTTTACTGAAGAAAAAAAAATGAGCCATTCAGTCACTCCTAACCTGGATTATTGCAATCTCTTTAGGCTTACTCCATTCTCCCAGACCATCTAGTACACTGCTACCATAGTTATTTTCGTTAAGTACAGATGTAGTCATGTGAAGCCTTTACTCCATTTAGTGACTCTCTATTGCCTCTAGAATGAAAGAGAAACTCTTAGCTTTTTAAGCCCTTTCTAAACTCATACCAAATTACTGAACATCACACTGGATCCTCATTTCATTGCCCAACTCCCAGCTCTAGCACTGACTGTTCCCCATGTCAAAAATGTACTTGCTCTTCATTTCCACCTCATAAAATAAATCAATCAATAAACATTTAAGTACTGGGGATACAAAAAGAGGCAAAAAGATAATCCCCTCCCTCAAGGAGCTTACTGTCTAATGGGGAGACAACATGTAAGAACAAACTATATACAGGATAAATAGGGAATTAAAGGGGGTTAGGAAAGGCTTCCTGTAGAAGTTGAGATTTTAATTGGGATATAAAGTAAGGCAGGGAGGTTAGTAATATTCTGCACAGAGGAGGGGAGAATGTTTCAGGTGTGCAGGACAACCAGAGAAAAATTCTGGAGCCAAGAAATGCGGTGCTTTGTTCGTGGAACAGCCAGGAGGCCAGTGTCATTGGGATGTGTACTGACCCACTGGAGCATCCCTCAACCCAGACAGACCTGATGGATCACCCCCAGGAGGGGAAAAGGGGCTGCAATGCCTTTTATATGATATTTTTACTAAAATGAAACAATAGTGTAAACAGAAAAAAGTAAGGTGTGAGAATATTGGAAAGGTAGGAGGAAGGGACTAGGTTATGTTTGACTTTGGATATCAGAGCATTTTGTATTTACCACTGGAGTTTGAGTTAGGTGGAATGACAAGATTACACTTGAATTTTTAAGAAAATTTTAGTGACTGAATGGAGAATGAATTGGACTGAGGAGAGATGTGAGGCAGGACAGACCCTGCTTTTGAGGGATGGTACTGTATTCTGCATGAAGCCTTTCTTAGTCTGTTACTACCCTTTCTTCCTTAATTACTTTATTTCTGTTTATTTGTAATTTATAATTTCCCCCCATCCCCCAAAAAATTATGTTGAGAAAATGTAAAGCAAAAAAATAATAATAAAACCATCCACCAAAACAAATTGGCCATGTCTGAAAAAGTGAATCTTCTCTAGTCTAAGTTTACCATCTCTGGAACTAGTGGTATGTTTTATCTTCGGTCTTTTGACTTATTGCATTGATCAGAGTTCTAAAGAATTTCAAAATTCTATTCTTCTGTAGCATTTCATTGTATAAATTGTTCTATGTGTTCTTACTTCTCTGCATCCGTTCATAGATGTCCTTTCAATTTCCTCTGAAACTGTTTTGTAATTCCTTATCACACAAAAATATTTCATTACATTCATATATACTTTGTTTGGCCATTCATCAGTATGACACCCACCTAGTTTCCCATTTTTGATTCTTATGAAAAGAGTTGCCATAAAAGTTTATTTTTTTAACATATAAGTAACTACTTGCACTTAACTACTTTATATTCATTCTTTTATGCTACTTATGTCCATATTTAATGTATCTTTGTTGTCTTCTTCTTTAGGGCCTAAGCCCCGTGGCCCGTAGTAATTGTTTGATTCCTTTTATTTCTATCTTTAATGCCTACAATAGTGCCTGACACACTTAAATGCTTGTAGATTGTTTTTGTATACAGCATTCCCCATCCTTCGCCACTAAGAATGCTTATTTTTTCTTACGAAGTTATAGTAGTCATATACATTAGCATTCTGTTTCTTCTGAATCTTTTCTGCTTGTGCCTTTACATTGTTTTGTTGCTTCTATAACTCGCATTTACTCAACAAGCATATGTGCTGGACATTAAGCAAGGTGCTGTGGATACACACAAAATGAAGCAATATCAGCTTCCAAAGAGGATATGTTTTATTGTATGGAAATAAAATGCATACCAATTAATTTGCCATTTGGGGACTGGAGATCAGTACTAGGATGAAGATTTTCCCAACTTTTTTCAATCTTGAATCCTTTATTTAATATGGAAAGAATTAAATTCTGTTGTTTACCATACATTTACACATAAGAAACAGCAGTTTAATTTTTCTTCCAGGCTGTGCCAAAAATCTGTTAATTTTATTGACTAGAAATCAATTAAGAACTTCAGGAATATTTCAGCTCGATAAATATACTTACCAAATATTATCAGAACTCCTGTGCCAAGTTTCTCAAGTCTCGTGGTGGTGTGTATAAAATATGCCAGATTAGGAACCCTTCTGCTAGTTGGTGACACCTCAGTTTGGCTTTGAAGGAAACAGGAAATAAAGTGAGGTGGAAATGCATTCAAGGCATGGAGATAGGAGATGAAAAGTAATGTGTGAGGAGCAGCAAGAAGGCTGGTTTTTCTGTAACAGAATGCAAATGGAGAAGAATAAAGTTGGAAAGGTAGGTTGGAACCAGGTAATGAAGATGCCAAATAAAGAATTTGTGCTTTATCCTGGAGAAAAGAGAACCACTTGAGCTTTGAAGGAGGGAACATGTTCAGGTGTGTGCTTTGGGAAATTTTACTTTGGCAGCTTTGTGGAGAATGAATTGGAGGTCTAGGTTTGGAGACTAAATAGGAGACACTGCAATAGTCCAGGCAAGAACTTGTAAAGCTCTGGACATTAGTAATGGCCCTGAGAGTAATTGCGAAGAGACATGTGTTATAGTCAGATAGAATCATCAAAACTTGGCCACTGATTGGATTTGAGGGATGAAAGAGGGAGGAATTGAAGACAACTCAGTGGCATCAAAACACAATATAGCATCACTGCAGCCTCCTTAGGCTTTCTACAGCCACATCTTTGACAATTATCTTGTACAAATTTGGGATGCCTCATTTTCTTCCCTCGTCATTATTATACTTCCTCAGAATTATTGCATTCCTTTAGATAATGCCTGATAGTAAAAAAAAAAAAAAAGCCTGCTCACAGCTCATTTCCTCCTGGATACCTTCATTTACTTTTATTCATTCCCTTGCCCAGGGATGGGGAACCTGTGACCTTGAGGTTCTCAAGTGCAGCCTTTGGCTGAAACCATGCTCTGGTATTTATTTTGTAGTGTTTGGTTTCAGTCAAAGGGCTGTACTTGAGGACCTAGAGGGCCACATGTGGTCTTGAGACTGAAGGTTCCCCTATCCTACTTAGCCCTTCTTTGTCTTTATACCTTTCAACATTCACATCCTGTAATTTCATCTGTGCAGATAGGAAGCTCCTTTTGAAGAACTTCCTCTGTTTATGTAACTCAGTCTTCCTGGAGGTGACTAGGACACACAGGTTATGCATAATGTGCCTGAGCCTAGTTATGTGTCCACGGAGTCCTAAAACAGGTCATCCTGATGCTGAGGCTATTTCTGTATTCACTAAACAGTATTGTCTTGTTTATGCCATTTTATTAATGAGTATTTCTACATTGCTTTGTATATTTTTGTCTTTGGTGTTTCCATGAGAAAAGAGGTACATTTTCTGTTTTGTGTTTGCAACAAGGCATCACCCCGAGTATTGGATTTATATAATACATCTTCCATCTCTTTCTAGTTTAAGTCTCTTTAAGAATTCATGTGCATAATTTTGTATTTATATGGTTAGTATGTATATTGCAGAAATTATTTTTTCCCTGGTCATAATCTATATAAAGATCAAGTTAAATTTTTATCTATGATTTTCAGAATTACTTTAAGAAGTATTGAATGGGCTGGATGTGATGGTGCATGTCAGTAGTTAGTGTCACTGAGGATGAGGTTCTGGTTGATGGATCACTTGAGCTCCATTCAGAGTTCTGAGTTGCAATAGAGCTAAAGCTATCAGGTGTCTGCAGTCTGGAACCAAGGAGGTGGGGGAGGGCCACCAAGCCTGTCTTAGAAACAGAATTAGCCAAAGCTTTCTTGACAGTCCTCAGTCATGTTGGCTGCTTCCCTTTCAGCTTGGCAGGATATATAGGGAGACAAAAATCTTCAAAAAAAAAAAAAAAGAATAGGAAATATTACAAAACCAGTTCCCTATCCCTTATGCATTATATTCACACTTATGTCCCACTTCTAATCTACTCTTCACTCTGCATTAGGTCAAAAGAAGACACATTTGTGAGGAGTTTGAAGGGATAGAACTGAAGCCTGGCATTTATTCCTCTTTCAGCTCCTCCAGGCTGAAACAAGAGGAGCAATGATGTTCTTAAGTTTTTTGCTTGTTTCTTTTATTAATATCTTCCTCAACTATTGCTTTGCATACGTCACTGCTCTGCTTAGAAACTTTCAAAGTTGCACAGTTGTTTGTATCATAAAGCATAATAAGCTCCTTATACTGACTTTCAGATTACTTCATGATCCAACTTCCACTTTTTCTTTTTTAAAAATTCATTCATTCATTTATATTTTCTGACCTCTACTTTCTTTCTGTTTGCCACAAATCCTCTAAAGTGATACGCTCATTTTTTCTGGGATATATAAGCATACGTTTATTCCTCCCTACCTTCCTTAATGCTTTACTCTCATTGTAATGTTCATTTCCCTAGTCCCTTCAGTACTGATTCCGTCTTTCATTAATATATAAATAAGTTGTTCTTATTAATACATTTTAAGGCTTCCATGGATAGCATGATTAGTCTCTGTTATATTGATGACAGTGAAGTTTAGAAAAGTTCAGTGATCTGTTCTTGGTCACATAGCTAGTTGAAATTTAAGCCTTCCCTCAATGATTGTTCCCATTAATGAATTCATTTATTGTATATTTACTATAATATTTGTGCATTTTTTTGGTTCTTAGCACATGCTATTGTTTTTTCTGTATCTGCTCTAGTTTGCCTACTTGGCAGGCCCCTGGGAGGGCAAGAAATATGTCTTATTCTTTAATTCTTAAGATTTCAGCACATTGTCCAATATAAAATAGCTTAGCAGTTCCTATCATTCATACCTTTGGTTACTATGATTGTTGCTGCCACATGGCAGAGTGGGGAGTTGCCTCCTTCATAGAGTCCATTCCTGTTTAGCTTTGGGTTGTCTTATCTGCATGGAAGAAGATGGGTTACCACCCTGTAATATTGAGATTGGGCAGTAGAATAAGTGGAAGAATATACATTTTGCCATTTAACTCAAATATAACCTGTTTCAAAAATCTAAAACTATTATAGTCTCATCTTTTTGACAAGGATGTGATATCCTTGGAGTCAGAAAAATAATAGCTATCTGTTTTTATACACATAAAACTAGGTTCAAGTCAGCACATATAGTAAAAAATCCATTGAGTCAAGCTTACACTAACAAAACAGCTTCTGTCATGTTTGCACTCTATAAGTAAAGGAAATCAGCAAGTGGCTCTCTGACCCCATGGTAAGGGTTGGCTTGCTTACTTACAAAGGGCTGGGGTCAAAGTGAAACTGGGACTAGCTGAGATAACACTAGATATTCCTTGCCCTTCATAACTTGACTTTACTCATTGACCTGAGGAAAAAGGCTGTGACAGACTATATCTTCACATTAAGTCCAAGAGGTGTGCTCATTGATTGGAATGACTGGTGCCTGGATTATTTAAATGGTTGTCTTTTTTTTTTCCTGCCCAATTGATGTAATTAATTAAATGCTTGTCTGATGTGACTCTATTTGTTTTATCTATGAATCATGGAATTTTAGAGCTGGATACTTAAAGATTTCTAGTCATTTGTAAATGAAAAATGAGGGAGCAATGACCCCAAAGGAGGTGTGGGTGGGATCTTCAGCTTTCCTTTATTGTTGCATCTTCTGTGCAGACATCCAGTAAACAGTATTTGGGGGAGGATGAAATCAAAATTGATACCGATTCATACCTTCATTCTAGTGTTTGTAATTTAAATTAATTTTATTTGAATTAAGTTTAAGATTTGTCTTGGTCTGCTCTCATTCCTCCCTTCAAAAATTTGGGGAAAGGGGCAATTAGGTAGTGCAGTGAATAGAGCAGTGGTGCTGCAGTCAGGAGGACCCCAGACACTTCCTTAGCTATGTGAACCTGGGCAAGTCATTTAACCTAATTCTTCCCTCTCCCCTTCCCTCAAAAGAAAGAAAGAAAAAAGGGAGGGAGGACCTTTGGCTTATAGTTGTTTCATATTTGTGTCTTTAGATTATTCAGCCATTGAGCACTTTGGATATTCAATATTACTTCTCTTCATACCTTTTAAAAAGTGACAGACCCACTAATGGAAAAGGTACTTAACTCCATGTAACTCTTATAAGTATCAGGGAGTTGGGGGGACAGAGGTCTGGTAGCAAATGGTAAGATTGTGAATTTCTTTCTTCCAATGATGTGGAATAGTTCCGTACAGCTTTTTCTTATTTCTCATTTTCAGCATTCACTTGTATAAGATGTTGAGTTTCAAATTTTTTTCTTTCCCTCCCTTCCCCCTTCCCTAAGATGGCAAGCAATCTGATAAAGGCTATACATGTATGATGATATTAAACATTTCTTTGGTGCAGCTTTCTAAAACATTTTTTTAAAATTTAATTGGAGTATAGAGATACCTAGTTCAGTGTTAAAAACTAAATTACAATCTGCCTCTTTAAAGAGATGCGCTGGTGAAGTTACTTGTGAAAGCACTTAGGCGCTTCTTAAATGGCAATTACCCTGGATATATTGAATGACTTGAGGTTTAGTCTTCAAAATGAAATCGAATGTAGGAAATTTAATACATACTGAGCTACATCTTAGGAGCTATTTTGACTGCTTCATGATCGGAGGCACCATGGCATAGTGGATAAAAGTACAGGACTTGGAGTCAGGAAAACCTAGCTGGATTCAAATCCCATTTTGGAAACCAAATTAGTTCTTTGACTGTGAATGAACTTATCACTTAATCTTTCTGAACCTCATGCAAGATAGAGTGCCTGGTCCCATAAAATCCCAGGTTTTTGTTGTTCAGTGCACTGCTTTGTAGGTGCTTGCTGGAATTATATGTACAGCCCTAGTTTTCTTTCCTGAAAGGAAATCTCATTTAGATGGCCCTTCTAGGTGCCTTAAGTTTAACATGTCCAGAATGAAAACTTTTATCATAAATAACTTAAAAGAGCAGTTCTCAACTTTTTCTCTCCATCTCTTACATACAGTTGCCAAATCTTGATGTGTCTTATCTCCATGATATATCACACATCTCTCTGCTAATTCTTGATTTATATAGGCACCACTTTTATTTCATACCCTTATATATCACTTTGTCTCCTAGAGTAGACCAGTGGGTCTCAAAGTTTCTGGTCTGATGGCTGTCTTGTATTCTTAAAAAATTGAAGTTCCTAAAGATTCAGTTCAGTAAACATTTATTAAAACTCTTTTGTGTACCAGGCGCTGTGCTAAGTGCTGGGCATACAAATAAGAAAAAGACACAGCCCCTGCCCTCAAGGAGTTTATCATCTAATGGAAGAAGACAATACCTGAATTGAAGCTGAAAAGAGAGAGGGTGATGTTCTGTGGAGTGCTGATGGAAAATGAAGTTACCAAACAGCTCCAAATATCAATCTTTAACATATTGGAAACTGTTTTATTATAAAAAGTTTTTACTTCATGGACCCCCTGAAAAGATCTCAGGATTCCATGGATCCCAAGGCCCTCTGATAGCCCTCTGATTGGGCTTTTTGCCTCAAGTGTCTCCTCTCTGTACTCTGTATTTTACACAGAGATGCAGCAGCATAGGCCTCATTGTTGCTCCTGCTTAAAAAGGTCAAGTGACTGCCTCTCGTCTCACTTTAGAACAGGGGTTTTTATTTTTGGTGTCATGGATCCCTTTGACAATGTGGTGAAGGCTATGGATCCCTGGTCAGAAATATGTTTTACATGCACCAAAAACTTAGGATTATAAAGGAAACTAGTTGTATTAAAATACAGCTATCAGAACATGTATTTAGGATAAAATACAAGTTTTGGTATTTAAGCCCTTTACAGTCTGACTCTACCTCATATTTCTAGACTTTATTTTACACTACTCTTCACAGACTTTATATTCAGGCCAAATGGGCCTACCTGCTATTTTTTTTTTTTGTGAAAGTTTATTTTTTCAATTAACAAAAGTCTGCCTTTTTCCTCCCACGAACTTACCCTTATTAAGAAGGAAAGAAAAAGAAAACCCTTGTAACTAATATAAGTCAAGCAAAACAAATTCTCTCAGTGGACATGTCTCCCCCTAAAAAATGCGCATGTATCTCATTCTATACTCTTTAGTCCCTCACTTTTCTGTCATGAGGTGGATAACATGTTTCATTACTGAATTTCTTCGTGTATAACAGTCCGTCTCCTGTGTCTCTGCCTTGTTACACATTGTCCCTAATGCTTTGAATAAATTCTTTCCTTATCTTTGACAGCTCATTTAGCTCAAAGTTGATCTTGTAGAATCCATCCCAGTCTCTTTCTGCCTCTTTACCTAGTTGCTACTTAGTGACTTTCCCCTCCTAGAGGTTAGTTTGTACATTTTTTTTGGTTGATTTACTTTTGTAGTTGATATCTGTGTCCCAAAGAGAGTAAGTTCCTTATTTTATTTTTTTTCTTTTTGGTATACTTGGCACTTAACATAGTAATATATAGTGTAGGGGTTTATTTAAAGCTTGTTGAATTATGAGGACAGAATCCTGGCACAATGAAACTTGGATAGTTCCAATTTGAATCTTCGCTTTGGCTGACTTTTTAAAGTGATGATAAGGTAACAGTCATTCAATAGTGGACATGGGAATATTGATTTTTGGCATATAAATACTTTTTGGATGAAAAGTGATAATGTAACAGACATTTTAATTTCTTCTAATTTCTTTTGAGGTAATATTCAAGAATCCTATATTCCTAGGCCATGTTAGGGGAAGGCATGGCTCTTTTGTTGATTCCTGCATACTTTTCCTACTTTTCCCTTGCCTTCATGATTTTGAACATTGATTTAACTTTGTGATTTTCCTTTTTATTTTTTAAATGGAAATAGCCATGTGCATTTGATATGCTTTTTTGAGGAATTAAAAACATTGGAAAAGGACAACTGCTAAATTAGAGATACAGTTTATCCAATATAATGTGGAAATTAAGGGATGTCTCTGTTCAGCAGATAGGGGCATCATCTCATTAACTAACACACTATAATAACTGATATTTATAATTATGACCCTACATTATTAACTAAAAACTTAATAAAACTTTATGAACATGAACAAAATTATCCAGGACTTGGAAGACCAATACAAAACTTTGACAGGCTTCTTGTTTTTCCCCATCCTATTGTTGAGACAATGAATGTATGCTGTATTCTATCTTAGCAGTACATTTTTTTCTTTCTGCCATGAGAAGGGAAAAAAACTTGGGAATGTTTAAATGTTTATCTCAAGACTAATGATTTCAAAGAAATCAGTTTGGGAAGAGGATTTTCCATCAGCTCTCCTTAACCATGTTCTAACTTACTTAACCTGAGTGCTTATTATATGGAAAGCAAAAAGAAGGCTTCAGTGACATTAAGTTAGGAATCTTTACTAGCATTCCCTCAACATATGTACACACGTCATGATTTAGAATAGGAAGGGCCATATATATAACATCTATCATTTTTACGATGGCAAATCAGGATGATGACTAGAGAAGTGACTTGACCAAGTCATAGAACTAGTAAATAGAGACATAACTCTGCTGCTCTTGAAGGAAAATAATTGAGAAATGTACTAAGAGTTGCTGACACTGCCTTGATATAGCCAGCAGATGGATTTGAAGCTACTAGGTTTGTCAGTCATTTATAGACTATAAAATTGCCATTTTTGTTTAAAAGGGAAGTTTTGAAGAGAAATGCTTCAGGAGAGTATATCATGGATTACTCAGAAGATCATTAGAAGTTTGACATTTAGAAAGGTGAAATCTGGTAAAAGGCCCTTTTTTTTTTTTTAAAGGGAAGGAGAAATATAGTAGTAACATTTCACCTATTGGTCAAGTAAGGCCCCTGAGTACTCAAAATAGGAGCCACCGAGTCCCTGCAGTAAAAGTTCATTAGCAAAGAGGAGGCCCCCTCTTTTTATTCTTCCCTGACATATGTAATAACTTGGATTTAATTTCTAAATTCACAACAAATTGGAGTAGGTTGGTGCATAGATGAGAAGCACTTTACAGCATTGAGAAAGGACAACTTGAAAGGTAGAACTTGTCTTATCCAACACGAGGTGATGGGCATCATATTAACTAACACTATAGTAACTGATGTTTGTAATTATGATCTTACATTATTGAGGAGAGCTTAAATGCTTTGAAAGCTTTGAGCACTTGGAAATTTGCTCCAACCTTGCCTTTTTATAGGTCTTAGACAGGTTAGGGGACTTACCTGTGGTCACGTAGCTTGTTATTTGTGCAACTGGGTCCACTTCTGATGCATATTCTTAGTACTCTTTTTACTTTTATACGCAGGTTCCATGGAATTAATTAGGGTTGAGCCATCCTTTAGATGGCTGGATTTTAAGTCACCTCAATATTTTCATCTTATTTATATTAATCAGGCAAGCTAATGAAAAATATTTCATCATAGATCAAAACCCAACTCTGGCTTGTTTTTTCATCATATGTCATCATTCTTGTCAGTATCTTTTAAATTCTCCATCTTGCCTGCCCAGCTAGGGGCAGTATTAGTGCTACCTTCTGCTTAGAAGAAACCAAGGAGCTGAGCACACACTTGCCTTAGGTCTTCCCCAAAACACCTTGGTTGTGGACCCAAAACTTCCATTTGTGCCAGAGTGAATCTAGATGGCCTCTGAAACCTGTCCCTGAATAAAGTCAGCAAGGAGTATAATCTTTAGGGTGGGAAGCATCAAACCTGTCAGTTGCCTCTCCAGCCCCAGTGAGGAGACAGACCTGTCAGCAGTCACAACACTCAAGTGCCTGAACACATCCCAGTCCATCTAGGAGCTTACAGCCTTATCTGTGGTGGAATGCATGCTAGATGACTCCCTCTCTGAAAATAGGAGACTTGGAATAGGAGACTTGGAAATCTGGCTAGCACCTTCTTGGAAGGCTACTTTTACCTAGACAGGTGGAAGAGGTTCAGAATCTCAGTGCACACACTGCGGTGGCTATCCCATTCTACAAAGACTGATAACTCTGCTAGAGGTATTGTCCATCCTTGGGAATGCTGGGTTGTCAGCCAGACCCCACACAGTTGGTGGTGAGGCTTATTAGAGAGTGGTTTAAGTCAGGAAAATTGAGTCTTGGAAAAGATGGATTTGAGGGAAGAATGATTTTTGTCTTTAAAAAAAATTACAGGAGAAAAGTTTCCCATTAAACAATAAAGCAGTTTTAGTGTTAGGAAGTGAGGGAGGCCTTTGGAGAAGCTGAATCTCTGGATAGACAAGATGTGATACAGTCTCTGCTGTTGTCTGGCAGTAGAGGGCGGCCAAGGTTTTTATGCCTTTTGTGCTGGGGGTTTGGGAGTTTGGCTAGCAATATGTTGGTTCCCTTAAAATCTATAAGGCATAACTAAAAAGTACTGAACTCTATACACCAGTTAGCAAAAACAGTTTTGTTACTGTAGTTAAATTGGAGTGATAATTGTGTAAAAGGAAGAGTACCAAACTAGGACCTGAATTCTAGTTTCGGCTCTGCCTCATTACTAGACATGGGTTCTTGATTAATAGTCATGAAACTTAATTTTCCTGTCTACTAAATGGGGATAATGACTGTTGTGGATCAAATGAGACTGTAGAGCAACAGCATGCAGGGATATTATCACACTAGCAATTTATGCCACTGTTTGTTCTTCACCTACCTTTTTTAGGAATTGCCCCCTCAACTTGATGTAAAATCATCCTTGTTAAAGGACCTTTGCGGGACTGGCAGTGTACAGTATGAAATAAGTTTAACACAACCTCTAGCCCCTTAAGAATGGATAAATCTCAATGTCAGGTGGGCACCAAAGGGAAGGAGGCTGTTAAGCATATATTTGCATGGTTATTACCTGTGGTAAGAGTTGAGGCCATAGGTAGGTGACTAGATATTTATCCTCTTCCTTTAAATAAAAATTTTATTTTAAAATTGAATTCTTCATATAGACTCCCTCCAGTTAATTGGAGACACTTTAAAACTTTAATAGTTCCTGGAGACAAATGTAACGCTGGAAATGCCCTTTTTCCATTCTGTGGCAATTTATCAAAGACTGGACAAGGACATGGACTAATCATTTAGTCCTCTATTTCACTGCTTTTTGGATAACCTACAGTTTTAATTCTAAAATGAATTTAGTTCATATATAGTGTTGGTATTAGATTTTGTTAAATGATGGTACTGTATTCAGTTCTAACTACCACATTTTAGGAAAGACAGACAAAATGGAGTGCATCATGTCAAGAAGATAGAACATCCCATGTAAAGATTATTTGAAGGAACTGAGAAGAAAAGCCTAGAGAAGAAAACACTTAGGATAGAGATTAAGGGGTAGCAAGAAATTATTTTAGTCTTAATATATTTGAAGGGATGTTATGTGAAAGGAAATTTTACTTGTACTGCGTCTTGGAGGGCAGGACAGGCATCAGATTTATATTTGATGGGAGAAAATATTTGCTTCCTATTAAATTGTCCAAAAGTGGGATGGACTTGTCTCTGCTTTAAGATCTTTCACTAGATCTTAGTGAAGCATAGATTAGATGCTTCTTTATTGGTGTGTTATAGAAGGAATTCTTGTTCAGAGATTGATAGAGCTGGGTTCTAAAGAAAAGGTGGGTTTGGGGTTACTGAGCAGTTGGGGGTCATTTAAAAACTATGCATTCCCTCAGATTATTAAGATCTTATGTTGTGCTAATATTGCAACCCCCAAATTATTAAGATCTTATGTTGTGCCCGTATTACAAAGAAAGGCAGAAAACAGTCCTTGCCCTCAAGTAGTTTACATTCTAATGAAGGCAACAATGTGAAGAATAGGTAGTGAGGCAATTATAGTGAAATAATCTAAAGGCACCAGCAGCTGGGGTAGGGGGACAAGGGAAGGCAGAGTTTGGCATTTCAAAATCTGAAGGAATCCACCCTCCACATAAGAGGCAGAGGCTGAGGAGAGAGTATTCCAGGAATGGGGCAAAGTCAGAATAAATGGAAAGAAACAGGAGACGATGAATGGTTGTGTGGGAGTATCTGAAAGCAGAAAGCAGAAGGCTAGATGGTTGAGTACTAATAGGAAAATGAAGCATATGAAGACTGGAAAGGGAGGTTGTGAAAAGTTTAAATGCCATAATCTCAGTCCATTGGTTCCTGTTTTGCCTTATAAACATTACTTTTTTTTCCCCTAATAATCATATAGATCTTGAAGAATTAAATTATTTAATATTTTCATCTTATTAGTCATTTAATTTAATGAAGAAAATATTATGTTTACCCCTCTCTTCTATAGAAAAAAAAATTCCCATTATTTAAAACTCATTCTTATATGAAATTATTTCTAATTACCTCTCCACCCAGGTACTCATTTTCTGGATGTAGTACAGATTGTCATTGTGCCTTCTAAAATAAGCCCAGAGTATACTTACCCCTGATTTGATCTGATGCAGGCAGAGTAGAGTGGGACCTAGTATCTCCTTCACCCTGGTCACTCTGCTTTTGTTAATGTAATATAAAATTACATTAATTCTTTGGACAGTTGTATCTCATTGAAGATTCATTGACCTTGTAGTACACTAAAAACCTGCCCCCCCCCCCCATCTCTCTTATACTGTATGAATGCAAGTGGAAGACTTTAAAGTCCAGCATTCTTTTTGTCTGTTCTTTTGTAACTTCTACAGATAGCCTTTCCCAGTCCCACTTGATTCTAGTTCATTCCCTCTGTTATTTCCTATTTTGTATATTTGTACATATTTGTTTGTTTGTCACTCCTATTAGTCTGTGTGATAGAAGGCAGGAGGGATTGGTTTCTGCCTTTCTTTGTATCCCCAGAGCTTAAGCACGGTGTCCAGCATGTAGTAGGCACTTAATAAATGCGTAGTTGATTGATTCCTTTATTGACTATCACTCCAGGCTTTGTGTTATTCCAAAATTTTATGTCATCTGTGTTGTAATCAAGTCAGTGTCCTGCAGCTCTATCCTAGATACCTCTCTCCTAGGCTAACATCTTTTAATGATTCTAGAAATAAGCATGCTTTGGATCTTGTCAGTTAACCAGCTCTGAATCTGTTTAATTTTTGTCAGCTTATCCACATCTTTTCATCTTGTCTATAAACTAGACCCGACCTGTACTACTTGGCAGTAGATAGGGACCAAAATTAGAATAGGTTAAACTTCATTGGGCTACAGATAGGTTGGACTAGAGACAGATTAATGATGTTTGGCTGCTGCAGGTTGAGTGACAAACAGAAGTGTGTGCATTGGTAACCCTACGTTTTTCATGGTATGCCCGAAATGCTTTGGGGGCCACATGTTGTGCAGGCCTGAACTAGACTATCAGATGTCCTGCTCAAATCCAGATAAACTCTTTTCAACATTTTCCCACCAGTCTAGTAATGTTGGCAAAAATGGAAATACTAGTGTATCAACACAAGTTTTAGATGCTGATCTACATTGGTGCTTGAAGTTTTTTCACTGGGTGGTCCCTGTACCATTAAAATCGCAGGTTTTTTATGCCTCCCCTCCCCACCCCCCCCCCCAAAATTAAAGACCTACTGGCTCTTTTTGCATCAGTTTTCAATTTAACTTCCCTTACTTTCGCAGTCTTATATGTCCTTATGAAGTTCTCTCGCTTTTTAATGCCTTCCCCCTAACTTTCTCATTCGAATCAATTGTGGCCCTGGATTTTTTCTTTTGAGAGCCTCTGATCCCTCTTCATCTAGCTTCCCTATTAGAGTCTCAATCTCTGTGATCCTTCTTAACCTATTTCTGAACTCTGAAATAATTCTACTGGTTCTCATCAGATCTAATGTTCTCTTCCTCGTCTCTTAGGAGCTCTAAAATAGATGCCCAGATATTTGAAAAATTCCCATTGCAAGTGTCTTGCCTTTTGTCAGTATCTTAACAAATTTCTCCAGGTGACTGCTGTTTCCTCCTGAGCCTTACATAAATGCTTGCTTACCACTGTGTTTCTGTCCCCTGTGGATTTCCACACAAGTGACTATTTTTTTAATAAACAGTGCTCTAGATTATCTCTTAGCTTAATCACTTTCTTTTAAACACTAGGTAACCAAAGCTATATTCGAATAATATGACATCCCGCCAAATTTCATTTGGAACAGCCAACCAGTAGAGAGCTCTGATAATTGTTAAGAGGAAATGGGTAAACTGGATGCTTTGGAAGATACTTGAAGATTTGAAACTATTGAACGAGTTGGGGAGGCATTTATGATGTAGAGAGAAATCTGCTAATGATCATAGAGGGCAAAACAGCACTTTAGAAATTTCATGAACTTCTATAGTAGAGCAGGATGTGACAATTGGAAAAATAGTTTTTGAAACATGCACTGAGAATTGGCTATTGGTTTTATTCAGAACATGCACTTAAATTTAGTTGTGATTGTTGTAGCTATTTCACCTAGCTATGGTATATGTTTATTGAATAAAACGGATTTAAACGATCATGTCTGATGTTCTTTTAATTTGAGAGACAAGTACCAATTGAGTGCTCCAGGTTACAAATCACTATCAAGACTCAAGGAAAAGGAATCTGGGATTGTTGCAAAACATGTGAAATAATTATAGTTAGGGGAATTAGTGGAGGTGCAGGATTTCATTTAGTTTAAAATTAGGATATCAGTTGGTTTGAAAACTCTGGATAGTATAGACTCTTGCACGGTATAATTTGATGCTGAATTCCATCAACCATTATTCTGTAGTTAAATTGCTTAATGACTCTTCTGAAGTGTACAAATCCCTTCTTTTTTTCCCCTGATGTTTAGTAGTTATAAATAGCTTGTTGCCTTTTAATCTGCAATGCATGAGACAGTTTTAATTGTCTTAGACGTTTTTGAGGTTAAGTATGTTGTGCCTCTTCTGCATGTGACTAATTTGGAGTAGTATTTGGAGAAGTTCTTATTGTCAGAGATCATATGAAGTTAATAGTGAAGGATGTTGGACATGAAACACCTGATTTCCAATCTTGTGCTTTTGATGGCTTCGTATTGATTCTGGGAGAGTCGACACCTTTTCCTTGGTGAGATTTTTTTTCTGTTAAGCTTTCAAATCTGTTAAATGCCATGCCTATGTGCTACCAATTCCTTCAATTGTAGCTTTTTTTTTTTAATTATAAGATAGCAATATAAATGTTGTAGGAAACTGAAATATTGTTATCCAGCTTGCTAGTGATTTGTCCTGATTGTGGTGTCCTTTATTTTATCGGATTGTCAAGATTTAAGGATAATATAATGATTTTATTTGTATTTTTCATAGAATTTAGGAGAAAATTCCCTTTATTCCATGATACTACTGTGTGCCTATGGAATTTTGACACTCAAATGCTAAAGAGGAGGAGCAAATAGTTTATCAGTTAGCAAATATTTATTGAGCATTTGTCACATATATTTTATCATTTTTAGGTACTTGGATATAAGTACAAGGAATGAAATAAACCCTACTTGCAAAGAGCTTACATTCCAACAGGGGAACAACAATTTAAGTATGTATACCAAATAAATACAAAATATTTAAATACATGGTAGCTTTTAAGGGAGGGCACTACTGGTTGAGGGAATCAGAAAAAAATGCAAGTAACAAGTGGGTGCTTGAACTGAGACTTGAAAGAAGAAAGGGATTTTATAAGGGGGAAGACAGCTGACTGTAAAGGTATGGAGATGAGAGGGATGGAATGTTATGGGTGAAGAACAGAGAGAAGGTCCATGTTGTGTATATTGCAGAGCAGAAAAGGGGAGTGATACCCAGTGAGACTGGAAAGATTAATTTGGGGCCCGGTTGTGAAGGTCTTTGAAAGGTAAACAAACATTTTTATTTGATTCTAGAGGCAATAGGAAGCTCCTGGAGTTTATTGAGTGATACAGCAGATTTGGACTTAATGAAAATTGCTTTAGCTCAGTGTGGTATATGGATTGACAGGGTGAGTCAAATCAGGAAGACCAATTAAGAAAGCTGATGCAATAATCTAGGTGAGAGGTGATGAAGTGGTGGCTCTGTGAGCAGAGAGAAGAAAGAAACAGTAAGATTTGGCAACTGATTGAGTGGTGTGTAGGATGGAGAGGAAGGAATTGTGGAAAAGTATATTAGTATAATTTTTTAAAACTGTTTTGTTAAAAGTTTTAAACAATGATTTTCATCTTGTTTAGCTTCAAGGATCAGGATTGGTTTTATTTTATGCAAATTTTACTTCAACTTAAGGCTTAGTTCAGACCTGTTTCAAATTATACAAAGAAAATGACTAAATGTACCCTTTAATCCGGAGATACCCTGACTAGCCATTTACCTAAAAGACAGCTAAGACTGAGAGAAAGGTGCCCACCCCCCATATATAGACCAAAATATTTGTGGTAGAAAAGAACTGGAAAAAATAGCTGCACAGAATCTTTGGATCATAGATCTAAGAGTTGGAAGGGACATCAAAGACTATCTATTCCAAGCCACCCTCATTTTACAGATGAGGAAACTGGGGCCCAAGTGATTTTTTTCCCCCAAGGTTTTATGAATGTTAAAGTAGTATTACTTAAATGTAAGAAATGATAAATAAGAATTCAGAGAAGAATGAAAAGATTTAACATGAACTTAATTCAGAATAAAATGAGGAAAGCCAAGAAAACTACACAACATGACTACAACAGTGTAAATGGAAGAACAAATAAAACTGAATGTTGTATACATATGATGACCAAGTTTATCCCAGAAAGATAAGAGGAAATTGCACTCTCCTTTTCCTCCCCTTTCTTTGCAGAAATGGAGAACTATACATGTGGAGCATTGCATATTCTATTAGATGGATGGGTTCAGTTAGTTTTGCTATGCTGCTCCTTCTCCCATACCCCCTTTTTTCCTTTGTTACTAGGGGAAGCTTCCTAGGAGGGGAAGAAAAAGTGATAGGTATACATATGGAAATGAAGGAGGGTAGGAAAACCAGATAATTAAAAATAAGAAAAGCATATAATAACCTCAGGTCTTCATTCTGAAGTGCAATATATTGCATCATCAAAGTATCCAGTGTAATGTGTAATATTGCTTCACTTGTAGAATAGGCTTCATTTAGTTAAATATTGCCAGTTGTTAACCATGGAATTATGAACAAAGGTTGCATTTTTCCAAAGTTTAACTGTTTGGACAACATTCTGATAAAGTCTTGGTTTGCATATAAAAAGAAACATCCTTTGTAACTGACTTCTTAATACATAATTATTATTTTAAACCATTTTAATATGTGCCATTTAAGTAATTTTTTTTAACAATTTGGAGGAGCCAGGTACACTGACATACCTGTTATCTATCTTACAGAGTAGTATTTAGGTGTATTCTACCAAAAGACTTGCTGAGCTTTGCCTCTTAATGATCTGCCACTACTTTTTTACTTGTAATGTAGTATTTCAAAGATACTCATTAAGATGTTCATTTAGTTTTAGAGACACTCAAGAAGATACTGAAATAGTTTTGAGTCTGTGTTGAGAATTTTTCAGCCAGTTTTGCAGTTCCCCTTGAAGACTCCTTTTGATATAAGTGGGTTGGGGTTTTATTCTCCAAAAGTGCTGGGAAATAGGACCCAAGGAAAATGTGTCATTGTTGAAAAATAGGGTTTGGTCAAATAAGTGACTTTTCAGCCAACTCTGTGTTATATGCTCATGTAGTTATGCTTATAAGGTTAATTTTCTTCAATTATTTTCTACCAAGAATTTAAAACCACATTATTTTATTTGTATACGGAGACTTAGTTTGAGCATTGTTATTCCAAATAGGTAATGTTTTATTTGAATGTAAGACTTTAAAATACATTCATCCTGAGTGTAAACTCATTGTCATTGGGCTGGTTTTTTTTCCCCACAGAATGAGATGTAAATCTTCACCTTGATAAACGCTAGTGGGCAAGCAGATTCCTATTCCATAACTGAGTTATACCTGTAGTATTGTGAAGTATCTTGCCTAAAATCATATTTCACTCTAGAATTTAAGGGTGGCGAAGGTTACCAATTTAAACAGAAATCCACCTGAAGGGATAAGTTGCTATTTGTAGTTAGTATTTTTTTCTTTCTCCTGACTTTTGGGGGGAGATTTAAAAATTTTTCTTTCCTTATTTTTCTTATCACTTTATCTTTTGCTTTTATATTATCTTCATTATTTAATATCACCTTTCTCCATCCTAAGCAGTCCCTTATATTAAAGATTTAAAAGGAGAGACAAGGGGGAAAAGTACTTAAGTATAACAAATGGACTCTTCAACTGTATATACATGCAGTAAATATTCCGTACTCAAAGCTTTTAATATACTCCATACCCAAAGGTTATATCTTCTGCAAAGGAAGGGAGGTACACTTTCTCAATTGTTAGTAATTTTAATACTGATACTACTATTGGAATAGTTGATAACGCTTTTCAATTACTTTTCATTACTGTAGCAAATTTATTAAGTGGAAAGGGCAGCTACCAGTCAGTTTATTTTTTCGAGAGTTGGTTGACCTAGGAACTAAAATTGATTATAGCAGTTGTAGATAATGGATGCAATAATACAAGAGCTGATATTAAGGTTTGCAAAGCACTTAACTTTGTGATCTTATAGGTATGGTAAACCTACACATAGGTGCATATGTATGTCCTGTATTATACCACAAAGAAATGCTCTGTCCCACTAGCATTCCTTTTTAGCAAAGGGGTAAAGGAAGCCTTCATCAGTTTTTCATTTGAGGGTTCAGAATTTGGTTTATTCAGTTTCATAAAGTCATTGGGCTACTGTGGAAGGTGTATTATATTTGGGGTCAGAAGATCTGAGTTCAGATCCCAGTTCTACCACTTAGCTTACTGGCTAGTAACACTGGTAAATTTACTTTCCTTTTCTGTTAAATGAGGGGGTTGGACAACTAATGTGGAAATATGTTTAACATGATTGCACACATATAACCTATATCATCTTGGGGAGGAGAGGAGGCAGAGAGAAAAAATTAGGACTCAAAATCTTATAAAAATGAATGTTGAAAACTATCTTTACATGTAACTGGAAAAATAAAATATTATTTACAAAAAAAAAATAAAATAACTGAAGAGGATTGGACTTTGTGACCTGAGAGTTTTTCTAGCTCTGAGTCTTAGATCCTACTTAGGTAGGTACATGCTATGGAGAAAAGGTATGACAGATGAAACTTGGATTCAGAAGTGAAAAGCTAATAGGAATAAGATGATTTACTACATATATTACATCTCACTAAAGAAGTAAAAAGGTGTCTTTTTTCAAGTTGCAAAATTTGTTTCTGTAAAGGTGGTATGTGTATGCTTATTGTTTTGAATGTAAGGATTTTATAGTGAGATAAAATTAGATTTTGTAGCTTGATAAAACTATTTATTGTCTTAATACAAATTATGTCATTCTTTTTCACTTGAATGCCATTATACTTAATGATCCAAGGCTTTGGCAAAACCTCGTAACGTTTTAAAGTCATCCATTGGTTCTCTTATTGGGAAAGTAAAGTATCTCAAATGCATTTATTAATTTATTTAAATCTTTTTCCCCCTCTAGTTCATAATTGGCACGATGGAAGAAGCTGGACTTTGTGGCATAGGTGTAAAATCTGATATTTTAAACAATGCTCAGCGAAATGATATTCTGCAACATCAGGAATCTAATTGCCATGGTTCAAATAGCAAAAAATCATTGAAGGAGGTTGAAGAGAGTAACTTTTTAACCAAGAATAGAAATTTAGTCAGTGCAGCATATTGCACACAAGACTCAAGAGAGGAAACACCTGGTCGAGAAGCTCGGACAGATCCACCCGATGGTCAGCAAGATATAGAGAGTGACAAAAACAAAGAAAAAACTTTAGGTAATGTTTGGCTTTAGGGACTTGCTCCCCATTTCCAGTGTTTATTTTCTAATTATTTATTTTCTAATGACTTGTCTTTGGAATAAAACCAGATATCTGAGTATCACCTATATGACACTGTCTTTGGTCAGGTTGTTCTGCCTGTCTTACAGACAAATGCTATTGATTAACATCAGCATACATGAATTTGAAAGGAATTGATGTATTAAACTAGATAGAAACAGCTACAACAGATTGTTCCTTTTTCTTTTGAAATGTGGCCCAACACCATAGGCCCAGGCAACTTTTACTACAACCATACAAAAGTTCATGACTTGTATTATTGTATACTAAACATGAAATTTCTGGCTTATAGTGGGCAAATCTAAAATGGACAAACCTACTGTCTTCGGTGAATTAGAGGCATGTTGTTGAAATGACCCTAAAGCATTTGTATATTACCTATGATAATGAAGGATGGAATAATATAAACACTCATAAAAATTGATTTTTAAAAAGCTATTAGCTTCAATCATTTATTAGAAAAGTGACTTTTAGAAGTTGAATGTCCAGAAGTTAATATAATAATCTTTGTTTAAAAATACTGTTGAAATTCCTATGGTTTTCCAGAGAGACAGAGGCTCTAATTTACAACAGTTTTCCTCCTTGTACTGTGTCCTTTGGGAATAAAATAGTGTATCCTTAAATAATGAAGTTTTATACTCATTGCTTGAAATGGTTGACCTGTTTACTGCTTTTTCTGCAACTCCTCTTATGCATACTGTTCTTTCCAAAACAAAATTTGTAAGCATTGTCTACTTTCTGGTGCCCTGCCGTACTAAAAGTGATCAAGAAATAAAGAAGATAAAACTTGTCATTTTTATCTTAAAAACTAATGGACCCAAGGTGTAATACAGTAAAAGTGTGTGATAAAGAAACATAATTATAAGTGAAGCTCAGGATTACATTTCCTGGGCTTTTCATATTGGATATCCCCAATAACATGCTGTAGTTAAGCTTATCATTACTTGTATTGGCCAGTGCGCAGATCAGAGAGGAGTTGTCAATTACAATTCCATGTAGTGATAATTATAATATTTATGTAGTGCCTGGCACTGTGCTAACTAAACATTTGACAAATATTATCACATTGATATTTACATCAACTTCGGGGTGGGCTGGGGAGGTACTGTCACCCCCATTTTACAGCTGAGGACACGAAGGCCTGTATCACACAGTTACTAAGTGTCTGAGGTCAGATGTGAATTTGGGTAGGAATTGTTCATTAAATGTCATTGAGTGTGGGTATTGTTTCACTTTATTATTAGTGTGGGAGGGAGATTAAACTATATTCTCTGGCTATGGAGAATACTACCTGAAGCTTTTATGCTTTTTATATGTGGTACTTGGTTAGGTAGTTTTTCTTTCTCTGATATTCCTTGTATTTTGTATAAGGTGTCATTTTGAATACTTGTATTACGTTTTAGGAAGGTAAATGGATGTTTTCTGTGTTCCTCAGTTACATTGTCTTGCTTTGCAATTTAAGAAGTACCATACTAGTAGGATTAGGTGAATAAATTCTGAATTATATGGCTATGATGTTTAAGGATTAAAACTTTTTCTTAATTACAGAAATTCAAATTGTCTCTAGTTTCCATAAACAATAGTAAAATCAAACTCACTATATATTAAATATCCTGAATTTCAAATAGCATGTCTTTTGGTGTGATATGATATCTAGACCTTTTTTCTAATAACTCATTGGCTTCATTTTATTCTATTAGGAAAAGAAGTTTTGTTGTTGATGCAAGCCTTAAACACTCTTTCAACTCCAGAAGAAAAACTGGCAGCCCTTTGTAAGAAATATGCTGATCTTGTGAGTATTCATCTATGAGGAAAAAATAAAATGTGCCAAAATGTGGAGTAAGCCTAAAAATTCTACATGAGTTAGAACTGTCTTGAACCTAAAATTTTCATGGGCTAGGATTGGGGAATTTGGAGAGGATTGGTTTCTTTGACCTTACTTGACTATGTAACTAAACTTAGAAAGTATAATAGCTAATAGGATGATTAGAGGATTTCTAAAATTATGGCAGTTGTCTCAGGTAGTACCAGATTTGTAATAGTAATTTGTAATAGGCTTAGATAATAGTATGTCCAAAGGTAGCCCTTTATTTGTTATCTTTTCTGTAAGTGATCCTAGAGCAGCAGTAGTAGGTAAAGTTGAGTGCTCAGTCCATTTGGATGGAAGCACATAGTGAAGAAGGTAGACTACCTGGTAGAACAGTATTTTTGTGCTACCCTGGCAGGAAACTAAACAAACTGAGAAAGGTAACATTAGGATATTGGATAGTGTCTTCAGTGTTGACACTGTCTTTTGTGATGGAAATTGAACTAGAAAGCATAAGGTACTTTTAGGCCCTAACCTAGTTCACTTAGGAGCCTCATATTTTCTGAGGCATAAAAGCAAAGAGTTTACTTTGACATCGTCAACCTGGAAATTCTGCTGTACCTGTGAAAATGATAGAGGAGATAAAATGTTACAGGAACATTTAATTATAACATCTGCCAATCTATTGTATTATGCTGCTCTTGCCTTTCCAAAAATATTTATGCAGTCATTGATTAAATAATTATTTTGATTTCTTGGTTGATTGAACTAAGTATGTTATTAGTGATTAGTTGATAAAAATGAGTCTAGTCTTTTTGTTGCAGGAGGTGAAAAATTGTCTATATTTACTTGAATAAGGTTTTTCTACTATTATAATATTATTTAAGAATAGCCTGAAGATGTTTCATTGTTTTTGACCTTAAAAACATGCATGCATTCCTGTAAAATATCTTCTTTTGGATTCAGAAAATACTTAAACTCAAATTATCTATCAGTATCAGTCATGAAATTATGTTAAATTTATCACTTTATTCCTAGTCCTAAAATGTGATAATTGGTTGTAGAATGTACAGGTATACATACATCTGTCACCTTGCCAGCCTCCTCCTCAGTAAAACAAACAGAACAACAATAAAGTAGAATCTAAAACTTAGAGCTTGTCTTGGCTAAACCTCTCATTTTGTGTGTGCTTTGCATAGTAAGTAATCAAGGGGAATTTGAATCCAGCTCTTCTGACTGTAAATTGAGTGTTTTTCTGCCACCCTGCCTGCCCATTATATACCCTGTTGACCCATTCACGTAGAACAGTTAACTATCTCTCTCTTAGTTGTAATTTTGGAAGCCATTTTACAAAAATTACTTTGTATGTATGAATATGTTGGTTCTTGAAAAGGTTGCCCAACTGACTGTTGCTTTTTAAAAAACAATATTAGAAAAGTGAGAACATTATTGCTTTTTTCCGAGACTCTTCAGTACTTTACATCATAGTTAAAAAACAAAGTAGGGACAAAAAGGAGTAAAAACCTAGAACCAGGAGGGACAATTTTATACATTAACTGCTTTTCATGTGGGGCCTCCTCCTTCCACCCCCAGGTGGAATTCAATTTAAGGAATTCACTTCTGTACCTAATTAAACAATACGGGTAGAACTGTAACTAGTCTTGTGATTCCTAATCCTGTGTCTTTTCTATCATCTCATGCTACTACACTCAAAGGAGGGAGAGATGATTTGGAAGCAGGGATTGTGATATTGATTATATGAAACTATTGAATATTTAAAACGTTGGTAAAACATTAATGTTTACGTTGATTATGTTCTTAAATAGAACATCATTCTATATGTTTCTGATTTCTTATGAATTTCATGGCATATACTCATTCCCTTACCATAATTGACATGTTTTTCTTATACTTAATAAAATTTAAGATACTTCTTAATTTCAGCTGGAGGAGAGTAGGAATGTTCAGAAGCAGATGAAGATTCTTCAGAAGAAGCAAGCCCAGATTGTGAAAGAAAAGGTTCACCTGCAGAGTGAGCATAGTAAGGCTATTCTAGCTCGAAGTAAATTGGAGTCTCTTTGCCGGGAACTTCAGCGTCATAATAAGACATTGAAGGTGAGTTTGTTATTTTTACAGTCAGGATCGTGCGACTATGTATGTACTTAGTCTCCAAAGGTCATCAGAGCTACTGACTAGGAAGGCAAGCTGTTTAATGGTTTTTAGTTTTAATGAAGACTGCTAGTTGACTGACAAGTACAAGCGTACTTTGTGTTCTTACATCAAGTTCTGAAAAGATGATTGTAATCTGAATGAGACTATTTTATGACAGTTGAGACAATAGTAGTTTCTTTTGTGTTTGGGTAATATTTTCCCAGATTAGAGAAACAAGTGTGTTTATTACTTTGATCCAACAGGAATTTCATTATAATTGTATTTGAGCAGGGAAAACTTATGTAGAAGGTGCTTCTGCTAAATTCTAAAGGAAGCAAAGTTTTCTAAAATGTTAGGGAACCTAAGAGATCAGAGTGTTATGGAGTTTATTGAGCAGGAGACTGACATGACCTGTGCTTTAGGAAAATGACTTTGGCAGCTGTGTGGAAGATGGATTTGAGAGGGGAGAGACTTGACAGGTAAACCAGTTGTTCTGGTCGAGGTAAGAGGTGATGGAGAGACTGACCTAGGGTGGTGGTTATACGAGTAGAGAGGACAGAGGCAAACAGATGTTATCAAGGTAGAATCACTAAGACTTGGCAAATGGATTGGTGATGAGGCTTCAGTGAGAAGAGTGTCCTTCAACCTAGGGTAATTCCTAGGTTGGAACTTGGGTGATTAGAAAGATAGTGGTGGTCCTCAATAATAATAGGGAAATTTATAAGAGAAGTGAGTTTTGGGGAAATGGGAGTTCTCTTACTTTTCCTCTAGTTTCTCCCATTTCCATTTCTCCAATCCATCCTCCACATAGCTGTCAAAGTAATCTTCCTAAAATGTGACCATGTCTAAAATCTGCAGTGACTCTGTTGCTTCTGGGAATAAAATTTCAGTTTGGCCTTTAAAACCATTTATAATTTGACACTAACCCTACCTTTCCAGAATTATTTAATTTTCTTTCCTTTCACATTGACTGTTTTAACAAAACATCTATTTAAGTGTTCTTAGTTCTTAACATTCCATCCTCTGTCCCATACCTGGAATGCATTTGCTTTTTAAAAATTTTGTGGTGAAGGGCAGGATCCTGTTGTGGCTTCCACCCTGTCTATGAGGCATCCTTGGTTGCCTCATCCTAGTTTCAACTTTTTGCCTTTAATTTATCACAGGATTTCTAGTTGGATATTAAAGGTTAATCTGGCCTAGTGATGTCAGACTCAAATAGAATTCAGGACCCCTAAACTGTACATAAAGATTGCACATTAACTTAGAAAACCACATATCTTTATTTCTTTCAAAACTTTGTTTTGTTAAATATTTCCCAATTACATTTCAATCTGGTTTGGGTCATACTCAGAACTATTGTGAGCCATGTGTTTGACACCTCTGGTCTAGTCCAGTCACCTCATTTTTGCAGATGAAGTAACTGAAGTGAGAGTGGTAGAGTCTACATTCAAACTGGTTCTCTGACTTCTAATCCAGAGAGTTCTTTCCATCATTATTGGGTATTTATCAGCTAGCTCCTTGCCAGCCAGAAAGTAAAGTTTACTTGTTGGTAGAATGTAGGTTCCTTGTGGGGAAGGATAGATTTTTTTGGTTGTGGTCTGTACAATTAATTTAATTGGTCCTTTAAAAAGTCAAGATTGTATGAAACAGTATTGGAGAGAAGAGCTAATACCATAGGGAAAAAATGGGTAATTGGCTGTTGTTATAACATGCTTTTGCAACTTTATGGTGGGGTTTGGTTATGTGTTAATGATGTAATTGTGATTAGGGAAACTTAAGGGAACTAAGTGGTGTGGTAGAGAGGGAGCTGGCCTCAAAGCCAGAGTTCAAAGCTAGCCTTGGATGTATACTTGGCTGCATTTAAGCTCTCAAGGCTGTAGTGGCCTTTCTTCCAAGACCACAAGTTGGAGAGAAAGTAAGACACTGAAAAGTTCCTTTAAATTAAAACAGTCCTTCACTCTCCTGTCATGTACTCGTCTCCTGAGATGAGGTTCAGTCAGATAAGAAATGATCTTCAGGTCTTCATAAGGTTGTCATATTCATAAGGTCAAATTTAAGTATTCTATAGCATTTATTATCTAGAGTGGTCTTAGTTGTTTGGTTAAAGTGTTACTTTTTACAGTATGGTCCCTCTCTGTTTTAGTCAGGATCAAAATGAAATGCTTAATGTGAGGGTTCTTATCAATAAGCTTACATACCATTAATTTTAAAAAATGTTTTGGATGTAAAGGAAGAAAATATGCAGCAAGCACGAGAAGAAGAAGAAAGACGCAAAGAAGCAACTGCACATTTCCAAATTACTTTAAATGAAATTCAAGCTCAGCTGGAACAACATGATATTCATAATGCTAAACTTCGACAGGAAAACATTGAATTGGGAGAAAAATTGAAAAAACTTATTGAACAGTATGCATTGCGGGAAGAGGTAAATAAGTTTTAGTTTATGAAATAATTTATTGGAGGAAAACATTTATTGATACTTAAAATGTGACTTAAACGAAATTTATAAACAGTATGTACGTATCATATACTATATGCTTAACAGATAATATGGAATTAAAATGTGTAATTTATGAATGCGTGATCTAGGGCTTGTTTGGAACTGGAGTTTGTAGACTGAGTTCTCAAAAGTGAGATGTAGTTCTCCCGGTTTTGCTTCATTACTTCCTCAGCTTTCATATATAAATACTGTTTATTGCATATAAATTATTTGCCCAAACTAATAGAGGTATGCCAAGAGTCTCCAGGATAAATTTTTTCTACTTTATTTTCATTTGATCTATTTTCTCTCTTTCTCTAATATTATGAAGCCAAGATCTCAACATCTGTCTTGTTTATGTGTCACAACCATTGAAATAACAAGATAAAGAAGTACAAGGTTTGGGAGTGGCAGGTGGCCCTTTGTAACCTTCTCCTTGTCCACTCACATTCTTGCCACAAGGCAGTGATAGATAAGTCCAAGTTCAAGAGACAGGCAGAGAAAACTTTCCTGTGGTAAGATACTTAAATGGGCTGGTGGTTTTGGTATTCAGGTTTCCAAAGTACTGTAATTATGTTTTTAGAAGCTTCAGGTTTATGACTTTTTAAAAAAAATTTATATCCTTATTAAAATACTTGATAAATTCTGAAGGGGTTAAACTGTAAAAATTAAATTGTATGTTACATTTTGAGTACAAACTGAAATCTGATAATATTCAGTGCTATTTCTTATTGCCTTCTATTTTTATTTAGATTTTCTCATTTTATGACAAAAGAATGGTATGTCTGATTTCAATCAGAGTAAGCAAATTGAGAAATTTTGTGGAAGTGTATTAATGGATTGTATACTATCAGAGTGAACTATTACAATTTGTTTTAGATGTTAATGGTTTAAAAGAAATTTTCTCTGATGTACTTTATTTTGGGGGTTACATAAAGAATTTCTCTGCAATGTTTTCTCAGTAATAAATCAGGTTAAGTAGTTATCGTAGTATTTCTAAGTTTTTCATGAGACATTGTGCTCATATTTACAAAGCAATAATATAACTGTGCTGTTAGACATAATAAACTTTTAATCCATAACATAGAATGATTAATAAGATTTTTGGAAAATTTAGCAGAGAATGAAAAACATCCATATTACAAATTTGCTTAGCAATTTGGGTCACTTGTTCATTTCTTCCAGATCCATGTCTTCCTAGGTACAGTTTGAGACCAATTTTAATTGAGTGTAGAAAACAGGCAATCCAGGGACTGACAGCGCTCCATCTCTGACTTTGTCTTCTTTATTAGTACCTATTTGTCGACTATAACACTTCCACATCTTGGGCCTTTCAGTGGGTCCTGTTTGTTAATTAGCTCTTTTGGTTTTAAACTACACAGTACATCAGTTGCATATAAAGCAACAAGGCTACTTGCAGAGGCAAAAGAAAATTAATTGTTGCTTTGTAGTTACACTGATGTTTTAAGTATTATCAGTAACTAAATCACCATTGTAAGTAGAATATATCTGACATTTGTTGATGTGGCATTTACAGTGTATGTTACTAAAATACAAATTAATATTTGAATAATAAGTGACAGGTATGAAATTTTACTTTTCTATATAGCATATTGACAAAGTGTTCAAACATAAGGAACTACAACAGCAGCTTGTGGATGCCAAACTTCAACAGACAACACAGCTCATAAAAGAAGCTGAGGAAAAACATCAGAGAGAAAGAGAGTTTGTAAGTTTTGGGGATTGGGGGAGGGAGAGCGATGGTGGTGATAAATTTGTTCATTTATAATATTGGAATTTAGAGTTCTTTAAGGATAGATAGCATTCAAGGAAATGTTTCTTGCTTTTCTCCCAACTAGATTGTGTAGGATTGACATTACTTAATATGCTACGAAGCAGGTCCTGTCTTTGGTTTTATTTGAACATTCTACTGTAATGTGATCTGTTAGAACAATATAAAAGACTATCAAGGCTATTTTTATTATATTTGGAAGGTTTTTAAAGTTCCCATGTGTTCTGTAGTAGTAATATTTAAATTGTATTTCAGAAGGCTTGAATTAAAATTTTTCTATTTTCAAACTATATATTTACTTTGAAGGAAATAACATTTACCAGAGCCTTATCCTGTACCCAGTGTCATTTTGAGAGGTAGGGATACAAATAGAAAAAGCAAAAGTCTGTATGCACCATAGTATGTAGATGGGCTTCATGAGTTTGGCTATAGAGAAACAATTTATCCTGTAGCAAACCTAGTGAATTTAGTTAGGTAGTTCTTACACAACAGTTACACAAGTGTATTACTAAGTCCATACACAAGGCTGTTCCTGCTTGATAGAAATCTACCTGAGCCTTGTGTTTTGCTTCAGGAACTCAAAATTACCTTGCAATAATTCACTAGAATAGAATTTAATGGAGGAATCATAAGCACTTAAATGTTTAGTGTTGTGTTTTCCTCTGCATTTATCGGACTTCTGTAGCTATTGGCATTCATTTTGTATATAGAATCATTTCTGTGAAGGGCTCCCTGAATAAATTAGTCAGAAATGACTTCTGGGAGTTGTTGAACCATGTCAGACCAACCCGCACTTTTCACAGAAGCAGAGTACGTTTTAAATATCTCAATTTTTCGAGGGGGACCCCTCTTATTATGTTTTAGTAAAAGCCTAATCACAAAACAACTGTTCAGGTAAAAGATAATTTAAACTTTTCGTGGAGCAACTAAATGACATCATTATAACCCTGAAGACATTTTTTCTGCATAAGTAGCCATGTTTTTTGTCAACAGTCTTGGAGCTGGAAGGGACATTGCTATTAACCTGCTTATTTTCCAGTTTTGGAAATTGGGGCCTGGAAAGAAGTTACTTGCTCAGGGTCTATAGCTTATTTAGTCTTTCAACAAGATTTTCAGGTTAATTCTTAATTAAAGTAAAAAATTTCACTTAGTGGGAAAATTTGGTTATTTAAGTTGTAGAGATAATTTCATGGGCTGAGAAGAGATAGGTTTTTTGAAGTACCAGCAGCCTTATAGTACTTGCCTTTTGCTTCAAGAATATCCAATGTAATGTAATATTTAGTAGACTTAAAGGAATTGCAAAATTAGCTCTTGATGGCTTAATGACCACCAAAGCCCAGTCATTGATTAAAAACAGCTATTTGAGGAAGAAATAAGAAGTGAATAGCAATAACCTACCTACATTTGATATATCCCAGAGAGTTCAAATGCATTCATAGTAGTGGAAATCAAGAAGAACTGACCAATTCAAGGATTTCAAATGTTATTTAAATTACAACTTACCACAAAAGGACTATTTCCAGGCCATATCTAGATAAAGACATAGGTAAAGAAAGTTCTTTACCAGTAGGTTATAGACTTTAGTGGTAGTTGTTCTAAATGAATATTTTACCTGAAGATATAATTCTTGCCTAAAATATCCGGGTATGATTTGCCATTTTATTCACCTTTTTATCAGTATTAGTATTTGCCAGGGTGTGTTTCTATCTTTTCCAGTTGTTAAAAGAAGCCACAGAGTCGAGGCACAAATGTGAACAAATGAAGCAGCAGGAAGCACAACTCAAACAGCAGGTAACTTGGAAGAACGCATGAATGGTAGGCTAATTTTTAATACAAAAGCATTGAGCAGTAGAGAGGAAGATGCTAAATGCCTGGTGTTGTAAATCACCATGAGGCCCTGACCATGATTATGGCACAGGGCACAGTCTGTCGTCTTGCAAGTTAGGGCCTTTGCTTTCTATCCTCCCTCCCTGCCTATATCAGCCTCACACCCCCGTGGTGTCTCTTGTTTCTTGTTCTAGTTTGCAAGTTAGTGTTCACTAAAATCACAAGTAAGAGTTAATTTACTAGATAAAAATAGGACCTTTCCCCTAGTGTCTCATTGCAAAAATTAGTATTTTTATTTTAAAAGTGCACTCCGACTTACAAGTCTCCAAAGTCCAAAGGAATGAAAGTAGTACAGTTGATATTGTGGTATAGTCATATTTCTTCAGGATTTCTGTGAGAACAGGCATGGCGGGTGCATAACCTGTCTTACTCCCTTTCTCCCAGCTACTTATCTTTACCTATTGTTGAGTTTATGAGAATTTCCTAGGGTGTTATTAGAAGCCATAGATGGGTAGCTTTTCTCAGTCCCTCAAGTCACTGAGTTTGGGGAAGGGATTATGGGTAGGGGTAATTTGCTAGCAGATGCTGGCTCCCCACTTGGCAAGAAGGTAACAAATGAAGATTTGGCACATCACCAGTTCCTAATTTATTCAGATAAAAGCACAAAGTGGAACCTTGTTAAATTTCTCCTCTGCTCCCCAGTACTTGGTACAGTGCTAGGCACATAGTGGATGGTCAATAAATAATCTATTGGAGATTGTTTTGTAAATCACACCAGTTTTTACAAACAAATTAACACGAAAGATTTGTCCAGTTTCTCCATCTTCTACCCTTACTCAGTTTCTCCTCTGCTTCTGAATTCTTACTAGGAATTGTCTTCTTTCTAGGAATTGTCGTCTTTCTTAACATGATATAAATTTTCTAAGTCTAATACAACTTTCCTTAGTGAGTTGGGTTCTGCTGTTTTGAGATTAAAGTATTTAAATAGCAAGTGACAAAAATCATTAAGAAGCTCTTGGAATTTTTGAATTGTAAATAATAAGAGGGTCACTAGTTAATCTCATGGCCACAGTATTGAAAACAAAAATGCTGTATGAAGAGTTTATAACTATGGTTGTGCCTCATTTGT
This sequence comes from Potorous gilbertii, assembly GCA_028658325.1. NCBI lineage: Eukaryota > Metazoa > Chordata > Mammalia > Diprotodontia > Potoroidae > Potorous > Potorous gilbertii. Next base: position 311,517,209 of record CM053771.1, on the reverse strand, counting down.
TGTGTTTGACTTAATCTATATCTCTCTCTCTCTCTCTATATATATATATATATATATAATTTCAATAACTGGTTGCCTAAAAGGGATCTAATATGTGGGTTAATATATAATTTATGAGTTTCCAAGGTTCGGGATAAATTTTGCCTCCCTAAATAAGAAATAGCTATAAAGTCTCATTTTTACCTAATAATTCTTTTAAAATGGAAATAATGTTTAACCTTATTGCTCAGAAAGCCTTTGTCTAAAGCACTTTTTAATCTGAGACTCAGAATATTTAATATTTTTTTCCCTATAGCTTTCTCTTTATATGGATAAGTTTGAAGAATTCCAGACTACCATGGCAAAAAGCAATGAACTTTTTACAACCTTCAGGCAGGAAATGGAAAAGGTACTAGCAGGATTTTTAGTAGATTCTTAGGATTAACTACCCCCAAAACACAATTTATTTAAGTTAGTGTTATTTTAAGTATGATTATAGCTTGTTGGACATACCTAATTGTGGGAGTCCATTTTTTTTTACATTGACTTAACATACATTATCATTTCAAAGATGTTTTACATTTATGATCTTCCATTGACAGTAGCTCTCAACATTTACCTGACCGTAGCCAATACCTCAAGTGGTTAATTAACAATCTGTTGACACAGTTAAAATGTACTAAGGGAGTTTCTTATGTAAAAGCATACAGGGAGTTCATGAGTATTTAAATTAACTATGTAATTTAATATAGACAATACAGGTACGTTTGTATTTTTAGAGTGGTCAGAATTTATGGGTGAATGGCATGGATCTTTCTAACTCTCGTTGGAAATCATTATAAAAGTTAAGCATTTTGGCAAATTCTTGTCACTGTTATTACTCCATCAAAAGGATGTTTTGTTCTCTCCCTCTCTGTTACCCATCCCCCATCATATTCAGCATTTTCGGGAATGGGTGAATACTAAGAAACCTATGACCCAGAATGTCATACCACAATAATAGCATGATAAAATTAGTGCCCATTAGGGTTGGTGAGACTTGTTTCACAAGGTTGGTTATAGACCATTGTTGCCTCATTGTATCAAACATACATGTCTTTCCCAACTCATTGTCTATCATCATCTTCCCCTTGTCCACACCCTCACCCCCCCTTCCAAGTCATGAAGGTTTTGAACTGAAGTGTAGGAGTATTGCAGTCATTGATGACTAAGAGAATTTGTGTGAACCAGTTTTTACCTTTTGGTCCATCCAAATGTAGAAGAAAGATGAAAATAAAGAATTTTAAAATTAACTCTTCTGCTCAAGGATCCTTAGAACCTGGGTAGAAGCAGAAGGGTTTCCTGTTTCTAGAAATCTGGTAATATATACCATTTTTAGCTGCAGTCAGTACCACAGTGAAGAGCAGCCACACCAACTTAAAAAAACTGCAGGCAGAAAATTTGTGTTCCAAGAGACAGTACAGCATTGTTGATGTTAAGAAATGAATTAGGATAATATTGGTGAAGTTATTTATACCTATTTACATAGTGAAAATCAGTTAAGTCCCTAAATTGTAATTGCTGAAATTTGAATATTTTTAGCAGGGTTAGACATCAACTGCAGTCTTGGATCTGTGGTTACCTTGTGGAAATTCCCTCCGCTGATACAGATTACAGTTCCTTTGTGTTTACCCGTCTTACTGAATAACTTGTCCCTGTAACAATAGCTGCTAATAATTATCTTCCCATTAGTTTGCTAGAGAGGCTCTACCCATTCTGCCAGGGGCATTCTTTGGAACACATGACTATCCTCGCCATGTCATAAACCTTTATTTTTCCCCAGTTCCACAAATTAGGGCTTCTTATGAAGTGTATCTTAACCATATTTTACTGATACTATGAGGAAAGGTAAGTTGTAAGTAAAAAGTCTTGAGGATGTTTAAAGATAAGGACTGCCCAGTTGGAGTATATATTTATTTTTAACTCCTCCATAACAAAGGCCATTTTGATTAACCTTATTATGACTCCTTTCACATCTTCCCATCACCTCATTTACTAAAGAATATTGACTTTTTATAAATAATACAAGTCAGTGGCAAATTTAATTGTAATGTAGACCTCCTACTACTTTCATCTTCCTTTCTTCTACTTAAGTGCTTCCCACTATCATCTTAAATGGGACCCTCATTTTTCCTGCAGTATTTTGTGCTACTTATATGCACAAATACATATATAGCTACGTATTTATGCATTATTACTATTATAACGTATTGCTTCTCCTGAAGTTCAGTAAAGCATTTTCATAATGTGGCTTCCCTAGTATGGTTCCAGCTGCTGCCACAGCTGGGAGGGAAGTTTTATAGTTGTCACTCTGTTACTGGTGTTTCAGTTCAACAAGTGTTTACTAAGCAACTACTGTGCTTTAGGCACTTGTTATGTAAAAATATGACACACAAATACTTCTTTCAAGGAACTTAGAGTGACATTTAATTTAGGCCTGGAAGTAAAGGGGGAGAAGAGGGTTTGTGTGAACAAAGGCATAGAACTGGGAGAGGGCAGGATGCAATTGGGAGGTCAGTAAGTTCTTAGCTGCCTACAATTTGTTACATACTTCTGGGGCTTCAAATACAAAGAACAAGACAACTTCAATTGGAACATGCTTTTTTATGAATCAATGAGAATTTATTAAACATTTACTATGTATAAAAGCACTGTGCTAAGCACTGGGGATATAAATAGAAAAGGAGAATTATGTTCTCAAGAAGCTTTCTTTCTAATAGAAGAGTAGTTTGAGACAAAACTGGTGGGATAAGTTGGGGCCAGGTGAGTTTATACTTGATTCACGAGGAAGAGCTGCCATAGGTTTTTCAGTAGAGGAACAACTGACTGAGCAGTATATGGAGAACTCAGGCAGTGGTGTGGAGGGTGAATTAGAGAAAGGATTAAAGTATCAGATGAGGGTGGGTAGAAAAGAAGTGGAGAGGGAGGAGAAGGAGACAGGTTTTAGGAAGATTTTCTGAAGTAGAATTCAGTTTGGCAACTAATTTGCATTCAAGATCACTGAGATTTCTTTCTATGGTTATAGAAGAATGAGGATGTCAGGTCATATCCAGCAAGTATTTGCAAGTAAGGAATTGGGACTTGGAGGGGAAATTGTAAGTGGAGGTGTAGATTGGTGAGAGAACTGTGTAGAGGTAGTAACAAGCCATGAGAGTGGGTGGTCATCAAGGGAGAAAATAGAAAAGACTAACCATAGAGAAGTCCATGTTGACGATGAGGAGAATGAAGAAACCAGCCATATCACTGAGCAGAAATGATTAGAGCTGTAAGAGAATGGGAAGGTAGTATCCCAAAAACCAGTGGAGTAAGCAGGGTATGAACAAGCTAGGTTGCTAGAATGTGAAGACTTGTGTAGTAGTTACAGACAACAGAAATTAGGCAATGAAGGAAATAAAGGAATTTCTGAAGTACAAGATCAGGGTTGCCAGAAACAGTTTTAATGGAGAGGACAAAATATTGACATGTATGTCTGAGATTGGTAGAAAACTTTTCAGAATTGGGGTGTGGAAAAAGTACACAGGAAGAAAATAGCTAAATTATTAATACTTTATAAAATTCTTCACTTTTAAGAAATAAAGTTATATAAATTTGTTGTGGTCAGTAATCGTGTATTGAACAATTCTCAGATGACCAAGAAAATTAAAAAACTGGAAAAAGAAACAATAGTTTGGCGTACTAAATGGGAAAACAACAATAAGGCCCTTCTGCAGATGGCTGAAGAGGTGAGTATAGAGATTTCACTATTATGTATCATTAGTTCCATGTCGGGAATTTTTTCAGTGCCTGGGAATCCCTATCCATAGATTCAGGGAGGATTGTTTTGTGATCACATTATTCTCTGTTCGTTGACATCTGTGTAAATGTAATTATACTTTATTTTTACAGCATTAAACTACTACTAAGTATTTAAGTTACTTTAATATTCTGTTTACTAAGCCCATTCTTACATAAGAGATAACTAAGAATTTGTTCCTTTCCATCCCCTGCATTTTGTAGGAATAAAAATTATTTCTTGGTAGCAGAGCAGAAAGTCATGACCTAAATAAATGTCCTTCTGCCTTGATATAAACTCAAGAAACAAAAAAGATGGCTAAGATTAAAGGGGAAAAAGCAATGGAGAGAGGGGGGGAGAGAGAGAGAGAGAGAGTGTGTGTGTGTGTGTGTGTGCCTGTGTGTGTGTGTGTGTGTGTGTCTGTGTGTGTGTGTGTGTCTGTGTGTGGCATCAAGAGGTGGATAGTGTGCCAGGCCTCAAATAAGGAAAATTCATCTCCTTGACTCTGGACAACTCACTTAACCCATGTTTCCTTCCATTCCTCACCTGTCAAATTTGCTGCAGAAGGAAATATAGTAAATCACTCCAGCATCTTTGCCAAGAAATGGGGTTATGAAGAGTCAGACACAACTGAAAAATAACTCAAGAACAAAAGGGTGGATATGGGTACAGATATTTAACTCTTTACTTAATTTTGAGATGAGAAAATATGAATGCTGGATGTTGAAGTGTAAATTGCATGCTTTCATAAAATGCTAAGATGGTGTCTGTTATTTGAGAATGTACCACTACAACTTGGTGATTTGGGTGAAACTTTTTACAGCTTAAGAGTATAATAGTCTGATTTGGTATTTAACCATTTTGTGTAAACTCTTTGTTAATTTTATTTATAGAAAACCGTTCGAGATAAAGAATACAAGGCCTTTCAAATAAAACTGGAGCGTTTAGAGAAGCTGTGCAGAGCTCTCCAAACAGAAAGAAATGAGCTCAATGAGAAAGTGGAAGTCCTTAAGGAACAAATCTCTGTAAAAGAAGCAGATGTAGATCAAACAGTGCCTGTGTTACAGCCATGCACTCTCCTGGATTCCCACAAAAAGCTGAAAACTCCTAAAAAAGAAATGGGGCTTCCCCTAGAGGCTGAGCACAGTGCAACAGATGAAGGTGATGATTTTCAAGAGACTGTGTCCATGAGTTGTGTTCCTGACACTGGTTCAGTTGACTAAAACGAAGTGTAAACACTGTATTGAGAGATATATTTTGTGTATAACTTTCTCTGTTGGTGGTAACTATTGGTTTTGTGGTGAAAAATTTCTTACTTTTTCTACCATATCTGTATTTTCTTAGAACTACTGGATTTATGTGGTACAGGAAAGCTGCCTAGCAGCTTTGAATAGTTTTAATCTATAAATTTTCCACAACTGTATTGCACATCTGCCTCATTTTTTCCCTCCTCCTTTCATAAGAATGCATGTGTGTGTTGCCTTGTCCATCTTTTCTCTGCCCCTTGCACACAAAAATCCATAATTTAAATTTTCTTTAAGGGATACATAACAGGCATTAGCAGGATCTGTAGCGGTAACATTTCCTTTATATGAAGATACTGCTTCTTGGTATATTAATGTAACTTTACACCTTCCAAACAAGGGGAAAAAACCCCCACAATTTTTAGAAGACACTTCTACCCACTGGCCTGTAAAAATGTCAGATTATCTCCCACTAATATGTGAAGAGCACAGAATTTGGAGAGTAGCAAGATTTTGCAGTGGCCTGACTTGTAAGCTTTGCAAACATTAATTTCATTTGTATGGATTGGCACTGTCATCGTATGCTTCTCAAAGTTGTGGCATAACATTTTTACTCAATCATAAAAGATTTACAATTTAACTTGCAAAAAGAAGTATACATGGTGTTACTGGATAAGAACAGGTTTAATGGGTATAATATGTATAGTCACTAGACCTGTTTCACATAGTGAACTGGTAACATGGTTGGTTCAGGTTAGAAGATATTTTGCTATGTGCACTGTGCTTCAGGCAGTGCTTGGTATGTTGTTAGAAATCATTGTTAAATATTTGCATCATATGGTTTTTTTGAATGGAAACTTCTGAAAATGTTTTAAGTTACCAGGATATTTTAGACAGGCAGAACACCCTCATGCTATTATCATCTGATTACATTGAAGTTGCAACTTTTAAAAAACTCTGCATGTTAAAGGACCACAAGTAAAACTACACTTTTTAAAATTATATGCAAATATTCTGGGGTTTATGCTTCCTATGAATACCAAATTGTTATATGTGATTTTTTTTTAAAAAAAAAAAGGTTATTTCAAAGAGAACAATAATCCCATAAGCAGAAAGGCTGGGACCAATATTTTAAATATCAGAACACCAGGCAGTGTAGCCAGGGACTGATAATGCTACTTATGCCCAAGTATGCTTGCTTGCTTAGTTTTCAACTTCAGTTGCTTTCATTCTTTTTTTGGCAGGTTGTGGGGACAGTGAGGCAGTTGGTGTTAAGTGACTTGCCCATGGTCACATACCTAGTGTCATATCTGAGGCCAGATTTGAACTCAGGTCCTTCTGACTGCAGGGCTGTTAGTCTATCCACTAGCTGCTCCCAGTTGCTTTCATTGTAAAAGAAATGCAAAAAGTAATATTTCTGGTAATTAATTTTATTTTCTTTGCACTTAACTTTTGAAGAGGGATTTCTAAATCAAGCACATAACTCTATGATTCTCTTTGCCTGAATAATCCCTTTTGTCACAGTACACTTAGCCTGAATGTTCAGACTGCACTGATGAAGTTTTTACCTTTATGTTAAATTGAACCATTGAGATCATGTAGATCTCTTGATGTGGTAAAGTTTTCAATCCAATGTATTAGCTCACACTGCTGAACAAAATTCTTTTAACTGATGTACCTTAAACCAACAACAGCAGCACAAAAGAACGCTGTTCTGTGCAGGTAAGAAATGTTCTTTCAGTCAGATTTGCACAGCTTCTTACAGTTGAAGTTTTGAACTAGATGAGAACAAGAGGAAGGTAGACAGATGGAAGGAGAGCTGACTGGCTAGCCTCTAAACTTGTAAATGTTAAAATACCATGTTAAAAACCAAAGGGCAAGGCAGTATAGGAATAGGTTCACATTAAACTACAAAATGACTTTAGTGTTATAATGAGGCAATTTTGACTAGTTGGTTTCAATGGGACTGAGCTGCAGTTACTATATCAAACATGGGACATGTTTTCTTAAAGGTAAGTGCAGATTCATGTATCAGAACAGCCTATCTTTAAATTAGGCAGACTTAAATTTCTGAATCAGTGGAAGATGTAGCTCAAACATTTCATAAATCAGTTATTTATCTTCCATAAATTTCTATATGGTGCTTGCTTTGCATGGAAGATAGATTTTGGATCCTGTTTTGCATTTTTAAAGGGCTTTATTATAAGCAAATGGTTAACATACAGTACTTTTCCTGCTTTTTTCACTTTAACTTTCTGTACTATCTAGATGTAATAACAAAGGAACAGTGTTTTTGAGGACCCTGAATTCCCTTTAAATGGGTTTTATTTGGGAGACTTCAGTTCTTCATCCCAAACAAAAAAAAACAAGTAGGCTCGCTGACTAGAAGGGTTCCCTTAACTAATCTCTCCAATAAGATGATTTGCAAGTCAGTAGTAGCACACCCAGCACTTAGACTCAGCTTTACCATAAGTTACGACTGCCAGGCAGGCCCCTAGTACATACTTTAAAATGTTATTATTCAGTTCACTTAAATTGCATTTCTTGCACTATCATTGAATCAAGGTGTGGTAGTCAGTAATGATAATGGCCTCTGAAACTTGGGCCCTGGATTAAGAGACCATTTCATTACTAGACCACAGAAGTACGTTTTCTGATTTTTAAAGAGAGAAATGTGTGTGTGTATGTATGTATGCAAACTGTCCTTTTACTACACCTACACCTGGTTGTTACAGTTCAATTCTCAGGTGTTGCAGAAAATCTACCTCTTTCAGACTGTAGATGGAAATAACTGTGAAAAAAAGTGATGCAGAAATCTAGTTTGTGCTAAACACTGCTTTATTTTTACAACCCATATCTGCTTTCATGAGGAAAAGAATTGATTAATGAACAGGCAGTCTTGTTTTGCTTTTCAAAGACATTTTGTAGAGATTTTTCACTAATGTGAATCTGATTTTATCTACTCAATTCTGTATAGATTAAGTAAATATGTATGCTTAATTTAACAGACTCTGTGTTTTTTTTGTCTTTAGAACAAAGTTTATATTTATAAAATCAAATTTTTAAGGACATTGAGGAGGTGGTACATACAGATATAAAATCAACAAACAATATTGTACTATGATATTTCTTAAGTTCATGGGAAGATGAGTTGTAGGTAGAAGTACGAAATTTATTAAAATGTTTAAAGATTTTTTTTTATCCATAAGTTAACAGAAGTGAATGGGATGAATGGGCTGAGGAATTCTAGACAAGATGTTAGATTTGACCACTGTTGTTGCCCAGTAGCTTAGTAGTACTTCATGGCTTACATCCTGTAAGATGTAATACTTTAAAACCTAAAAATACTAAAAAACTTACTTGTGCCACCACCAGTTTTGTTCCCATCTTTATGGATGGAATTGAATGGTCCATAAAATCTATATAGTAAAGACATGACACGTAAGGTTTTTTCTAGTTCTCAGAAGGGTTATAACATTTGTTCTCATGTGTGAATTAGTAATTCCTGTTGGCTTAAGTTTTGACAATATTCTGGTAAAGCTCTTTGAAGGTGTATGTTCTAATTCTCTGCTACTCAGTTGCTCTAAAAAGTAAAAGTCACATTAAGTACCATTGCTTCCTCTAATCTACGTAAACATTCACCTTTGAATTACATTGACTGTATTCTTTACTTCCTTTCCGTATGGTTTCTATTTGAATTATATTCTTTAACATGTTAGATGCCCTAGACAAAAGCTAAAACTTGGCCCAAAATTTTGTCTTTGCTGGGGTCTCAAAAACAAGGTGTTTAGTTTTGATGGTATACCAGCCTAGAATAGAAAATATTGATACCAAGTTGGGCATGGGGTTGGAGAGGAACAGGATAACTTTCTATGACCATTTGAAGCAGTTGGCATTGGTGGATGAAATGTCACTAATGATACCATAGATCAGGTAGGCCTGCACAAACCTGTGGCCCACCAAAGGATTTCAGGTGACCTGCAAAAAATGTAGAGGAAACACTTGTTTTCCTTTGTTGTCTACAGCTGCCACTCAGTGTGTCCATGGGCTGGAGGCAGCCTGCAGGTTGTACACAAATCCTCTAAAACTGTACTTAATGAGAATGGGAAGACTTCACAAGCTTCATCAGTATCTCTTACCAGGAACTTGTGTTAGAACATTTCCAATGGCTTTTCACCAAGATCTTTAAGAATGAAGAACTAATTTCTAAATACGTATTTTCTAAAAGAAGAGATCTAAAAGTTTCTTTTTATGGAGAATAAGAATCAGTACTTTACACCATGCTTTATTACAAAATTATACCATAGCTTTACATGTTTTATTACAAAACTTGCTTACTGTATGGCAGCACTTTGCTAAGTGTTTACAGATACCTTGTTTGATCCAATAACCCTGGGACATACTAATGTCTAAGGCTGGTGGTTGTCCCTGAAAGAGATGGGGGGGGGGGCGGTGTCAGTGTATGGAAGGACCATTAAAATTTGTGTTCACTGCTTATTTCCATTAGGCTGGGGCCACCAATTGTATTTTACATGCTCTGAAAATTCACATGATAATGAATCATGAAACTCATTATTTACATTAATTGGGACTTAGGTAAAGTTACAGTTACTTTGAAAACCATGATCACTATTTTGGACCAGAAATATCCACCAAATTTGCATTATGAGACAATTTAGTTGAAAAGACTTCGTTTTAGATTTTTTGACTTAACTGTTAAAACTAGACCCAAAAAGAAAGCGTAGGTCAGTAAAAACTGACGTTTAAAAAAATATTTTTTTCCTTAAGCTATGAAAGTAGCTAATATATACTATTAAGCTGTGACACTAGAAATACAAGAAAATCTGCCCTGTACAAACAGTAGGATTTGACATCATGGCTGAATAAAAGGCCCCAAAAGGTATGACAAATGACTTGGGGAGTTTATTAATAAGCTTTTTAGTACTACTTCCTAGAATGCCTTTCCAGTTACAAATGACTATTATGTTATTGAATACAACTTACTCCAAAAGACATTGTTTTGGCAGTATGATACCTTGGTGAAAAAAAACCACCACCCTGTTCTAAGGAGGTTTTCTTTAAGGCCAGCCTGCATGACATAGACACAAGTAAAAACAACATTAAACTTACGTTTCGTATTCTCTTTGGTTCAACTACTGTGCTGTGTAAATAAACAAAACAAAGCAATTTTTTCCAAAAGATTTATTTATGCAAAGCCAATCAAGTGTTTTGAAAAAAGTAAAAAGCAGTTTTTGCATATGGGAGAGGAGGGGAGACACATAGTATACTGGAAAAAAATGATTGGATAGGTGGTACCCTGCAACTTACATTTCAAACAGACATGCTGCTCTTATAACATTCCTGTTTTCCCAAATGGCAAAATGTTGTACAGTATGTAAATAGCTCACTTCAAAAGTGCTGAAATACTCAGGGATTAGGAATGCTTATAATTCAACTATATAAGCTTTTGTTTTTGCATTTGAGAAATAAAGCATCCATGTAGCAATTACATTCAATAAAAGATATTTTGAATGTATAGTAGTCAAAAACTCGAAACGATAATTTAAATGAATGTTAGCCACTTCACTAATATCCAGCAATCTTTATTTCATCTTAGGCATAAAAGGCTTAGGATCCTTGACCCTCGAGTTCTGATGCTGCTATATCTGGCTCTTCATCATTGTAAATATTTTCAGCCTGGAAAATAATTAAAATTAAGTTCACGTACTTGGCACAAATCATCTAAAACCATACTTAATGAGGATTTATAGGTCTTAATTACCAGGAACTTGTGTTACAACATTTCCAATGGCTTTTCACCAAGATCTTTAGAATAAGAATAAAGAACTAATTTCTAAATACATATTTTCTAAAATATATTTATTTCTATGGAGAATAAGGAATTATTCAGTACCTTATGCCATGTTTATTACAAAATTATACCGTAGCTTTACATGTTTTATTACAAAACTTGCTTACTGTATTGGCACCACTTTGCTAAGTGTTTACAAATATCTTGTTTGATCCAATAACCCTGGGACATACATAGTAAGTAACAAAATAAATGTGTAAGGCTTTTTCTCACTTGTAAAAAGCATTATTTTAAATTTTTAAAGTGATGATACACTATGGAACGAATGGCCTGACTCTAAAGTATGTGACTTGGGAGGTCAGAGGAGGTTGCTAAAGTTCACTCAAAAGTTATGTAAGGTACTCAGGAAACCAAATACTTAATTTTTAGAGAAGATATGCCTTACAAAAATCCTGTGACTTAAAGAGCCTTCTTTTTCCTAAACCACTTGGGATGAGGCCAAACAGGTTAGAAACTGTTAGCAATACAGCACATGTAAGCTGCCAGTAGCAATTCACATGCAGATAAGACATGACTAACCCATCAGAAGCACCAAAGTGTCAAAATGAAAAGTGGTTAGCTCAAAATGGGGATGTGATCAGAATTCGAAAGGTCACATACTAAGAACCTAAGAAAATGGAGACTAGATTCTTTGCACAACTATGGCTAAGGGGAAAGAAAGTTCTTAAAGAAGCATAAAATAGGAAATTTGAATAAAGACAGAATGGGAAATCAATTAACACTGAACAAACAGCAAGAAGTCATACCCCAAGAGACCTAATCAAAAAAAAATTTTTTTTTCAAATAATTACAAATTGTAATTGATCACATAAAAAGATGTTACAAATCACAAATGGCCCAAAATCTGGTTCCAGATCAGAAAATGCCCATCTCAAGGTCCCATTCAAAGGCAAAACTGACCAAGGAGGTTAATAGTTAAAAAGAAAAAAAAAGATCTTGCACATACCAAAAATACACAGCAGCAAAGAGCTAGAAATGAAGTCTGCCCATCAACTGGGAAATGGCTAAACTAATTGTGATACGTGAAAATGGAATATTACTCTGCTATAATCAGGAAAACATAATTACTACCATGTAAATGGAATGAACAGCAATAATAAAACCCCAAAGTGACATTATAGTTATTATGGGATGTTAAATATTAAAGTAATATTATGACATTATAATGACCAAGGTTGGCCCTATGAAAATAAACCTTCCTTCTCTGTGGGAGACTGAATGTGGAAGAATGCAGAGATTTTCATGATGTGACTGAATTGTACTGAACTGTTTTTTCTGCTTTTGTAAAATTCATAGTTTGGGAGGGCCCACCCAAGATGGTGGAGTAGAAACATGCACATACTCTAGCTCTTACCCCACAGCCCATAAAATGCCTGTAAACAAAAGACTCTCAACAAATTCCAGAGCAGGAGAAGCCACAGAACGATGGAGTGGAGATTTCCTGCCCAGAGTGACCTGGAAGGCTGACAGGAAAGGTCAGTTGCACGGCATGCAGAGTGAATTGTGCTGCCTTGCGCACATGGTGGGGGGGAGGGTCAGTTGGGGGAGGAAGTCCCCAGTAGCAGTTCCCACACCTGCCAGCCCACAAACACCAGAGAGAGGCAGCTTCAAAGATCAGTGAGAGGGCTTTTTCACATCAAGGGAGCAGGGTCCTCCCCTAGCCCCGGCACCAGGCGATGGCAAAGGGGCAACAGCTGAGGTGGTAGTGACCCTGCAGAAAGCATTGTTGGAGCCTCAGCATTAAGCCCCTGGGGGAATTGAACAGCTGATCTGAATCTCAGCTGTGAGATAGGCCAAGGAGTAAACTCCTCTTCCTGGATTGTGCCACCTTGAAGGAATTGAGAACTTACAGGTCCCCACAGTATACCCTACTCTTGACAAAGGACCCCAAAACCAAGTAACTGGTAGGAAAAATACCCCAAAAAGGGGGAAAAAAATAAGACTGTAGAAGGTTACTTTCTTGGTGAACAGGTATTCTCTCTCCCATCCTTTTGGATGAGGAAGAACAATGTTTACCATCAGTGGAAGCCATAAAAATCAAGGCTTCTGCATGCAAAACCTCCAAAATAAATATGCAATGGTCCCAGGCCATGGAAGAGCTCAAAAAAGACTTTGAAAATCAAGTAAGATTTAGAGGAAAAACTGGGAAGAGAAATGCGAGCAATGCAAGAAAATCATGAAAAGCAAATCAACAGCTTGCTGCCGGCTCTCAAAGGAGACCCATAAAAATGCTGAAAAAAATGACACCTTTAAAAATAGGCTAACTCAATTGGCAAAAGAGGTCCAAAAAGCCAAGGAGGAAAAGAATGCTTTCAAAAGCAGAATCAGCGAAATGGAAAAGGAGGTTCAAAAACTCACTGAAGAAAATAGTTCTTTAAAAATTAGAATGGAACAGATGGAAGCTAATGAATTTATAAGAAACCCAAGAAATACAAAACCAAACCAAAAGAATGAAAAAAATGGAAGATAATATGAAGCATCTCATTGGAAAAACAGCTGACCTGGAAAATAGATCCAGGAGAGACAATTTAAAAATTATGGGACTACCTGAAAACCATGATCAAAAAAGGGCCTAGACATCATCTTTCATGAAATTTTCAAGAAAAACTGCCCTGATATTCTGGAACCAGAGGACAAAATAAATATTGAAAGAATCCACTGATCACCTCCTGAAAAAGATCCAAAAAGAGAAACTTCTAGGAATATTCCAGAATTCCCAGGTCAAGGAAAAGATACTGCAAACAGCTAGAAAGAAACAATTCCAGTATTGTGGAAATACAATCAGGATAACACAGGATCTGGCAGCTTCCACATTAAGGGATCAAAGGGCTTGGAACAGGATATTCCAGAAGTCAAAGGAACTAGGATAAAAACCAAGAATCACCTACCCAGCAAAACTGAGAATAATACTTCAAGGGAAAAAAATGGTCATTCAATGAAATAAAAGGGACTTTTCAAGCATTCTTGATGAAAAAAGACCAGAACTGAATAGAAAATTTGACTTTCAAACACAAGAATCAAGAGAAGCATGAAACGGTAAACAGGAAAGAGCAATCGCAAAGGACTTAATAAGTTGAACTGTTTACATTCCTACATGGAAAGATAATATTTGTAACTCTTCCAACTTTTCTCAGTACTTGGGTATTTGGAGGGATCACAGACACACACAGACACACACACACAGCAAGCACAGGGGTGAGTTGAATAGGAAGGAATCATATTTAAAAAAATAAAATTAAGGGGTGAGACAAAGGGAGAAACAGAATGGGGCAAATTATTTCTCAGAAGAGGCAAGAGAAAGCTTTCCAATGGAGGGGAAAAGGGCTTGGGAAGGAAGAGAGGTAAAAAGTGAAGCTTACTCTCATCATCACATTTGGCTCAAGGAAGGAACAACATGCACACTCAATTTGGTATGAAAATCTATCTTACACTACAGGAAACGTAGGAAAGAAGGGGATAAGTGGAGTGGGGGTACGAGAGAATGGAGGGCAAATGAGAGGAGGGACCAATTAGAAGTAAACACTCTTGGGGAGGGACAGGGTCAAAAGAGAGCAGAAGAAATGGGGGGCAGGATAGGATGGAGGGAAATATAGTTTTACAGAACATGACTATTATGGAAGTCATCTGCAAAAACTATACATACTGAATTGCTTGCCTTCTCAGTAGGAATGGGTGGGGAGGGAGGGAGGAAGTGAAGTTGGAACTCAAAGTTTTAGGAACAAATATTGAGAATTGTTTTTGCGTACAACTGGGAAATAAGAAATACAGGTAATGGGGTATAGAAATTTATCTTGCCCTACAGGACAAGAGAAGATGGGGTAAGGGAAGGGAGGAGTGTTAGTAGGGGAGGGGACATTGGTGGAAGGGGCAATCAGAATGCAAGGTGTTTTGGGGTGGGGGAGGGAGAAATGGGAAGAAAGTTTGAAACTCAAAATTTTGTGGAAATAAATGTTGAAAACTTAAAGAAAGGAAAAAAATTCCTAGTTCTAAAGGATAGGGATGGGCAGAAAGAAGATAGACAAAATGGGAAAATAAAGGTGAAGGAAAAATTTAAAATTGATACAGAGGTGAAAAGTTAAAATCACAGCTATTTTCTGTTATAATAGAATTTACATAAATTTTTAAGCATTCACATAAATAGTTCTAAAATATATTTAAAATCATGAAAGTTATTGTCTTTTGAGGCCTTACTTCCAAATAGCAAAATTAGTAAAGTTTATAGCCGTATACTCACCATTTGCCAAATCTGCATGATGTTATCCTCAGAAACAGAACAAATTACCCAAGGCTCATTGGGGTTCCAACTAAAATCTGATATCTTGGCAGTGTGTCCTCCGTGAATAAACTACCAGTAAAAATAAAAGTGTTGGTAAACACACAGAAGACACAAGAGCTGTTTGTTTGTAACATTCTGTATGATTTACCTATATGTATATTCCCTATAAGACACCTACCTCAGCATGATGCTGTTATACATCAAAAGTTGTCATTTACTACCCAGTTAAATCCCAGGGAAATATTACATCATAGTATATGTTGCTAAAGGATCCTAAAAGATGTGTGCTATTTTGCCCTCAACATCAAGACATTTCCCTAAAAAAATACTACCAAGAACTATTTAAAAAGTCTTTCAGACCTCCACCTAGCATGGAATACACTTCACGTTCTAAAGTCAGTGTACCAAATATATTAAATACTTCTAAATCTCCAGGAGCTTCCCCTTTGGGGGTGTGTTCTGTTATCATGGATTATGCCAGCCCACTGTGACAACCTATAACCAGCACCACTGCAAGGCAAAGGACTGGAGAATGACAGACTTGGGGCCTGAATAGCTCTTCATTTCAGAGATGAGTTAACAGAGAAAGAAAGTTGCATAATCTTTTTGTTTGTTTTTGTTATCTTTCCCAAAAAGATAAGGGAAGCAAAAAAAAAAAAATGTTCAAATAGTCTCTACCTTACATGACAGAAGTACATAAAGAGAAAGTAAAACAAGAAATGTATCACAAAGAAATGACTGAGAAACAGCAGTTTGGAAGAAGAAATCACTGTAGACCACTGCATGGTATGGGAAAGCTTCCTGCAGAACAGATGTTTAAATTGAGTCTTGAAGGATGAGTAAAAATTAAGTAGACTGGAGTCAAGGTTGAGGAGAAATAACCTGAATTCAAGTATAGAAGTAGAAGAGAACCAAGCATATTCAGAACAGCCAACAGATACACATACTTGTCTCACTGCATCCTTGTATGTGGGCCCAGGGCCTTACACTAAAATGTCTGTGTAACTGACAATGACTTGCTACATAAGTCCAAGCATGGGGAGAGGAATCCAGGGAAGTTCACCAAACAAAAAGATTGGGAAACACAAATTTCCAGGATACTGAATTTTACAGTCAGAGAAAGACACCAAGTCTTTACTTCAAAAAAGAACTTATAATTAGATTAATTTGGACATTCCTCCTGAAGTGTAGAGCAGAAAGAACCCGAAAGTGTGAGTTTGGTCCTAGTTCCAATAATGAATGGACAACGAGTCAGGGTCAATTATTTTACCTTTTGGGGCATACACTTCCCTCATCTATGAAAGGAGGAGACTACAACTATGATTCTACTAGAAACACTAACTCCACAGGGTCACTGTGAGGATCAGATAAATTATATACTGAATATAATCAGAAATGAAATACCACAAAATTTTAAGTGTAAATGAAAATTATTCCATTATACACAATTTTCAGGGACAACACAGCTCTTGTATGAAGTGAGGCGTCAATCGTACCTGTAAATCAGTGACTGCTCTAGTGTAACAAATTATAACAAACTCCAAGGACTTTCCAAATTCTCCTGCACTGGAATTTGTGTGGTTCTGAATATTTCCTAGAATAAGCAGGCCATGTGTAAAGGAATTTGATCTACATAAAGACGTCAAGTCATTTGTACATTAAAGCTAAAGACATACCAGAAGTTCTGGAGGTCCATCTTCAGCATCTTCAGCTGATTGTTCTTCTCCAATTTTACTGTAAGAAATATAAGAGTACCTAAATTCTTGTCATCTGAATTAACGAAAAAAGAAAGCTACTGATACCACAGAAAGCGCATCTTATTAAAAAATGATTTTAAAACCCACCCTTTATCTTCTATAGCAGTTAATATACTGCCTTGAAGCTACCAAGCAAATTTTCCATAGTACGTACCTGGTAGAAAACAAAATGGAGCCAAAACTCTGTAAGGCCCCCCTGGCATTCTTAAGATATAAACACTTTACTACTAGAAAATAAACAGTACACCAAGAGATATCAAAATCTGTGGCTATTTTTTCTACTCCATTTAAAGAACAGTGTGTGTTCTTGCTGCCGAAGAAGACCATGCCATCAGAGAAATAATGATATGATTTGTACTTGACTTTGTTTTGAGTAAGGGAGGGCTATGCAAGTCACCAGCTTCACTTCTCCTCCCAGAGCCATCTGAATTCAATGACCAGATATTCATCAAGATAAGGCAATTGGGGTTAAGTGACTTGCCCAAGATCACACAGTTAGTGTCAAGTATCTGAGGTGAGATTTGAACTCAGGTCCTCCTGACTCCTGCACTGGTGCTTTATCCACTGCACCACCTAGCTGCCCCTAATGAACAGTAAGTGAATAAGAGTTATCACATATAGTTAGCAGTTCAGTTTAAGAGAAATATTTACTGGGTTTTCAGTTCCAAGCTCCAAGCTCTAGTTCTGAATCTAAACCCGGATATTTCCTCTAACCAATTTTTAGCTTCTTCAATAGTCAAATGAAGGGACTGGACTGGATCATCTCTATGGTCCCTTCTATCCTAACCTGCTCCATATAAAGTTACAAAAATATTATGTAAAATTTTAGTTACAGAATCTGTAGAAAACTGTTGTTTTCTTGCATAAGTGACTTCTAAGAAGTCAAGTATCCAGGGAGAACAGTCATGCTCCATGCAATCTTGGTGTCCCCTCTCCAAGTCAATGGAGGGTCATGAACACAAGACCCTTGGAAAGGAAGGAGGAACTGGAAAAAAGTTATAATATTCTGAATCACAAAATTTTAGATGTGGAAAAAAATCTTCAAGGCCACAAAGAAAACTAGAAAAATTAAGACCATGCCATGATTGTGAACAGCCACACATGCTACACTTTGAGGCTCTAATTACATCACTATCCATTTTAGTTCTTTCATTGTCATGCAGTTGTATCTGACTCTTTCTGACTCCATTTGGATTTTCTTGGTAAAGATATTGGGGTGGTTTGTCATGTCCCACTACTTGTTACAGATAAGGAAACAGAGGCCAAAAAGGTTAAGTGACTTGCCCAAGGTCCCACAGCTATTAAGCAGCTGAGGCCAGATTTGAACTCAGAAAGACTAGGCCTGGAGCCCTGCCTACTGCTACCTTTTGGTCCTTGGTTTTTATTAAATATAGCTAAGGTTTATTGGATGTCACATGCCAGACAATTTCTTACCCAGGAATAAAATGCAAAAAATAAAGCAATTTTAGAAGAGAAAATTTTTTTAAAGAAAACATTTTGCACGAAAGTCAACTTGTCAGTGTGCTTGGGCACTGCCCTTTTCTCCACTGCAGAAAAACACCTGCTGGTTTCTGTCACTTTCCATTTCAATCCTTCACTTGCTACTTGAGTAAATTCACAGTAGTTGATTGTGAAAATTTTTTCCTTTGAAAATGATTTTAGAAAGGTATTTTACCCACATCCCCCCAACCTAACATTTGTTTCATTTTTCTTTTTTGTCAAATTTGCTGGAAAGATCAAAATATGGCTGTAATTTGCATTTCTTTAATCATTAATGATTTGGATCATTACTCAGACAGCTATTAATAAGTTGGATTTCTTCCTTAGGGAATTCCTGTTTTTATCTTTGACCATTTCTTAGTTACAAAATAAATCTTTTTGTATACAATTAATCAGTTTCTTCTATATCTTGGAAATCATATATCTGTCAGACAAACTGATTTTCTCCAGTAAAAAAGAGAAAAGATATTTTATCTTCTTCTGTGTGGCCAAAGTTTCTTCCATAGGTACACCTCTCCAATAGAAACAAAGATCTACTCTATAATTTCTTTTCATGCTACTCCTCTCATTTTATTCCACCGAGGTTCTCTTTTGATGTCTTCTTGTGAAATGAAAGTTATTCAAGCACAGCCTGATAACCATCAGGTTCTTAACCTAACTCAAGTCAGACACTAGGTGATGATGACTCCTGTGGCCATGGTGACCCATGACAACAAGGCAAATGCAAAAGGGTTATGTCCCTTTGTTTAAAAAGTGAAGGTGGCAAAGTTGTGGGAAAAGGTGTCAGGAAGTAAAAAGAATCACGTGTTCTTAACTTCTTTACAAACCTTAATTTAACTGATGGTACCCTAAATGTGAGATTCCAGTGACAAAAAAGAGGATACACTACTGGGAGAAATGAATTACATCAATACTGACAACATCCTCAGAAATAATGTAACTAGGAGATATAAGTTACAGTTAAATGGAAAGTGTCCCTAGCAGATAAGTGGTCAAATGAAATGAAACTATCTTGAAAGGTAGATTTGCTAAAACACATGCAAAATTAAAACCACCTAAGGTTTTACACTTCACACTCAACAAATTAGCAAAATAGTATTTCAAATAGTCAAATTTGGGGATCCTGCAGAAGCAAGTCACATTAGTAAGCTCTTGGTGCAACTGTGATTTTGGTTAACCATTCTAACAAAAAATTTGGAATTATATGGAAAATAAAAATAACCAAACCAGACTCAGAGATGCCCTTTGCTGGGCATGTAACTTAAGAAGGCTAAATAAAGGAAAAGAAGTTCTCATATGATTAAAGGAATCAAAAAAATAAAATTCTTTTTATGGTAGTAAAAAAACCCCAAAACTGATTAGAAAACAGCTAAAGAAATAAGTCTTAATAATGTAATGGAATGAATGCTATTATACTGTAAAAAGATAAATAAAAGGAATTCAAAGAAACATGAAATTTTTATGAATTGATGAAGATTGAAAAACAAAAAAGAAAAACAAATATATATAAAACTTCAAATAACCAAAAGAACACTAAAATGAAGCCAAACATTGTATCGATCAAAGCTGAGATGAGGAAAGTCTCTTTCCCATTTTTCTTACAGAGATGGAGGATGATGGGTACAAAATATTGCATATAACCATGGCTGAGTACATAGGTTGGTTTTGTCTTCCTTTGTTAAAAAGGAATGGCACTCAGATTGAAGGCTAGTTTTGGAGTTATATAACCAGAAATCATCATAATGTGGAAACAAAAGACATCGTTAAAAGGTGAATTTAAAAATAAAGCGAACAGATTAAAAAAGAATTAAAAAGTTAAGCAAAAAATGACAGTAATATTAAATAAGCAGCAAACAGTGCAAAAAAATCACCTGGTAAAGACAGTTCTCAAATCGTCACCAGAATACAAGTTTATTACCTTAAATCCCATACATTAAGACGTCGATCAGTACCACTTGAAGCCAAGATAGTTTCATTATGTGGAGACCAGTGAACCTAGTAATAGTTTGAAAAATGAATAGCAATTAAAAATTTTCTAAATACTAAAGATCATTTCTTACATGCGTTGTAGAATATAGTCAGTTTCCAACTTGTAAATGAACATTTCTAAAGTTGCTAAGTGGATTATTTGGATGGACACAATATAATTGAATTTATAGAATAATAAACTTATAGAGTAATAAAACTGTATTTTAAAACTGCATTTAATAGAACTAAGTCATAAATTACTAAATATCCCCCTGACGCCTTTCCAGGGTATTCACTTGTACCTGAGATTAAATTAAAAAGAAATTAAACTTTCATTTGAGGAATTTTAGGTATTGTAATGAAGTAGGAAAAAAAATTGAGGACATCTGGGGAAATCACACTCACACTCACACACACACACACACACACACACACACACACACTCTCACTCTCTCTCTCTCTCCCCTGTTTTGTTTCTCGAGAACCTGTCCACAGATCAGTTTCCCTAAACTGTTCTTTCTTGTTATAATTCCTTCCTTTCCTCTACTTCTCAACTTTGGAACCTTTTCAAAGCTCCAAATTTACCTTCAATGGCTCCTGTGGCAACATCAGATTGTGGAAGGAATGTCAGGTTTCTTGAAGGGCAAGGCCTGTCCTACTACAAGTCTGTCACTGTATCCCTAGTGTTCTGTACAGTACTTGGTATGCAGTAAGTATTGAAATGATTGATGATGAGGACGACTTTGGCACTTTTCCCCACACAGGCAAGTTATTGTCAATAAATGCTTATTTATGCTACCATTCATATTTAACTTAAGATTCAGAAAGTCTTTCAGAATTAAATTTTCCCATTTATAAAGTTCAATTCTCCAAAGTTTCAAACATAATTAAAATCAATAAACTGCCATAAAGATTAACTAAAATACAGTTAGTATATTATGAACAAAATTTAAAGGGATTACAAAGATTTACTTGGTTTTTCTCTTTATTGTTAAAATAATTACAACTTAGAAAACTCTTTGCCAGTCCCTGAATTACCTACTGGAATTTATTAATTACCACAAATCACACATCTATTCCATTTGAGTAAAATCTGACATAATACTGAATTAATCTTGGTAATATGCAAATTACCAAATAGGTGAGCTCAGTATCCAAGTCAGTTCCAAAGTAAATTCAAGTATTCCCAAGAACAGAATGTTATAAAGGACTTAATAAATTCTTCAGTCTAACATTCATGCAACAAATTAGGAAAAAAAAGTACACTTATGCTTTACACACCTGAAAGATTTCATCTTTATGAGATTCAAAGGAGTGGAGCTTTAATTTTAGATTACGCAGATCCCACAAAGCTACAGTCTAAGGAGAAAAAAATGGGAAAAACAACTTTAAAGTTTTGGGAAAAATAAACACTGTAAAATAACATATTTACACTCTATTTGTAACTATATATACTATTTTTACACATCCACAAAAATTAAAAAATTTAGAAACCTTATCTGCTGAGCCAGTTGCTAAAATGAATTCACTGTATGGATTAAATGACAGACAGTTGACCTCAGCGGTATGAGCATCCACAGAGTGACTTGGCTTGGATGTTGTATTGGACCTGGTATCCCAGCTGTAATTAAGAGGAAAAAAAAAGTATATACCTAGCCCACAAAGCTATAAATGACACACTTTTACTAGCAAAAATAATCATGGATTATTTTATATCAATTCTTAGAAAATATTATTCCTGCTATCAATATCACCTTAACAAAGCCACTCAACACACGATAGATTCTACACTTTATATGACATGATGATGAAAACTATAAATTATATTCCTGACAATTGTAAATTCTACCCAGGTAAATAGAATGAATTTTTTTCCTTAGTCCCTTCCTCTATATTTTTAACTTCACTCAAAAGCACAAAGCACCACAGATTTAGAACTGGAAGTGATATATATATGCCTAATTTAGAGATAATTTAATGCTAACCTTTCGTTTTACATATAAGGAAATTAAAAGTGTAGAAAAGTTAAGAGACTTGGCCAAATTCATATACATGGCAAGTTGGAAGTCCTGGGATTCAACAGAATTGAGATATTTAGCTACAGTCCAGAAATTCATTCACATTTATACTATTTGTCAACTAGAAAAAACAAAAAAAACCAAACTAGATCTTTCCACCTTACATCATAAGTTTCTGGTCATCGGCAACAGATCCAAATAGTGATTCATGAAGTAGATGCCATGCCACATCTTCTACAACAGCAGAATGACCAGTAAAGATTGCTTTGGCATCAACAACTTTGCCTTCCTTTGGGCCTGCATTTATATCCCATAAACAGACAGTCTGCAAATAAAAAGAAAACCATCCATAAGAAGTGAATAAAAGTACTCGTAAGAAACAAAACCATTCCAAAATATTTACTATACAACTTAGTCTTGAAAGGAGATAAAATTTCTTGTGAGGAAATAAGAAACTGCTTGTCAGGCACAAGCAATAACTCTGTGAAGGCTTGAAGACTGAATTCAGAGCATGCCTAGTAGCCCAATTTAGGTAATAGTATGCTGAAGTAAGACTGCAGAGAGCTTTAAATGCCAACTTTGTATTTTATCCTAGAGGCAAGAAGGGAGCCACTTAAGATTTTTCTAGAGTGTCCAACTCAAGGCTTTCCACCAATCACAGGTCAACAGGGTACCTACAGCAGGACCTGGAAGATGACCATAATCTGGACAAAGTTACAAAAAGTTTTTTTTAACGTTATGAAAGTGTGGTTACAATGCGTCAGTGATATTGCCAAATGACATTATGAAATCATACTGTACAATTGTACAAAGTGGTATTTGCTCAGGGGGAGAAATCTCATCTTATCTGTGATGTTAACAGGGGAGGAATGAGGAAAAGAGAAGAGAGTTAAAGGCTTCATTGGATAAAGCAGGATTTTGGCTAATCTCAGCAAATGAACAGAACGGCAACAGGGGAAGATAAACAAAAACACTAAGTTAGAAGCTACAAGGTCTAACGCCAGTAAGGGGAAGAGTGAATAATAAGCCTAAATATAAAGACATAGGCTGGGGATAAATCATCTAGGATCTAGGTGCTAGAGGGCAGACCTTTTCAGTACGTAAATGTGAAACCATAGATTTTTGAGTCAGAGGACTCCAGCAGCAGTATGGGCTGAAGACAGATGAGAGCAGAGGCCAAGACCTAAGATGAAAAGTGGCTATTTTAAGGGCAACATATACATTAAGATTCTTACCAAAATGATGAGGCTACTTCTGTGGAGGCAAAGGTTCTGTTTGATAAATGAACAAAAACTTTAAATACAAGTGGTACTGTTTCCATTTATAGACACTGGGGCAGATGATGCTTGTGAAGATCAAATGAGTAATACACATCAAGCTCTCGGTAAAACTGAAAACATTACATAAATGTTAGCTATAATTATTAAGCAAGGAACTGTGGACTAAAGTAGGGATTCTGAGGCCTGCGAACCTAGATAGGGAAAAAAAGGTCAGTTTTATTTCGGTATAATTAATTTCCTTTGTGTAATCCTATAAATTTTATGCATTATTCTGGGAAGAGATCCATAGGATTCACCAGAATGCCAGAAGGGTCAGAAATCCCTTGGCTAGAGAATCCACTGACAAGAAAATAGCATTTCAGTTATTTTTTTCAAATTAATATAACAACTTTTCTTATTTTCTCCCAATTCATATTGGGAAGTAGGATACAATGTTATTTTAATCCACTGACTAGTTAAAGTGGACAAAAGAATATGAAATAATTATTTTGGATTATTTTATATAACTATTGAATCAATATATATCATGCTAATAGATAAATGTTATTTAACACTACTACTATTGTTAGTAACAACTAACATTTACACAGCTTTTAAGATTTGTAAAACTCTCTACGTATTTATTATCTCATTTGATCCTTCACAATAACTCTGTGAGAGTGCTATTATCATTCCCATTTTACAAATTAGGAAACTGAGTCTGACAGGTTAAGCAACTTGTTTAACTAGGTCACAGACCTACGACATATTTGCATTAGGATGTGACTAAGGTCTTCTGGATTCCAAAACTGGTCTAAACATGATATATTCACAAAAAAAGGGCTGGAAGAACTTCATAAATAATCCATTATTTATTTAAAAACTGAAGGCTTTTCCGTCATCAATCAATTCACAATATTTTCTTAAAATACTTTGGGATCCTCAAACTCATGGTGGACAGTGAACATAGGAATATAGTCTGCCATTTCTCCTGAAGCATCATGAGGAGCAACCTCTCAACACTATATGCTGATGGGTTGGTGAGTTTTGCTTAACTGCTTTTGTCTTCTTTGTTGGAATGCCACACTAGGTACAAGAATGGGGAGAGACAGATTTTAGCATAAATATGATGGGTTTTTTTTAAAAAAAGATAACCAATAAAAATATTTAATAGTACATCCTGAAAAATAATTTATTTATGTCTCTTATGTTGACTGTAGTACAGAATTATTCCTAACACTTAAGGCAACCATTTGAAAATAAGATTATGAAAAACAAATTTCTCACATGGTCATCAGATGCACTTAGAAGATGTCCACTCAAGTTAGAGTTCCAGGAAAGACCATAACCTTCCTTTTGATGACCTCTTAACCTAAGATCAGGATTACATTCTCCACTTGGGTCTTTAAAAAAAAACACAAAAATAAAAGTTAAATTGTACTTGTTACACCATTATGTGAGAATAATGACTTGAAATAAGTATTCTTACTAGTAGAATAAAAAAAAAGTTGCATCTGGCTCCAGTTAGTAAGGACCATGTATATTTCTTATTTTTAATACCTAGGGGGAAAAACTACTGAAGAAAGAAATATTCTGAACAGATCCAAATACCAATTTGCCCTCCTATAAAATGAAATCTCTTTGAAATGACAAAAAACAAAACCCAACAATAACAGTTATACACTGAAATATAATTAATTACAGGCTACCCTTGAGCTTTTTTACAAACTAGATTTAAGGGAAAATTATGTATGTTTTATATATCACCTTCCATATGAAATCTTTTAAGAGTCAGCAGGGTCATCTAGTTCAACATTCTAAGTCAAGGGATACCAATCACAAAATCCTTGTTTCAAGTAGTCCTCTGTTCCAAGCTTGCTGCCAGTGATGAGTAAGGTCATTGCTTTCCAAAACAGCCTAATTTATCTTTGAACAACTTGTTGCTAGAAAATCCTTGCTTGTGTTAAAAGAAATTTTTCTCCTTGTAACTTTCCTCTGTTTTGGACTTGCCTCTTAAAATAATCAAATAAACAAAATATTTTAAATATCTGAAGATCTAGTTTGGGCTCCATCATTAAATTACTGTGTGACTAAAAGAAATTCAGTTTAATTTCCTCAAGTTTCTCATTCTACAAAATTACAAAATGACCTTTGTAATCCTGTCTAGACCTAAAATTCTATGATTTTAAGTCTCCCCCTTCTGCCCAATCTCCCTGAAACTAAAAGTCTCCAGTTCTTTCAGCCATTCCTTCTACATCAAGGTTGCAATTCTTTTCGCCATCCTTGGTTATCCACTTCTGGGTCACTTTAATTTACTGACGTAGCACTCCAAGTCTTGTTTGAGGGGCAGAGGAATACTCTTGTAAAAGTATTATTTTCCAGAATTCCATAATTTAATAGCTTTCAGTTAAAAAAAGTTTTGTTCTATTCCCCCTTTCAGTTAACTTTTAGAAATGTTATTTTCAATTTCCTTGTAACAGTCAAGAACTCATCATTTAAAGTAAAACAAAACAAATAAGAAACCCAATAAGTCACTACAAGTACAGGCCCAACAACTGTGACTTACCTGGCTTCGATGGGTGTTTTGTATAATCAAAAACCAGCACATCAGAAGATGGTGTTTTTGTAGCAATGATACAAGGGTTCTGGGGCATGTAACGTGCACGATTTACTTCTCCTTCATGATTTATTTTTATTTCAGTTTCGATTTTCCCAGTTACAGATCCAAAGCCCCCAAATTCTAATTTAATGAGAAAAACATACATAGAATTAACAGATGAAAGCTATTTAGCTCAACAGATTTTAACTTGAGTAACATGAGATCAACATGATCACGCAAACTAGTACAAAATTGACATTTAAAAAATAAATCTTTAATTTGGGTCTACCTTAAGCTTTATGTGATTTGAGACCCCAAAATTACTTGAACTAATTTGCATTAGAGATATCACTGATGGATATTTTATGCATGTCTACTGTGAGGACTTTATTCTCACCCCAAGAAGGAACTGGCTGCTGGGGTGGAAACAACAGAAAACTTGAGAAGTCATCATCCCATCTTATTTTTCTGAGACAGAAGTAAAGGAAAGTAAGGTGTAGTTTAAAATGTACTCAAAATTTTGTTAAAAAAAGATTTTTCACGGACTCTGAGAAATGACTGGTGGGATCCCACAGACTAACAATTCACAGAGGAAATCAACACAGGAGGGTTGGAAAGATTTCAAGGATAAAATTTTGAAGACACAATGTAGATTTTTTAAAGGCATGTACATGAGGTGTAACTGAAAAAAGAACTGATGGATTCTGAATGCAGATCAAAGCATACTACTTTACTTTCTTTTGTGTGTTTTCTCTCATGACATAACACGAAAATGTTTTACATAATTACACATGTATAAACCTATATGAAATTGTGTACTTTCTCAATGAGGGGGAGAGGAGGAGGAAGAAATTTGGAACTCAAAAATTTTTTTTTTAATTTAAAAATTATTTTTACATGTAATTGGAAAATGTATTTAAAATTTTTTAAAATCAAGGAAAAATGTGAAATATGTAAGAAGAGTATATCAGGAGAACACTACAGCTAAAAATCAGTTCAAAGAAAGCTATGTACAAAAAAAAGGGATGGAACTATTGTTCAGGGTAGATGACATTAACAGCCAGGTGAAGAGTAAGCAGCTTATTTTGTTTTCCCTACCAAAAATTGGAAAGAA
Source organism: Potorous gilbertii (assembly GCA_028658325.1). Taxonomy (NCBI): domain Eukaryota; kingdom Metazoa; phylum Chordata; class Mammalia; order Diprotodontia; family Potoroidae; genus Potorous; species Potorous gilbertii. The sequence goes on along the minus strand of CM053771.1, from coordinate 311,489,812 downwards.
CAGAACAAAAATAGCTAAAAAACACTTGACACTCAAGATAAGTAGACATAGCAAGAGAGGAAAGGCCAGCTGCCTTTGATGAGTGATAAAACTTCAAATCCAGTTAACTATATTCTAGGGTAATGAAAGAACTAGCAAATATGATAGCAATCATTTTTGAAAAGTCAAGGAGAATATTAGAGAGGTATTGTAGGGCTAGAGAAGGGCAAAGAATGGAGCCTGCAAACTAATATGACCAATTTCTGGTACAATTAAAGAATAGTAAACATCTGGAATAAAAAGAACGTGATGACGAAAAATGGAAGAACTTGGAAGAACTGATGGAGTCTGAATATAGATCAAAGCTTAGTATTTTTCAGTTTATTTGTGTGTTTTTTGGGGGTCTGTTTTCTTTGACAACATGATTAATATGGAAATGTTTTGCATGATTGCACACATATAACCTATATCAAATTGCTTTCTGTTTCAGGGAGAGGGAAGGAGGATGGAGAGAGAATTTGAAACTCAAAATTTTAAAAAACAAATGCAAAAGTTTGTTTTTACATACAATTGGGAAAAATATTATTTTTTAAAAATTAAATAAAGAATGTGATCATCCAAAAGGCAGCATAGCTTCTTTAGGAACAGGTCTTATATGCTCAGCTAACCTTGTATCTTTTTATGACAAGGTGACTTGTCTGGTCAGTTAACATTTGGAATATTATGCAATTTAAGGTGAAAGCTCACACATCAGAGAACCCAATATCCAAGGTTCCAAAGAGGGAAAAGGAGGCATGAGGATGGATGATGACTAGAATGCAAGTAGCATGGTATGGAGATAGCTGGGAAGCAAAGTTCACAAAATTTAGCAAGTCTGATGGAACATTACTAGGGATTTTGAAATCCTCTAATACAAGGGTAGGAGGTAGGCAAAAGAGGAAGACAAGAGAACCAGGTGATGAACTCCTTAACAAATAAGTTTCAAGTCTGTGGGACATTTACAAGGTTTCACTATAGTGTGGGATATAAACATCAATTAGGCTTCATATGTTCTTCCTAGATTCATACTTAAATCCAATCAGGATTTAGTCCTGTTCCCTGGAATTATGGGTGATCGAGTTGCTAAATTAGTGCCAAAGCTAAAATAGGAGACTTGACCAGAATGTGTGAGTATGAAGCCTTCTTAGCAGCCATCTAATTTTACTTCTTTTTGTAACAAAATGCTCTCTACAACAGACCCAAGTTGCCTTTGTTTGGACATTTCTAATGAAGAACTCAACAGAGCCCAATCCACTTCTGGACTGCATTCATGGTCAGAAAGCATAAATTTGCTGCTCTGCAACTTCGACCCATTGCTCCTCTTTCTATCCTCTGAAAGACAGGTCTGATCCCTGTTCCATGTGATGGATCTTCAATTATTTGAGAACAGTTATGATGCCCTTTCTTCCAAACTTATTCTCCTACCTGCTGCCAACAACAAACCCAACTTCTTCAAATAGTTCTGAGGCATGATGCTTCACCATTACAGCCACCTCTCAGAATGTTTTCCACTTTATCAATGTCCTTCACAACACAGGGTGCTCAGACATGCTCCAAACAGGGCAGACTAAATGGGATGATCAATTCCCTGGGTCTCCTGTTTCAACCCACAATTGCACTAACTTTTTGGGTCACCATATCACAAACCTCCAAATCTTTTTTTAGCATCAACTGCTGTCTAGCTATGCCTTTCTTGTATTCTGCTTGCCAAGTTACTTTTTTTAATTCAACAGTTTAAGTACAGATTTCTCAAAATTTAATCTAACCAGATTTGGCTCAATTTTGACTGTTTGTGATACTTTTAGAACTGAATCAATTCCTGCCCCAAACATTTGCTAGGTGCAGGACTTGGACAAGTTCTTACCCTTCTATGTCGTTTTCCTCTTTGTAAAATGGGAATGCCACTATTTTTGTCCACTAGTATCCAACAAGGCTGTTTCTGATCAAAGTGCTATTTAAAGTTCTATACAGGATGTCCCAAAAGTCATAGGGCAGCTTTAAGCTATTTAAATCTTTAAACTGTACTATAATTTTTTGGACATCCTCTATAAATCTAAGTTAAAAGTATCATTAATCTACTTATCCATTTCATCTACATTTTGACCCTGACATCTCTACCTAAAATCAGTTCTCATCTTAAAACAAGTAACTTCTCATACCAGGGGCCTCAATACAAGTACTACTAGACTAGTTCACCCGTAGGATCTCATAATCAACCTTTATTTCTTATTTTCTTTACCTCTCTTGGATTCATCCAAATCCAGAGAAACTTCTCTGCTCTTGTCGATCACTGCCTCTTTATTCACCCAGACCTTTAGTCATTCTCTAGCTTCAGTAGACTTTCTGACCAATTATTCCACGCTAACTATCCTCACTACTGCTCCTAACCCTTGAACCCTTTGGTAGCTGGAATCTAAGAATGAGGTTCAGTATGTCCATAGTAAATGGAAAAACAAATAAAACCAGAATGTCCTTAATCCCCTCCTCCTTCAAGTTATTATACATGCCTTTCGGAATGTTCCCTATATAATCTTTATTTGTATAAATATTATCTTCCCCCATCTATGAAATTTCTATGAACACTTTTAGCACCCAATTCCAATTATTTTATCATTTTTTCTGCTCAAAATTTGCAAATTTACCTGTCCTTGAATTCTAGATAGAAAACCTTCACTTCTATTAAAAGATAAAACTCAGTTTTAGTTTTTCCTGATTTTTTTCTTCCTCTACTTCTCTTTTTGTTTCCAATAGCACCTTAAAAACTCTCAAAGTAATTTGTTCCACAAAGATACCCTTCCTAATCTTTCTTGTCTCTAAAATCAGAAAGTTAATTACTTGCACAAATTTTAGCACTTATGAATGTGTGGTCTTGCAATATTCACTACTTTTTTCATTCATCAGTGCCTTGAGGTTCGGCGTCATTCTTATTTCACATTGATTACACACATGTGCACACACACACAAGCTTATAAAGTCACTGTAAAGATAGAGAAAACAGGTTTGAATTGAATATTAAAAAACTTTGCAGTGAGCATATTTTTAATTGGTAATTTTGCACAATTATTTAAATATTTTTTCTTTCAAACAGACCACATTTTATTGTCAAGGTCTATGTTCAAACTAATATACTCTTTCTTTTACATCCTCTAGAGCAGCCTGGCACAGTAACGTGTGCCTAATACATTTGCTCGAATACTCATTGAAGTGAGAGAGTCCAAAACATGATGAGGGATTGTTGTATGTACACCTTTAATCACTTGCCTACAGATTCTTCCTCTGTGTGTGCATATATTGGGACTCAACAGCTTTTGCTAGAAGAGATGACTTCAATGTCTGAAGGATAATTTTGGTCTGATGGCAGAACAATGCATGGTTCATCTACATCTTAAGTCTCCTTTCTCCCTGCAGTACAAGCATAGTAGAGTCAGGGATTTTTGTTACAGTGAATGTCTATTATGTAAAAGGTATCAAAGAAGACATCTGCTATATAATTCTTAAAGATAATTACAAACTGATACACAAAAACAGGATGCAAAGAACCCTTTATTGCAACCATCTTTAACTGGGTCCACTACAATGCTTTTTTATTCATCCAAAGTGTAAGGTACATAATTTACCTCCTTCTTACCTCAATCAATGTGACTACATAATTTTCTGTGCTACAATACTTTGATGTTCTCCAAAGTTATTGAGTAGCTGCTGATTTAGTATTGTACACTTGTACTCAATGGCCACATCATTTATGTTTGCTTGGATTTTTGCCATGTTCTTGTAGCTGTCACTGTTTACTGCTGTTAAGGGACCTGCCTCTAAAAATTTCTCAGTTCTATAATTTGATGCTTCTAGAAACCAATTGAGTTGGTAAATTAAGATAATTAGAGAACTGTACCTTAAACTTATTTTTAAAAACTCTGAATAAGGACCTGATAGATTTTTCTGAGCAAAGTAAACAACTTTGCTGTGTGGAGACTCTGTGACATCTACTTGGGTTGGTTAGTCCTTTATCTTCTTCCAAATTATCTCCTGTGTTCTAAATAGTTCAGTTTGCTGGCTAAGGGACCCCTGACTAAATGAGATGTTATTTCAGTAAACAGCTATGGGATAAAGGAAAGAAACATATTCTATTAAGTCCTTTTAAAGTACACTCCTAAAAGAAAATCTCTATGAAAGAAAAATGTATACATTAAAAAAACCCACAGAATTACCATATCATAAATTATAGCAACTTAAGATATTTCTTTCACTTCAAATAAAGACTATGCCTTCAATTTTATTATCACAGCTGTCTTTCTCAAAAAAAGATAAAACCAACAGTGTGATTATAGTGTGTACAGATATCACCTACAAACTAGATTTACCCAAAAACTATGATCTAAATTTGGACCAACATCATTATGGTAAATTTTCAACGAGGTGACATATGCCCAAGTTAGAGACCACACTAATATCCTAATGACTTATATTAATAGAATAGTCTCTTTAAATCTATTTTCCCCTTCTGTTAAAGGGCTTTTCCCTTGACTCACCATGACCTGGAAATGAAACTGGATTTCCAAAGGTTTTGCCAGCAGTCCTACTAATTTGGAAACATTTAAAGTAGTGGATCTAATGATAGTTTTATGTCTATTTCCTGAATACTCTAGCTACAGTAGGTGAGGTTCACCAATAGGGTTGCCACAGGGATAGACTTTTCAGTTGTCAGCAATTTCAAATACCTATAGTCTGTATTGGTGAAGAGTGCAACTACACTAACAAAAATCAGATTCTGGAAGCGATCTCAGTATCAGATTGATAAAAGAGAAAAGTGGCTAGAAGTTATAGATCAACTAAGGGAAAATCATAAATAATTTCTATTCCAGTCCCTAATCAACTTTAGGAAAATAGAAGAAATTAGGGTAAAATTTTCATTTTGTAAAGAGCTCAATTTTCCATACAGTAACTTTGGGTTTCAAAACAAATGTTCAAATACAATAATGCAGCTTCTCTTATGACAAAATAGAGTGCTGAATTAGTAATCAGGAAGACCTGTATTCAAATCCTACCTCATAACACTAGTTAGATGATGCCAGGGCTTTAGTTTTACCACCTGAAAATGGAATCTGACTCAATAACCTATAAAGTCTCTGCTAGCTCTAAAGCTATGATTCTGATTGCCACTACATCCTAACAACATACCATTTGAAAAGATTTTGCTAGAGGAATCCAGGGACAGGACTTGGATACAACAAGACATTTGGATAATTTCGTGACATGAATTTCTAAGGACATGTCATACGTATCTATATGTCATACTGACTTCTTATCAGAAATATTAATATATCACTCTGAATTTAATACCTTTAGAAGCTTTACTCTGCTGGTAACTATATACCAAAAAACAAAACCAAATTATTCCCTTTTTAAGCTCCACAACTGCTCTTCACCATTTACCCTGATGCAGATTCTCCACTGACATTATGCTTCCTTCCTTCTGTCCTACAGGAATCAGAAAATATTCTTGCTACTAGGTGGCACCGAACAGTAGCCTCAGGTGTTCTTATACTCACAGTATGCAAAGGGTGTGGGTGCCAGTGTGCCAGGCCTGCTTCAGTTCACAAAGATCTCACTACAGGTTGTCATTTCTTGAACAATTAGCTATTTTTACTAACTTATTAACAAAATAGATGACTATAGTAGTACACAGAGGATATAAAATAGCATGATTTTACTAGGAAATAAGGAGAGAACCAGTCCATGAATATTACTTTAATTAATTTAAGAGACAACTCCCTGAGCATGAAAAGTTATACATTATCACATCATTATCACCACTCACAATTGTGATTATATAAATTCAGAGTCTTCAGTTTATTTTTATGAAAACTGAGTGTCTTGAGAGGATGTGCTCAGGAAATATACAACCCTTTTAATACCTCTGAAAACAGTTCATAGGATACCTACCTCCCTTCTCACTATCATAATGGGAAGCATCAAACTGTGCATCATCATTAGGAATCTGTACTCGTGCAACCACTAAATGGTTCTGTTCATCAGAAGTGTGAGTCCCCAGCACTAGCCAATGAAGGGCATAATCTTTTCCTTCTGGTCTGTTTAAAAAAAAGCAAAGTAAAATTCACACAAATCCTATAGTAAACATCTAGCTTCTGACAAAAGCAATCTAGCCCTTAAAAATGGAGACTAAAGGCATACAAAAAATTTCAATCTCTTTGTCCAAACCCCAAGAAACTGTTCTGACCATATATGCAGGACTTTTTTTTATCCCAGAGAGCAGTATCATGCAGAAACTCTCATGTTCCATGATTCATGATTAGCAAGAAACCCAGGAAATCCAAGGAAATCCAAGGAAGCTGACCAAGTGATGAGAAAATGCTGTAGTGACAGGGATATGTAAGTAACATTGGTGTAAGGTTTTTTTCCACCTATATCCTGAAGATGTTGCTGGGCACAGGTTTCATTCAGAAGCATTTTCTGACAGTTGAGTAAGTTGCCAGCACGTAATGGCATCTTTTTTCCCCTCAAGAACTAAATTTGTAACCTTACATATTAGCAAGTTTGATCAAATGTATTATCTAGGGAAATGTTGCTATTTATGATTCCAACATCTGCAACTCTTCCTTAATTTGTGCCATCCTATCAAGCACTAATGTTCTACAGTAGTTCCATATTAAGTAGGAGGAGAAAAAAGTAAGGATACATAGTGAGTCCAGTTATTTCATACTTCAGATCAGGCATAGCACCTAGTACCTCCTTAAAAGACATGGAATAAACTAAAAATGATTCATAAGATAAAATCCTTGGTACAACCTTTAGGTGAAAGAATACATACCAACCTCTCTTATGTTTCTCAAGTTGGAGAAAAGATATTTTAAAAGACAGACTTCAAAGAGCTAAAGACAATATGTAAAAAAAAGTAATCACGTTTTCTATTTAATGGTGGGCAACTTATAACACAAAATGCCATTTAGGTAGTTGTTGAGTTCTTATATAAAAAGAAAATACTGGGCTCCTTCAAGAATTAGGTATAAATATTAAGGGGTTTGAAGTTTTCCTGAGTTCTTTGAGAGAAAATTTTTACTAGGAGTACTTTTTCTCAAAATAATTTTCGCAGCCAACTAATATTGAACTTTTTCTCAAGCAGAGTCTAACCAAATGCAACAGAGGATTGAAAAGTAAAAGACTTTTTCACTTCCTGAAAGCCATTTCCTTTTGACTTTTCTGCCACTATTTATTAAGGGAGGCAGCTCAACAATGGACTCTAAAAGTGATTTTTCAAATACTGAGTAAAATATTGAAATATTTGATGGTCTGATAAAAATTTTCTTTTGTTTTTATTTCAGGAAGCAATACTGACACTGATGAAATCATAGTTCTTTTATTTAAGAAGTTGTTTAATCACATAGTAGAGAAGAGAATGGATCCATGATTGATTTCACTGGTGAAGAAGGCTGCCAGTGAGACACTTCTCTGCAATCTATACATTATAAGGTTCGACAAGGATTATGTTACAAAATTCTTTTTGGTACAACAACCTGATAGGCCTTAAGTAATCCAAATCTCTAAAAACTAAAGACCTAAATGATTTAGCCTAAAAATGAACAGCAAGAAGCTCTGTAGCAAAATAAAAAGAATGCTGGGCATTTAATCAGAAGACCTAAGTTCAAACCTGGCTTCTCACGTGATTAACTAGCTACATGAAACTAAATAAGTTGTTTAATTTTTATGTGCTTCTGGCAACTCCCTAGGGCTCACATGGTTGTGATATGAACTGCTAAAGGAAGAAGTTCCCCATTCTTAAAAAAGCCCCAGAGATTATTAACTGAATATACACAAGTTAAAGAGTGATGTCAGCAGGAAAAAAAGTAGAGCTCCAAAAAGTTACTCCTCAAAACAGTATTTTTTCCCCTCCTAAATCAATTGCTTCCATTCAACTGTAAAGTGAGATACTACCAGTGGCAGACCACGAAGTAGATTTACTAGAGGATAAAGATGAGTATAAAATTATGTTAAAATATATTTGAAAAACCATATTATTAATAGGCATAAGAAATGAACTACCCATCATAATCCATAGATTTCTGAAAATGGTTTTAAGAAGCTGATTCCATTTCCTATTTTAATGGAGAATAGGACAGATTTTCAGAATGAATACTGTACTTCTCTGTCTGAATGCAGGTCACTCTGACATTCTGGGAATTTACAAGACTTCAAACAAAAATGTATATACCATAAAAATCTGAACTGGAAGGAATGTGGTCATTGTTCACTGCTGCATTATTCTCTACTCCCACCTCCATTTGATACTGCTTATGAAATTCATCAAAAAACACCAACCTAAGTGAAGCTGACTTTCGGTCAGACACCTTCCATGAAGAGAATATTGATAAGACAAAATAACAGTTTCTGTTTTAAGACATTTCCTAGCAATTAAGCCAGAGCAGGAGTAAAGAACTGTTCTAATTGCTGATATAAGCTGTCAATGAAAGTGAAGATAAAAAAAGTAAAAATGGGTTGAAAGTGATAGCAAACTTTTTTGGATTCTCAGTAATAATCTTCGAAGTTTAGGGAGGTATTCAATAGCAAGAAGAGTCTGTAGGAAAAAATTAAGGTTTTTATATATTAATGCTAATTATTTTTATAATTATCCACCCATACACACTAGGAACTGAACCTTGCAAAACTGAAATAGAACATTTCTCAGTATTTTATTTAACCATGCCTAGAAATCAGTGGGGTATTTTTAGAAAGCTACAGTTTCCAACATTACTTACAAATTAACTAGAGGCTCTAACCCCTTTGGGCTAGGAAAAAGGGTGTAATATTATTAATCTCCAGTATTACGCAGCAATATGGGAAGAATGGGGAGGGGGGGTTCGCTGGGAAAGAAATACTTCCCATAACGTTATCTCTCAATCCATCCAGTCATTTCCTTTATTATCTGAAAAGTATAGAGAGACCTGATCAGCAATAACCTCAACATTCTCTTTGCTACCAGCAAGCAGATTTTTGCTGGCTTGTCAATTTGTCTGTAGGGGAAAACAAGGAACAGCACTAGCAAAACAATTTTTTAGTTAGGTTCCAAAATGCTAATATAGCAACTCATTTATCTACGAGGTGGTGAGGAGGATAGAGCTCTGGGCCTGGAGTCAGGAAGACATGAATCCAAATCTGGTCTCACTTAATAGCTTTGTGACCCTGGAAAAAATCACTTCCTCAAATTTAAAATGGGGATGATAATAGCACTTACCTTTCAAAGTTGTAATGAGGATCTGAGAGAATATATATAGTAAATTTGTATAATTGTAAATTATACAATTTTAAATAAAATTATAAATTTGTATAATTGTAAAGTGTTGAGCACAGTACCTGGCACGTAGTATATGTTATACAAATTTTGTCTATTATTACTCATGTTATTTTCTATGGGAATGGATATGTGAGGTTTGATTATATTTAGATGTCTTTCACCCAAACATACTGCCTAAACTGCCTGTAGGTGTTCACTATTTAAATCTGAAAAATGAAGAAACCAGGAGCACTTTCATGTTATTTCTTTCATAATTCTTAAGCAAGAAATAAGGAAAACGTACTCAAGAGGGAAAAAGCAGGTTATTTGCTAAAGAATGTCATAAACTACTAGCATTTAACAGAAAGACAATTAAGAAGATCAGAATTTTCATATGTAGAATGAACCAACCCAGAATCTGAAATCAATAATCTACTCATTATAATCCAATGTTATTTAGTTCTTTCCTCTGAATCAACTTAACTTTGCTCATATATTTGTACAACACATACAAGTACAAGAGTATTCCACATTTTCTAAAGCCAAAATGTGTGGGGAGGGTATAAGAAAGCATGACAACCTATAAAAATCTGAGTTTTATATTATGTTCACATAGTAGTCAACAAAAAATAAAACAAGTAAAAATTAATAAGATTAAATAATACATTAGTCCCCTTGGTCTAATTTTAATTATTTTGATTGCATACCTAAAACATAATTTTCTTACATTATTCCAGTTTACACTACAACTTGCTGAAAAAATCTTATACACTTAAGAGGAAAATAAAAAATTATATTTTAAAATACTCAGTACTGAATTATTTCCAAAAGTTACTCTATAGCAATCTCTCTTCCTTACTTCTACCCCAAACCTTTGTCCTTTTCTCCCTCTAGCAAAAAAGTACCCACCTGTAGTTTTGAGATATTGCCTAAGCAATATTTTCTGCAAAGGCACCCTTATTTACAGTCTCTACTTCATTCATAAATTATATTCATCTTGAAATAACACCCAATACCTCACATCTGACTTACTTTGGCTATATCCAACCTTACAGTTGGTCCTTTATGATACAAAAAAACCAAACATTCCAGAAATAACTCTCACTGATTCTAAAATTATGGTTAAATATCTTAACCCCTATTTTAAAAACAAAATATATGCAAATATTTGGAAGTAGAAATTTAGAATCATCCAAGTCTCCTCCCTTCCCCTCATCCCAATATCTGTTCTGTGAAAGTAATTTTACTGTTTGTAAAAGTAATGTTACTGAATTGTTTAAATTTCAGTTACCTAGTTACGTCAGGAAGCCACTGAACAGTGAGGCTGGGCCATTCAAGGGCATGTGTCATAACCAAGTCATATAAAAATGGGGTATTCTTTTTCCAGATTTTATATTCTTCATTGATAACCCGCTCCTCCACCGTATCTTCAAACACTGAAAGTAAGAGAACACTAATTAATACGCTTAAGAGGTCTAGGAACGTCAAAGAAGCTCAAGTTTTGAGAACAGGGGATACATGGTTAGAATACGAGCTCCTTGAGGGCAGGAACCTTGCTTGCTACCATTCACAATGTAAGGCAAATACTTAACAAATACATAGTGAAGGATAGCTTTAGCCAGGGCTAATTTGATTCTATCAGACAAGTGTTTTGAAGAACTTGTTTGAAGAACAAGTATGTTTTAAAACCTACCCCATCTACCACATTTTGGCCCTTCCGGTTCTGCACAACTATTAAAGGGTAAAACCACAGACTTTCCGGGCAGTCCTCTATTTACTGAAAAAAACAAGCCAGTATTTTGCAAGTACAGTTTGGCCATTCCATAAGTCGTTATTTCTTGGGAATTCAAGTTTAGGCACAGCTGACATCTGCCATTCCACCTTGCGTCTTCAGGACCTAGCACGGCAAGATGCCCTTTCAATTACACAGCAGGGTCTGACAAGAAAATGGGAATCCAGATTTCGGATGGCTCCTCCAAAACAGAAATGCCACCTCCAGCCCTCCACGCGCTACGCCCACCGAAGAGACGTGCCCTTGGGCCACGCGTATTGGTTACAATCTTTCTTTTCCCAATGGAAAGGAGTGCGAGAGAGGGGAAAAAACCGTATTCGAATTTTTAAAAATCGAATTTAATTTTTAAAGCTACGCCTCTCCCCGTCTGCCAGCCTGCGAAGAACGAGGGCGGTTCGGCTGGGCCTCGCGGTCGCCCCCGAAGCCGGGAGGAGCTGGGAGCGCGGGCACCGCGGGCTCGGGGATGGTGCTACCGCTGCCGCAGGACCAAGGGCACGGAGAGGGGGCGAAAGCGCTGGTCCGGTCTCCTTCCCAGCCCCCCGGAAGTGCCCAGGGACCTCCGGGCCGCGCCCCGCCCGCGCCTCCCGCAGCGGCCCCCCGCCAGCGCGCGCGCCGCCCCGAGCCCTCTTCGCGCCTTTCTGGAGCGCACACCCCGGCGCCCCCCCAGCCCCGGCTTCCTTCCACGACCCGCGCACGCGTGCGCGACCCCCCCAGGAGCAAGCTCTCCCCCGGACGCCCCGTTCCCCTCTTACTCTCTTTATTCGCCATCTTGGGTCGGGCAGCGCGCCCCGCCGGCCGCCAGGCCCCTCGGGCGCCGTCTCGCTCTCCCCCGCTCCGGCCGCGCGACGCTAGCCCGCCGGGGCGCAGACAGTCTCCGCCGCGTCACCCAGCGCCCACAACCCGGAGCCCCGGACGCCTCCGCCGCTTGCTTTCCGACCCCTCCCCTCCACCCCCAGTCCTCCGGGGTCAGGCCTTGCAGCGCTCCTTCCCCCGCAGCCGCGGCTGCTCGGACCCCGACCCCTTCCCTCTCTCTTTCCAAACTTGGAACGAGACTTTCTACCCGCGCCCAGAAACCCGCTCCCGTCGCCAAGGCGCAGGCGCACTACGAGCCCCAAGAGGGCGGGGCAGGAGAGGGGAAGGCGCCAAGGAGGGTCAGAGAGCAAACGGCGCCTCCGCCGCGCCCAATGAGAGGAGGCGCCGAGGCGCGCGTGCGCACTGTAGGTGTACTCGCCGCGGGGGCGGGGGGAAGGAGGAGAGACAGGCGGGGAATGCTCGGGAGCCGCGGGCGGGAGCGGGCGCGCACCTGGTCGGCCTGCCTTCCTCTTCGCCTCCCTAGTTAGAGAGGAGGTTTTGCACGTGGCGTGGAAGTCGTAGTAGTAGTATAGTAGTACCGCCCTAACCGGGGAAATGCCCGCGTGCTGGGGGCGGCCCGTGGGAAGCTGCAGTTCCGTGGCCGTGCCCGCTGTTGCCGGAGAAGAGACCCTCGGCCTCAGTGAGCCCCCACGCAGGGAGGGTCTCCGCGGAAGCGCGCCGACCCAAGGGGCGGGGTGGGCTGCACTCTGCGCCGCGGCGCGGCCTCCCCGGGAGCCCGGATCTTTCCACGCGAGTCCGGGCGTGGCCAGAGCCCGCGGGCCGGCTGAAGGGCTGCCCTCCCCGGCAGCGCCGGCTCCGAGCGCAGGCTCCGCCCAGTCCGTGCTGGAGCTGGGGGCCCGGAAAGCGGAGGCGCCCCCACGGCCCGCCCGCCCGCCTCTGTACCCGCTGAAGCCCGGGTCGCCCTTCGTGGGTAATTCTGTCCTTCCGAAGGGCGTTCTTAACTTCGTTGGGCCGTGTGGTGAAAGCTGTCATGAAAGCTAAGGATGAAATACAAAGAAACCCCCCTTAGCACTTTTGTGTCTCAGTTCCCAGGCCCCGGGCAGAGAAGCTCTTCCGGGCGTCCGGCTCATTCCTCCCAATGGATTTTTGTTATTGTTTGGTCTCACTCCGAAGTTGTGAAACCCCGTTGGGTCACGGACCCCATTGGCGGCGTGGCGAAGCCTCCGGACCTCTGCTCAGATTAACGTCTTAAAGACGGAAAGTAAACTATATAGGCTTACAGAGGATCAGAGTAGAGTTATTAACTATTTTTTAAGTTCACAGACCCTAAAAGGCCTTGAAGTGGTGCAGTGACAAGCACGAGGAGCTGGAATAAGAAGACCTGCCCTGATCAAACCGACATTAACCCCTCCTGGGCCTGAAGAAGAGACTGATAGAGGAGTTTGTGTTTCATCTAAGAGGAGATAGGAAACGGCTGCAATTTCATGAGAAGGGGAAGTGATGTGATCAGACTTGTGTCAAGAATATCAATCTGGCAGCTCTGGGAAGGTTGGATTGTAGAGAAGAGAGGCTGGTTGCAGGGGGATAGATTAGAAGGCTTATTTCACTATTAATAATACATACTCAATTATTATTCAAGTGAGGGAAATTTTCATTTCCTTTATAAAAACGTCCTTTGGAAACTCCTGCATGATTCCTTTCCCAAACCTAGGTAATAGAGGATAGAAGAGGAAATCATCCTTAATACTCAGTTTTAAAGTTATATGACGAGACTTTGTTATGAGTCTGAGGAAAGGAAGTGAAATTAGAAGATATTTTTGGAGTCCTGTAAATATGTTGAAAGTAAAATTTAATTTAAAATTAAAAAATCAGACTAATTTGTCACTCTGTATTTTCACTATTTTGTTTCACTAGATGTTTATATGTAGTTAATAGAGATAGAAGCCATGGTCTTCTCTTTAATGTTCTTAAAAAATATACAACTTCTGCTACCTTGTAACTGATTTGAATAGATTGCCTTTAAAGAAATAGTGATTGTTGTTTAACAGCCATGTTTTAATTCTCAATAGTTTTGTCTATTTCCATTTGTGGCCTTGGGTGGAATTTGCCTATGGAAATGTTTTTCATGGAAAATTTTTCTTTTCTAGTTTCATCGTCCTTTCTGTCAATCTATACCTTGTTTTGATTGACCCAGTACTTGGGTCTGTATAAACTCAAGAAAAACAAAAACAAAAAGCAGCAGCCTCTGTAGAACCATAGGAAAGCCAGCTCTAGAACTTAGCCAGGGAGCTAGCACAATGGCTAGAACATTGGACCTAGAATTAGGAAGATCAGAATTCAAATCGTACCTCAGATAATTATATCTATAACTCAGGGCAGGTCACTTTGTCTGCCTTCCATTCCGTATCTGCAAAGTGGAGATAATGATAGCACTGACCTCTAAGGGTCATTTTGAGGAAATGAGATAATATTTGTAGAGTACTTTGCAAACCTGAAAAGGCTGTATAAATTCTAGCTAATTATTTTATGATGTATTGGAGAGAGCATTAGATTTAGAGTCACATGATGGGTTTAGAAAACAAGAATGGTATAGTGGAAAATGATGACTCAGTGGTTGGAATGCTGGGCCTAGAGTCAGGAAGACTCATCTTCCTGAGTTCAGATGTAGCCTAAGATACTAGCAGTGTGACCCTGGGCAGGTCACTTAACTCTAGTTAGCCCAGTTTCCTCATCTGTAAAATGAGCTGGAGAAGAAAATGGCAAACTAATCTGGTATCTTTGGCAAGAAAATCTCAGTAAGGTCACAAAGAGTCAGACACAACTGAAAATGACTAAACAGCAATAAATAATGGAAACTATCTTAGATTTAGAATAAAAAGACCTTGGGTTTAAATTCTACCTCTACTATTTCTACTTCTGTGGCCTTGGAAGAGCTACCTTTTAACCCTTCTGAGCCTCATTTCTACATTTTTAAATGAGGCTGTTGAGTAAGATGATCACTTCAAGCTGCAAATCCTGATATCTTGAGTATTAGCTCTGATACGTATTAGCTATGGGGGCTTGGATGAGTCTCAGAACCTAAGTTTGCTGATCTGTAAAATGGGGGTGATGATTTCACTTATATACCTTACAAAGGTAATTTTTTTTTTGAGTAACAAGACCTAATACAAAAAATTTTCATGGACTCCACTCCAAATCGCAATAATAATAGTAATTTTGCTATATATCTGGATTAGGAAAATATGTAATGAGAGAAAGCTATTGTAAAATCAGTAAAGCTTTTAAATGAATTTGTATTTTTGCTAATCAAAATAATTTTTATAAAATGTAGCCTCCAAAAATCTATAACCTACAGGTTGGGAACCACTTCTAAAATACTATGTGAAATTGAACTAATAATTATAATTTGACTAGATAACCTAAGTCTTCATAGTAGGGCCATGAATCGACCCCAAGAGTTAATTTGATCCACCAATCAAAAGGTGGAAAGACAAGTTGAATTCCACTCTTAATTACAGGGCTTCTCTCCCACACAACTATTTTAATACCCCAACAGTCTCTCATTCTATTTCTTCCTCCTTCTACTGTGCAATTTTTCAATGATTTACCTTATCCCTTTGGCTAAGATTATAAGGGATGATCATACTCTAAACACTGGATAATCACTATAGCAGCACAGGGAGGAGGGAAAATTCCCTCCTCACCTCAGCATCCCTACTCTTACTCCTCTAGAGCATCTTGAGGCTGTAGTAGATGCTTCTTAGGGGCTCTGACTCTGGAAGCAATAATCAGTCTTACCCTGTTTTCATTTTGAGTGGGACATAGTGATTTGAAGAGCACGAGAAGACCTTGATGTGAGGCAATGTGTATCCCAGATCTCTTTACCTAACTTTCCTCCAAAAATCCAGCCTCTGAAATTCTCTATTTCTGTTGAGACCATCAATATACTTCCAGTCACTCATTTCTGAAACCTTGAAGTCATCTCTAACTTCTCACTCTTCCCAACTACACACATCCCAATCAGTTTTCAAAACTTGTCATTTTCCTCTGACACCTCTTGTCTCTGGTCCCTTCTTTATTTATACAGCCACCACCCCAGTTCTGGCCATCATCACCTTTCACCTGGACTATAACCTTAGCCTATTAATCGGTTTCTCTGCCTCAAATCTATCCCCTCTCCAAACCAATCTTTAAAGTGATTTTTTTTCAAGTTATTCCCCTATTCCCCTAACTACCATTGGTTTTCTGTTAACTCTCATATCAGATATTTGTACCACCATTTTGAAAGCCTTTTCAAGAGAGTGGTACTGTGTTATTTCATCTTTACCTCATCCCTTTTAAATCTCTTTTAATAATCATTGATATGATACTATATGTATATAATTTATAAATAAGTAAATACAAGCTGTGCCAAAAGTTTTAGTGCAATTTTAAACCATTGAAGCTACTCAATCTTTTAAGTTATTAAACCTTAAAACTGCACTAAGACTTTTGAGAAACCCTCTAGATATGTATTAAGGGTATATGCCTAAAATGTTTTTACTAATGGATTGTGCAATTAAAAAGTTCCAAGATTGCTGATATAAGATACAAAACAAAACTTTTTTCACCTCCACATCCCACTATCCTTTTTCTTCTGGCTGCCTATGCAACTGGATCAAATTCGTGGTCGATTCAAGAAGACCAGAGTTTGAATCTTTCTTCAGATACTTATTAGCTTTGTGACCTTAGGCAAGTAGCTTTATCTGTGTCAGTCTATTTCCTCATCTGTAAAAATAGAAATAAAAATGGCACCTACTTCATAGGGTTGTTGTAAAGATCAAATGAGGTAGCATATATAAAATGCTTCGCAAATCTTAAAAGTGCTGTTTATAAATATTAGCTATCAATAAACTAGCATTCTTAAATCCTTCTACTCTCAGCAGTCAGACAATGTTCTATCTTGGAGGAGAGGTAGGAATTCATATCTGTTGCAGGAATTCCTCTTTCCTGCCCCTTTAGTGTGTCCTTTGTAGAAAGGGACACTATTTGTATACACCCCAGTTGGATGATTTTATCCATTGGAAGAGTCATTGGAAAAGTTTCCATCCATAGCCGCTTTGTCATTTGAGAAAATGATGTCAGTTTGACCCCAAGCCCCAAATTCCTGTAGACAAAACTCTGCATATCTTGGAAACTCAGTGTGGATCATATTCCTGTTTAGCACAGAAGATTATCTTTGATTTTTTACTTGCGGATTGAGGAAATTCTTACAGGGTTTAGGCTAAGGAAGTAGAGATATTTGGTAAGCTTTATAACATGCTTCTTACTTTGTTGATAAATAGATATGGGAATTTTGTGAAAGGTTCCTTGTGTGAATCTGCAAAACTTTATATTTGGAGATAATTGTGATTTTCATTTTTATATATAGGATTGTACATGGCAATGTAACATTGGTTGTTTTGAAACTGTATGGCACTGGGGAAGCAAGCAAAAGGATATTTGTACCTTCCTAGAAACCATAGAGAAGTATTCTAAATTTGGGTGAAGATTGTGTTTAAAAAACAAAACAAAAATAACCCCGCCCCCCCCCCCCACACACACACACACATTCCTTCCTCTTTGCTAGGGATGGCCAATTTCAAATGGGGATATGTGTAGCCTGGATCTGAGCATTCCCAGTTTGCCTGAATAATGACTGAAATGATTGAACAGTCACAATATGTTTATATATGAGTATATCTAGACGAGAAGGTAATTTTGTAGAAGAGGACACTGGTAGTTGGTAGGGAGTTGGGAACATCTTTATATAGAATGTGGCTCTTGAGTTGAGTTTTGAAGGAAGAAAAGGAGACTAAAAGATGAATGTGTCCCAGGCATGGAGTTCAGATAGTACAGTCAAAGAAACAGGAAATGGAGTGTGATGTTTGAAGAAAGGCAAAAAAACTAGTCTGGTTGGACCATTTTGTACTTTAAGGGGTACTACAATGAGACAGGAAAGATAGGTTGGGGCCAGGTTGTGAAGAAACAAAAGAAGAATTTATAGTTGATCCTTAAAGCAATAAGGAACATTAAAGTTTATTGAATAGGAGGGTGACATGGTCAGACCTGCACTTCAGAAAATTTCCTTTAATAGCTGCATAGAGGATGAATCAGTGGCAAGAAACATGAGACTTCCCACAAGAAGGCTTTTGCAGTAGTCCGGGAAGGGTTGATTAAGGCCTAGGATTGTAGCTATGTGAGTAGAAAAAAATAGAAAGATGGAACAGATGTTGCCAGATAGAAACAAGACTTTCTTTGCCACTGATTGGTTATGTAGGATGAGAAATCTAGGATAGTACAGAGGTTTTGAACCTTGGTGATTGGAATAGTAGTGGTGCCCTCAAAAGAAACAAGCTTGGAAGAGGAATGAGTTTAGCAGGAAAGTAATGAATTCTGGTTTGGAGCCGTGTTGAGTTTGAGGTGTCTATGGGAATCTACTTTGAACTGCCCAATAGATAGTTATCGTGGTTGGAGCTCTGGAGAGAGATTAGGGCTAGATGTGTAGGTTTTGCAGTCATGCATAGAGGTGATAAGTAAATCCATATGCTTGGTGAGGCTACCAATTGAAAGGTATATATAGAGAAGAGAACCCAGGACAGAATTGTAAGGCATAATTACAATCATATGGTTGATTATGAAAAAGAGAAGCAATGGTCGTGCTTGAAGAAGAACCAATATAGAGCAGTGTCATAGAAACTCAGGAAAAGGTAGGTGATTAAAAGGTAATGGAAACTAAATAACCTAATCCTAAAGAATTAATGGGCCAAAGAAAAAAATCATAGAAAAAATCAATAATTTCATTAAAGAGAATGACAGCAATTGAGACAACATTCCCAAATTTATGGGATGCAGCCAAAGCAACACTTAGGGGAAAAAATTATATTTCTAAATGAATACATCAGTAAAAGAAGGAAATGAATTGGGCATGCAACTAAAAAATTATGAAAAAGCAAATTAAAAACTTCCAATTTAACACCAAAATAGAAATGCTAAAACCAAAGGAGGGATTAATAAAATTGAGTTAAAAAATTGAACTAATAGATAAAATTAGGAGCTAGTTTTATGGAAAAAAAAATTGGTAAACCATTGGTTGAAGAAAGAAAACCAAATTACTGGTGTCAAAAATGAAAAGAATTACCAATGAAGATGAAATTAAAACAATTACTCTGCGCAATTATATGCCAGTAAGATGGACAAATTTAGTGAAATGAATGAATATTTACAAAAATAAAAATTACCCAGATTTACAGAAGAAGTAGAATACTAAAATAAGGCTAGTTTAGAAAAATAAGCGCTTAATGAACTGCCTAAGAAAAAAAAACCCAGGATCAGTTGGATTTATAAATGAATTCTGCCAAATATTTTAGGAATAATTAATCCCAATACTAGTTAGCTATTTGAAAGCATAAAGTCCTACCAAATTCCTTTTGTGACACAAATAAGGTTTTAATATCTAAACCAGGGAAAGCAAAAACAGAAAAAGAAAACTAAGACCAATTCTTAATGAATATTGATGCAAAAATTTAAAACAAAATATAAGCAAGAAGATTACAGCAATATATCACCAGAATCACATGTTATGATGAAGTGGGATTTAGACCAGGAGTGCAGAGGTATTTCAATATTAGGAAATTGTGCATACAATTGACCATATCAGTAACAAAAATGACAAAAATATGATTATATTAATGGATACAGATAAAGCACTTGACAAAGTACATCACCCATTCCTGTTAGAAACCCCCGAAAGCATAGGAATTTCTTAAAATAAGTGGTATCTACCTAAAACCAAGAGTAAACATTATCTATAATTGGGACAAACTTGAAGCCTTCCCAGTAAGATCAGAAATAAAGCAAGGACGACCATTATCATCACTATTTCTCAGTATTGTACTAGAAGTGTTAGCTACAGCAATAAGACAAAAAATAATTGAAGAAATTAGAATAGTCAACAAGAAAACAAAACTATCAATCTTTGCAGATGATACAAAGGTATAGAGATCCCTAGAGAATCAACCAAAAAAAAGTTGAAATAATCACCAACTTCAGAAAAGTTGCTAGATATAAACTAAACCCATACAAATCATCATTTCTATATAGTACCAACAAAACTCAGCAGCACGAGATAGAGAAACACAACTTAAAGTTATGGCAGACAGTATAAAATGCTTGGCAGTCTACCTGCCAAGAGAAACCCAGGATCATGAACTCAATTGCAAAACACTTTTCACAGAGATAAAGACAAATTTAAACAACTGGAGAAATAATTGCTCATGAGTAGGCTGAGCCAATATAATAAAAATGATAATTCCTAAATCTGTTTATTCAGTGCTGTACCAATAAAATTTCCAAAGAATTATTTTATAGAACTAGGAAAAAATAACAGTATTCATCTGGAAGAAAAAAGGTAAAAAAAAGTCAAGTAAATCAATGAAAAAATAACTGAAAACTATATTGCAAAGTGGTAATCATTAAAACATCTGGTACAGATTAAGAAATAGAGTGGTGGATCAATGAAATAGAGTAAGTGTATGATACACAGTAGTAAATGACTAGTAATATTGTATATATGGATGCAGTAATATTGTATATAATAAACCCAAAGATCCAAGCTTTTGGGGTGAGAGCTCATCATCTGACAAAAATTGCTGAGAAAACTGGAAAGCAGTTAGGGAGAAACTAGGAATAAACCAACATCTCATATAGTATGCCAAGATAAGGTCACAATGGATAAATGATTTGGGCATAAAGGGTAATATCTGTTTAGGGAAGTATGGGAAAATGTACCTGTCAGATCTGTGGATAAGGGAAAAGTTTATTACCGAATGACATGGAGAGCATCACAGGATTTTGATTTCATGAAATTAAAAAAACTTGTGCACAAATAAAACTAATACAGCCAAAGTTATAAGGGAAAAAGAAAACGGGGAAATTTTTACAGCAAGCTTCTCTGATAAAAGCCTTATTTCTCAAATATATGGGAACTGAGCCAATTCATAAAAGTAAGAACCATTCACCAGTTGAAAAATGATCAAAGGATATGAACAGGCAGTTTTTAGAAGAAGAAATCAAAGCTATCAGTGGTTATAAGAAAAAATGCTCTAAATCCCTACTGATTAGCCAAATGCAGATTAAAATAATTGAGATATCACCACACACCTATCAGATTGGCTAACATGACAGAAAAGGAAAATGACAAATGCTAGAGGGGATGTGGAAAAACTGGGATACTAGTGAACTATTGGGAGAGCTGTAAATTAGTTCAAGTATTCTGGAGAAACAATTTAGAACTGTGAGTCAACAAGTTGCAGTATATGATTGTGATGAAATACTGTTGTGCTATAAGATAAATGACAAGTAGAATGATTTCAGGAAAACCTAGAAAGACTTACATGAAGTCATGCAAAGTGAAGTGAGAAGAACCAGAGGAGTACTGTACATAATAAAAGCAATATTGCATTCTGATCGAGACAGTGACCCAAGGTAATTCAAAGAGACCTATGATGAAAAATGCTATCCACCTCAAGAAGAGAACTGATGGACTTTGAATGTGGGTCGAAGCATACTTTGAAAAAAATTTTCTCTATTTTTATTTTATTTGTGGGGGTTTTTTGCAACATGGCTGATATGGAAACATGTTTTTCATGAGTTCACATGTATGATTGATATCAAGGAGGAATGGGAGAGAAGAAGAGAATTTGGAATTCAGAATTTTAAAAAATGATTATTAAACTTTTTACTTATAAAAAGGAAATAATGAAATAAATAAAAAAATATTTTTTAAAAGAGAAAGGTTGTCATATCTATCTGGCAATTGGCAACTTTGCAAAAAGCAAAGTTAAGTGATAAGAGTAGAAGGAATGGAAGTATTATATATAAGACAGATTTTTCAAGGAGTTTATTAAAAGGGAGGGGAGACAGCTATAAGATGATAGCTCAATGGGAAGCTGGGTCTTGTGAGGTTTTGTTTTTTTGGATTTTTTTTAAGTACAGGAGATACTTCAGCATATTGTAAGAAGTAAAGAAGGAAACTAGGGAGAAAGAGAGGTGATTGAATATAGTGGAAATACCAGATTTAGATATGGTAATGGCCCTCAAGAAATCAAGGTCAGGAAGAACATTTGGACATGACCAGAAACAAAGTATAGAATAAAATCTATGCTTTAGGGAGCAGACTTTTAAGGCACTCTGGAAATGATTTTTAAAATATCTAGATAGGAAATTTTTAAAGAATGCAAATATTTATGAATGGTACTGATACAAAAACAAATGATCAAGAAGACACCAACTTTTTGGAAGTACAATCTAAGACCATTCTGGAAATGGCTAGGCAATTTAGAAAAAGAAAATCTAGGCTGACTCCATGGCCAGAATATGTAGCTTTTTTCCCCCTACCCTGCAGTCAAATATGACTTAAAATCATGACTTCTTTTCTCCTTCTTTTAGCCAGTTTTGAAGATTTGTTCTTCTACAAGGCTAGTTTTAATCTGAAAGTGATCCATACTTCACTATAGTGAAGGGATGGGGAAACTGTAGCCTTGAGGCCACATGTGGCCCTCTAGGCCCTCAAGTGTGACCCATTAACTAAATCCAAACTTCAAAGAACAAAATCCCTTAATAAAAGGATATATAATAACAATACTTTTAAGCAAGAAGTAAGGAGCAGGGAACTGGTATTAATTGGTTTCCATTGGTGTTAATTGGTATTGCTATGGTACAAAAAACTGAGTTAAATTTTTTTCTCTGAAAACCCAACAATAACACTGTACTTACAATCATTTTACTGACCTTATCAGACAGGCCAAGACAAAGAGAAAGTCAGGTGGATAAATCAGTGGATATAACACTAGATTTCAAGTCAGGGAGATGAATTCAAATCATTCCACATACACTCACTAGCTGTGTAACCTTGGTCAAGTTACTTAATTACTCTTAGCCTCAGTTTCCTTTTTTGTGGAATGTGAATAATAATTTCACAAGGTTGTTGTGAGGATCAAACGTCTTCCAAAGCTTAAAGTGCTATATAATTGCTAGCTATTAAGATGCAGAGAGCAGCATATATAGTAGATCTTTTATTTATAATTATGCAAATTCTCTTCAAATCACTAAATACTATAATGATAAACATATTCTAGTTATAGGATATGGGATGAATTGAAGTTTACTCTAAAGTAAATTCCAAAATAGTAACAAGGTAAACTGCTGAAAGACTTTTGTACCCAGATTAATGTTAATAACCACAAAGACTACTGAAATCCAGGGGCTTCAATACTGAGTTTGGGTATTCCACCACATTTGAGTATTCTAACTTTTGCCTCTAAGAGAGTTTGAAAGAACAGAAAGACTATGCTAGTAGCCACTTCCCTGTCCAGAGAAGGGGATGTCACTGCAGGTATTTTGTGATAATGTGTCTATCATCTTTAAATCAGGATTGTACATTGACTTCCTGATGGTTGCCATTCTGGAAAGAGCTGTGGAATGTGAATGTGTGGTGTAAAACAGTCAACTGTATTTACTGTTATGCGTCTTTACCTGCTATTTCCTGTCTCAGTGGCCAGAAATGTATTCTTTAAAAAGGTATCTGTTATGTGTCCTTATCTGTATACAAACTATCTATAAAGTTCAACGTACAAATTGTTACCATTGATGACAAGATTGTTCTTTACAATACTGTGACTGGATTTTGTAAAGTAATATATGTAGTTATGGTTCCTGGAAGTACAGATCTGAGAAGAGGACCATACTGCTGTCTTATTATAGTATCTAATGCTGAAAAAGGAAGTAGAAAGTTACAAATGCTATTTCTAAAATAACCAATACCATCATTGCTCTAATACTACAGTTGTCCCATTGACACAACTTGGCTAGACCAGCTCCTGAGTATATTTACTGTCTAGGAAAGACTATTGAGTTTGAATTGGATACTTATGGATAAAACCAACTCTGCAGTTATAGTCTGGAATATACATAAAGGCCTAGAAAGATCATTAGTTGGTACAATGAGAAAAGTCTCTGTCCTTAAGGTAGGATCCTAATTGAGACATCTCCAGGTTGGTTTGGGAGTGCTCCACTATATCTTTGCGCTAGACAAGCCACATGAGAACTCTGGCCCTCCTCATTAATGCAAGATTGTCCAATAGTCTGAGACATCGCACTAGGACAGAGAAATGCTCAAAGGTCCAGAATTTCTTGGACCATAGGCAACACATGATGACTCCCCTCATCTCTGTTAGCTAAATAGTTCAAGGAATCAAAAATTCATTTTTACTTATAACCATGTCTGGAAGTTCTCAGATTAGGTATGCAATGTAGCCACTCGTAATGCACCTTCTATACTTATGGCCCCATGAAGCATTCTGGATTCTGACTCAGGAGACCTGTGAAAGATGCCTATGAGACTGAGTAGTCCACAATGATGTGTGACAATTCAACCCTCCCTGTACCCAGGGAAGCCTAGTTGTTTCACAGTGCTTCTGGAATAACTAGATATTTGGCATTGAATAGGAAATTATTGAACTTTCTCACTATTATAGCCATCCAGTATCACAAAGTCCAGTGTGAGGATGTAGTTGCAGTAGTTGATAAGATTTATTAGATTCAACAAATAGTAAGTGTACTCCCTATATTAGAATAGTTGGTTGTTGTCCTTAATTTTTGAAGAGGACCAAAATGACATCACCATGATAAAGTGAAGTTTCGGTGTTTCCGACTGATTGATCAGACCAATATGAGCTCGGAATGCTCTACCACAGGTTGGGCACAGATAGTCTGTATAAATTTTTGGGATGGGTACTCCAGATTTGCACATCCTATGTTTAGGATTATGTGCTATCTCAATTCTGCTTTGCTCATAGAGCACAGCACCTTTCTTATGTGGGCACACGATGCTGAGCAGTCCTGTGTCAGTGTCTCCTATGTTGCACAGTCATATCCAAAATTCTTGATCTTGAAAGTGTCCTTGTGTCGTTTCTTCTAACCACCATCGCCTCCCCCCGGTGAGTTCTCCATAAAATAGTCTTGTTCCCAAGCGTACATTTTGTATTTGGACAACATGGTCAGCCCATCGAAGTTGTGCTCTCTGAAGCATAGTTTGAATGCTTGGCAGTTCAGTTTGAGTAAGGACTTCAGTGTCTGGTACCTTATCCTGCCAGGTGATCCTCAGAATCTTCCTAAGACAGTAAAAATGGAAGCGATTCAGTTTCCTGGTATGGTCCATGTTTCACAGGCGTACAACAATGAGGTCAACACAACGACTCTGTAGACCTTCAGTTTGGTAGTCAGTCCTCTTCTTTTATGTTGAAAGAAACAATATATTGCCTGTTCTATAAAAGCCATGACAAAAAGCATCAGACTATCTACAGACTAGCTGGCCAACAGAATAAAATTCCAATTATCTTTAAATTGGACCTTTTTGATTCTAGACAGCTTTGTTAATCTGCAGAGCTGTATGACTATTGTCTAGGAAATGAAAGAACTGATGAGAAATTCAAGTATCTTGATTATTGGGCCTTGTCTCTAACCACTGAATTTCTTTCTGTGCTCTAATTCAAGACAATGCCCCAATGTCTCTTGGTAAAACATTATAGCCATGAAGTCTTGTTATCTTGTTTTGATGCATTGCTAAAAGAAAAACAGAGGATTACGTATTTTGACTATCTAGTTAATAATCCTACTGATTAACAGGTACAGAATTGAGATCCTAGAATTAATAAAATGAATATATACCAAATTATGCAGAAACACTAAAGTGGTGAATTGTGGAAGCTTACATACAACCTACTTTTTAGTTTCTTTAGAAACATTAAGAACCCAGATAAACCATCTGCATTTCAATATATTACTAACAAAGCCCAACAGCAAGAGATAGAAAGAGAAATCCCATTTAAAGCTACGGTAGACACTATAAAATATCTGGGAGTCTACCTGCCAAAACAAAATGAGGGGCAATATGAACACAATTACAAAACACTTTTTGCACAAATAAAGTCAAATCTAAGTAAATGGAAAAACAACAGTTGCTCATGGGTAGGCCGAGCTAATATAATAAAAATGACAATTCTACCTAAATTAATTTACTTACACACTAATCCAACTATCAGATAATTATTTTCTAGAGCTAGAAAAAATAATGTCAAAATTCATCTGGAAGAACAAAAGGCCCAGAATATCAAGGGACCTAATGAAAAGAAATGCTAGAGAAGATGGCCTTGCCTACAAGATCTCAAATTTTATTATAAATCATCAGTCATCAAAACCACTTGGTACTGGCTAAGAAATGGAGGGTTTAACCAGTGTAATAGGTTAGGTACTCATGATACAGTAGTCAATGAATATAGCAATCTACTCTTTGATAAACCCAAGGACTCCAGCTTCTGGGATAAGAACTCACTGTTTGACCAAAATTGCTAGGAAAACTGAATAAAAATGTGGCAGAAACTGGGCATAGACTAATGCCTGACACTGTACACAAGAATAAAATTCAAATGGGTACATGACCTGGGTATAAAGACTGATGCTATAAACAAATTAGGGAAGCAAGGAATAGTGTGTTTGTCAGATTTATGGAGAATGGAAAAACTTACAACCAAATAAGAGAGAACATTATGAACTGCAAAATGGATAATTTTGATTACATTAAATTGAAAAGTTTTTGCACAAACAAAGCCAATGCAACCAAGATTAGGAGGGAAGAAGAAAACTGGGAAAGAATTTTTGCAACTAGTATCTGTGATAAAGGCCTCATTTCTAAAATATGTAGAGAACTGAGTTAAATGTACAAGAATACAAGTCATTCCCCAATTGATAAATGGTCAAAGGATATGAACAGGCAGTTTTCAGAGGAAGAAATTAAAGCAATCTATAGACATATGAAAAAATGCTCTAAATCACTATTGATTAATACAAATTAAAACAATTCTGAGGTACCACATCACACCTGTAAGATTGGCTAACATGACAGAATAGGAAGGTGATAAATGTTGGAGATGTGGGAGAGTTGGAACACTAACTCATTGTTGGTGGAGCTATGAGCTGATCCTACTATTCTGGAGAGCAATTTGCAACTATGTCCAAAGGGCTACAAAAATGTGCATACTCTTTGACCCAGCAATATCACTTCTAAGATTGTATCCCAAAGAGATCATAACAATAGGAAAGGGTCCCACATGTACAAAAATATTTATAGCAACTCTCTTTGTGGTGGCCAAGAACTGGAAATCAAGGAAATGCCCATCAATTGGGGAATGACTGAACAAATTGTGCTATATGGGTATAATAGAATACTATTGTGCTATAAGAAATGATGAATAGGAAGACTTCAGAGAAGCCTAGAAAAACAGATGAACAGATACTGAGTGAAAGGATTAGAATCAGGAGAACTTTGTACACAGCAACAACTGCAGTGTGCGAGGAATTTTTCTTGTAGACTTAGCCCTTCACCATAATGCAAGGACCTAAAAAATTTCCATTGGACTCTTGATGCCTTCCACATCCAGAGCAAGAACTATGGAATTGGATCACAGAATGAAGCAGACCATTTTCTCTTGTGTTACGTTTTGCTTTTTATGGTTTCCCCTATTCATTTTAATTCTTCTATGACTAAGGTGAAAATGTATTTAATAAGAATGTATGTGTAGAACCAATATAAGATTGTATACCATCTCAGAGAACAGGAAAATCTAAGATATATTGAAGTGATTGTAGAAAACCAAAAACAAATTAATTCATTAAAAAAAGAAAAAATCCACCCCAAAAGAAATATCAATAAATAATATTTTCTTCTAGTGCCCTTTCCAAAATCCTTGGAAAAGTTCCCCAGGGGGAAATGTTTTTTCTGGGGGAAGTGAATTAGGGGTATGCCAGGCCTTTTAACAAAGAATAACTTTTGTTTTGTTTGCATCATTGCCTTCCCTCCTCCTGAGGTTATTAGGTTATTGATTCATTTAAGGACAATCAGCCCACCTGATATGATTGGCAGGCTAGCACTTTCTTTTCTCCACTGATAAATAATTGTCAATGGAAGTAAGGAGATCCTTTATTTGACACCAGGAGTGAGGAGAGGAATGGTTCTGGAGGGATGAAATAGTGACTTGGTTACTCAATTCTGGAATATTAACCTAGGTTGTATTTTAAGATATTTTTTCCTATTCAAGAGTCCTTTAAATGTTACCTAAAATCTTTCTGAGAGTCATGTCAGAGAGCTTGGGAGATTATGCTGGTTTGGGCATCTCTCTCATCTCTCCTTCTCCAAGTTACAAATTGCTTGGATATAGGTTAATGTTAAATACAACTAAATAATTTCTGACAGACCTTTTCTCCTGATGATAATTATGTCAACACAGGTGGAACATAGCAAAGAATCTTCTAATAGAATTAATGATGAACTTGCACTCAAGAATGAGAAGAAGGCTTCAGAATTTACCTGGCTTTTATCTCTATAGGCCCTGGACTTCTGGATTTATAGTGCAGTGTTGGGAGAGATGTGTTGGAAATAAGCAGAATGTGCAATAGGGACATGTTTTAATAAGCCAACAATTATTATCTACCATGTGCCAAGCATGGGAATGCAAAGAAAGGTCAAAAAAAGAAAAAGAAAAAAGACCAATGTTGTCAAAAAATTCACGGTCCAGTGGGAGAGAAAACATTCAAGAGACTATATATAAACATAATAAATTAAGGTTGGTCTTGGAGGGAAGGTAATACGATCATGGAGGACTGGAAAAGCTTCTTGCAGAAGGTGAGACATTAGCTGAGACTCAGGGAAGCCGGGGGGGAGGGGGGGAGAGGGTTCCAAGCACAGGAGACAGCCAGTGAAAATGCCCCCCCGGGAGACAATCGTATGCATAAAGATAATGAAAGAAACTGTGGGAGCTGAGGAGATTACTCTTTTATAGATACATATATGTTTGTATATATATATATATATATGTATATATATATATATATACATATATATATATATATATGTACATATCTATATTGTTTAGTCATTTCAGTCATAACTGACTCTTTGTGGCCCCATTTGGAACTTTCTTGGAGAAGATACCGGAATGATTTGCCATTTACATCTCCAACTTCTTATACAGATGAGGAAACTGAGGCAAACAGGGTTAAATAATTTGCCCAGGGTTACATAGTAAGTATCTGAAGCTGGGATTTTAACTCTGATCTTCCTGACTCCAGGCATGACACTCAATCCATATGCTGGGAGTATAGGAACTAATCACAGGCCCTATCCTATTCTCATCAGTTTGGGAGCTTTCACTTATTCCATTTCTATCCTGGGCCATTTTCCCTTCTCCTTAGAAAAGCTGATGGCCCCCTACTCTCAGTAACTTTTCATAGTAATGCTGAATTTACCAGACACCAGATCAGCTCAGTACATTGTAGCTCAGAACCTTCCAAGCAAAAGAGATTCACCAGCTTCATCCTCCCTCCCAGTGGAGATTACAGATGTGCACCACCACCATGCCTGGTTTAGGCACACAATTTTTTTAAAAATTGAATTATTTTCTTTGTTTTCAGTGTTCAACAATCACTTACATGTATCTTAGATTTTTTTCTACTCCCTCCCCTTTAATCCTCCCTCCCTTCCCCACTCCCTTCCTGAGACAACGTACAATCTTACATAGGTTTGACATGTACGTTCCTATTAAATGCATGTTGTATAGAAGAATTAAAATCAATGGGGGAAACCATAAAATAAAACAAAATATAACATAATATAAAAGGAACTGGTCTGTTTCTGTCAGTGATCCAATTCCATAGTTAGGGACACAATTTTAATGTTGGAAAATTCTGTTCTCTGTAGCTTATTAGTACATACTTTGTAATAAGTCAAATCAGATATGTTACAGGATATGTATGAAGTTTCCAAGCAGATAGTAACAAATAAAGAGGTTATTTCTCAAGCCATGTCTAGCGTGTATAGTTGCTTCATCACAGCTCTATATTCACTCAAGATTAAGCTACAAAAGCCCCATTTATATATTCACCTAGCCTTTGACAATTTTGTAGCAGCAAAGTCACAAGGAAGCAGGATTTAGTTGAGTTGTGGTCCCTGAGAGTCCATAGAATCTGCTATGACATTGGGCTGTTATGTCTAAATCTGTGCTGGCCTATTAGACTATCCCAGGACATGGAACATGACTGAGAGAGTCTAGAATACTGTGTGTGTATGTGTGTGTGTGTGTGTGTGTGTATGTGTGTGTGAGAGAGAGAGAGACAGAGACAGAAAACAGCATATCTTGTAATGGTGAAACTGAATTAAACACTGAATGACAGTGACATGGCTTATATGGAACACTACATCCACAAGATTTTTAAAATCTAATTTGCTTTCTACAAGAGGAATATTTTGAGCTGTAACCATATAAATTTTGCTATTACTCAATTTGTTTCCTAGGATTCTTACCATCCTAACATTCATCACTGAAAGGATCTAACTGTAACCCAATATGGTCCATGCATATGACATTATGAATCCTAGGCTACCCCAGGGATCAGCATCAGTGCCCCACTTACGACAGCAAATAAAAGAAAAGACATAATCCAGATAGAACCTAATTTAATATACCAAAATCTAAGCCCAGGGGTTATAAATTGTTAGTGATTTTTTAAAAAAACTACAAAAGGGTTCACTATAACTTCTTTACAGCCAGCTCCCCAAGTGTAGTTTAGTAGATGGAGTAACAAAATCTTACATCTGCATAGCACTTAGTACTTTGTAAAATGTTTTCAAGAATAAGATTTCATTTGAATCTTAGAACAATCTTTTGAAGTAGGCAGGGTAGATATCATTAGGAGGTGGCTAATTTCCTTTCACTGGTGGTCTTTCCAGCAAAGGCTGGCTGGTGCATTGAGTGATATCCTGTAATAAGGATCCACTGGAAGATTATGAGTTGGACTAGTTAGTCATGGAGGACCCTTCTAACTCTGCAATATTGCAATTCCATAACTGAGTGTCTTGCAAACTCAAATGCCCTTACCTCCTAATTCATCAACCTCCTCAAATGCTATGCTCATTACTTTCACAAAAATCAGCATACCCTTTATCTCATCACCCCATCATCCACCTCAACAGTACATAACTCAGGAACTTCTCTATAGGACCATAGCCTCTTTGATGTCTTTTGTGTCCAGACTCTCATATACCTCACTGTTCATACTTAATCTAAGATCTGATTTGAGAAAGATGTTAGCCTAAAAAGGCCAAGGTTGCCCACTGCATCTAGAATCATTGCCAGTCATTCTGATCTGTCTTCACATTGAACCCTGATGATTCTAGAGGAGAGAGTGAGGCTGATGACTTTGCACAGCACTGCCTCACTTAAATCCAATTCACTTGCAAGTCAAGATATTTTTCTCCTTTGAGAACGAAGGACAGAAAACATAAGAACTGTCAATTCATTGAAACATATTCATACCTACTTAAGGTATTCAGATAAAATGGAATGGGGAGATTTCAACCCCATCCTTCTACTTACGAGTAAATAAAGCATATATGGTAGGAAAAATAATCACTGTTTGGGGTTCTAAGGAAAGTATTTAAAAAATTAATTCTTGACATGCAAACAAAAAGGAATCCACCAAGCTCTACTTAATACAAAAGTTTAGGCAAAGTCTCCCAAAATACAACTCCCCATCCAGTAACCATGATAATTAGTAGTAACCCAAACAATAAAAATAAAAATACTATCATGATCCATCACTTTAGCCTCACTTTTACAGGTAGACATTCAGACATTGGGGGGGTGGAGCCAAGATGACAGAGTATCTACAACCGTCCTCCCAAATCCAGCCATATACCTGTAAAAAATGCCTCTAAACAAATTCTGGAGCTGCAGAACCCACAGAATGATGGAGTAAAGAAAATCCCTAAGCCAAAACAGTCCCAAAGGTTGACAGGAAGTGTCTATTGCACCATGCTGGGAGCAGAGTGCAGTCCAGCATGGGTTGTGCCAGCACAGTTGGATCTGAGCTAGCCTTGGGGAGATTGAATCTCTGGCACCTCTGGCAGTTTCCAGATTTCATGACCCCAAAACACCAAGGAGAAATTGGCAGGTTAGTGGAAAAAACCTGTCGGACCTGTGTGAGAGAGTAGAGTCGTCTGGTCCTAGCCTGGCAGAGGGGGTGGAGGAGGCTGTGATAGCCCCAGCAGGGGCAGAGGCAGCAGCTGGTTCTGGAGCTCTAGACCCACAGCTTGTGGGGGGATCACATGACTGACAGTACACCTCCCCATCCCACTGAAAGCAGAGAACTACCTTGACAGAGTTAAAAAGTCAAATAAATGGCTCAGGAAATGAGCAAAAACTGGAAAAAGGATCAGACTATAGAATTTTACTTTGGTGACAAGGAAAATAAAAAAATACAACCAGAAGGCAACAAAGTGAAAGCTCCTACATCCAAAGCCTCCAAGAAAAATATGAATTGGTCTCAGGCCATGGAAGAGCTCATAAAAGATTGTGAAAATAAAATAAAAGAAGTGGAGGAAAAATTGGGAAGAGACCTGAGAATGAGGCAAGAAAATCATGGAAAACAAGTCAAGTGCATGCTAAAGAGGACTCAAAAAATGCTGAAGAAAATAATAGCTTAAAAATAAACTAAACCAAATGGCAAAAGAGATTCAAAAAGCCAGTGAGGAGAAGAATACCTTAAAAAGTAGGATTGGCCAGATAGAAAAGGAGGTTCAAAAGCTTACTAAAAAAATAATTCATTAAATATTAGAATGGAGAAGATAGAAACTAATGACTTTATGAAAAATCAAGAAATTATAAAGCAAAACTAGAAGAATGAAAAAATAGCAGATAATGTGAAATATCTCATTGGAAAAAACAGCTGACCTAGAAAATAGATCCAGGAGCGACAATTTAAAAGTTACTGGGATGCCTGAAAGCCATGATCAGAAAAGAGCCTAGATATCATCGTTCAAGCAAAATTGCCCTGCTGTTTTAGAACCAGAGGGTAAAAGAAATATTGAAAGAATCCACTGATCACTTCCTGAAAGAGATTCCAAAAGGAAAACTCCTAGGAATATATTGTAGCCAAATGCCAGAGTTCCCAGATCAAGGAGAAAATATTATAAACAGTCAGAAACAAACAATTTGAGTATTGTGGAAATGCAAACAGGATAACACAAGATCTAGCAACTTCTACATTAAGGGATTGAAGGGCTTGGAATAGAATATTCCAGAGGTCAAAGGAGCTAAGTTTGAAACCAAAAATCACCTACCCAGAAAAACCAGGTATCATATTTCAGGGGAAAAATTGGTCATTCCATGAAATAGAGGACTTCCAGGCATTCTTGATGAAAAGATCAGAGCTGAACAGAAAATATGACTTTCAAATACAAGAACCAAGAGAAGCATGAAAAGGTAAACAGGAAAGAGAAATCATGAGGGGCATACTAAGGATGAGGTGTTTACATCCCTACATGGAATGATTATATTTGTAACTCTTGAGAGTTTCCTCAGTATTAGGGTAGTTGGAAGGATTAGATAGAGAGATAGATAGAGGGCACAGGGTGAGTTGAATATGAAAGGATGATATTTAAAAAAGTAAAATTAAGGGATGAGAGGAGTATGTTGGGAGGAGAAAGGGAGAAATAGAATGGGGTAAAATATCTCTCACATAAAAGAGGTAAGAAAAAGCTTTTTCAATGAAGGGGAAGTCGGGGGAGGAAGAAGAGGGGAGGGGTGAGGGGGAAGGAGTAAATCTTCCTCTCATCAGATTTGGCTTAAAGAGGGAATAACATGCACACTCACTTTCATATGAAAACCTGTCTTACACAATCCTATAGGAAAGTAGGGGGGAAGGGGTTAAGTGGGAGGTGGAGGATGATAGAAGGGAAGGTAAATGGGAGGAGGGGTAATTAAAAATAAACACTTTGAGGAGAGACAGGGTCAAAATAGAGAATTGAAAAAATGAGAGTCAGGATAGGATGGAGGGAAATACAGTTAATCTTTTACAACATGACTTTTATGGAAATGTTTTGCAGAATTACACATGTATAACCTGTATTGAATTGCTTGCCTTCTCAAGGGGGGGTGGATGGGGAGGGAGGAAGGTAGAGAAGTTGGAACTCAAAGTTTTAAATACAAGTGTTAAAAATTGTTTTTACATACAACTGGGAAACAAGACATATAGGCAATGGAGTATAGAAATCTATCTTGCCCTACAAGAAAATGGAGGGAATGGAGATAAGAGAAAGGAGGGGCATGATAGAAGGGAGGGCAGATTG
The DNA here is from genome assembly GCA_028658325.1 of Potorous gilbertii. Classification (NCBI taxonomy): domain Eukaryota; kingdom Metazoa; phylum Chordata; class Mammalia; order Diprotodontia; family Potoroidae; genus Potorous; species Potorous gilbertii. Next base: position 311,455,648 of record CM053771.1, on the reverse strand, counting down.
GGGAAAGGGGTAATTAGAATGCGTGCTGTCCTTGGGTAGTTGGAGGGAAAAGATGGGAATAAAATTTGGAACTCAAAATCTTGTGGATGTGAATGTTGAAAACTAAAAATAAATTAAAAAATGAAATTCATACATTGGTAGTTCCTCAAGGTGTGAAGTGGATTTACATCTAAAAACTGATTTAATATCAGTTAAAATAAAGCACTAGCTGATGAGAAAATGGCAAAACAGGAGATGAAATAAATGGAACAATCTAATCTCTCTTCTAGTTCTCTGGTGGAGGGTTCCAGGAGTTGCCCTTAGTCTTGCAAATTTTTTTGCAAATAACATGTGACTGTGCACTGTTTAAGTTGGTATTTTAAATTGGTACAACCTATAACATAAAGCAATCTTCCATAGAAAATTGAGAAATATTTCCAGTCTAACTCTAGTTCATAGCTTCTAGGAGGCAGTTTAGGAATGTGATAGGACAAAAATCATATTAAATATAATAAAAGCATACCCACAGTAACAACAACATTGTGTGATGATAAACCATGAATGACTTAGGTCTTCTCAGCAATACAATTATTCAAGACAATTCCAAAGGACTCATGATAGAAAATGCTATCCACTTTCAGAGAAAGAAGTGATGGAGTCTGAATGCAGATCAAAGCATACTATTTTCACTTTATTTTTTTTGGCATTTTTTTCATTTTGTTCTGTTTCCTGTCTCACAACTATGACTAATATGGAATTTTTTAAAATATAATTGCACATATATAATATATAGCTTATTGCTTTTAGAAGAGGGAAGGAGAAATATTTGGAACTTGAAATTTTGTGAAACTGAATGCTAAAAATTGCCTTTACATATAATTGTCTTTACATGTACCTAAAATAAAATATTATTAAAATGTAAAAAAAAGATAAGTACAGCATAGCTACATTAAAAAGCCTTAGAAAGAATAAAATAGTAGAAGAATCGTTATTAAAAAGACTGCAGGTCACTCTCTTTCCATGTCTTCTTGACCTATTTTGATGGTGCAGTTACAGAAAAATAAATACAATTTGGTAGGCTATAACAAAATCATCATTTGACATACAATTGTTAGTCTTACATCTTTCTTCATGCCAGAAAAAAGTTTTCAGTCATACCAATGTAAGTCAGAGCAATAAGTCAGCAAGCATTTATTAAGCACTTACTATGTCCCATATGCTAAGCAATCAAAATATTTTTAATTTGTTATAGTTCCTAAAGAATTTTCTTCAGTTTTCTTTTATTATTCCTCATTTTCCTTAAAAAAAAAAACCTGGAGATCCTAGTAAATATATTTCATCCCTTCCCTATTTCCCTTGAGTCCAAGCCATTCCTATAGACATTGGACCCTGATGCCTAAATTTCTACATGAAATGATCTCCTTAGTTCCTATAACTTTAAGATGACATTCTTTTATTCATTCATTCATTCGTTCATTTATACATCTATAATATTTATTTATTTGATAATTCATTCATCTATTTGTTTGTTTTAAATATTATGTCTCCCTATTTTACCCTGATTAGAAGTGCAGTGGCTAATCTCTGGCTGATCTAATTCTAACTGGTCCTGGAGGTTTGAGCAGTTTATTTTCAGGCCTTGGACAATCCATCCTTCTTCAGGCAACATGGCTTACTGTCACTCACACAGCAAATTGGCAAAGATAATAAAAGATAGGAACAGTCAATGTTGGAAGAGTCATGTATAGGTGGGCAGACTCATCATGCACGATTTTGATTCAAATTTTGTTTTCAGCTCTGAATTCTTTCCCTTCCTTCTTCCTGTCACCCACACTGAGAAAGCAAAGAAAAGCAAAACCCATTATAAACATATATAGTTAAGGAAAACAAGTTCCACTTTATCAATATCTCCAAAAAAATAAATCCCTCAATCTACACTCTGAGTCTATCACCTCTTTACCTGGAGATGGATCGTGTGTATTATGTGTTATTAGTTCTCTGGAACTGTAGTTGATCATTGTGTTGATCAGAGTTCCTAAGTCTTTTAAAATTGTTTATATCTACAATATTATTTTTATCATATAAATAATTCTTCTAGTTCTACTGATTTTACTCTGCATCAGTTGATACAAGACTTCCCAGGTTTCTCTTTTTTCTTCTTTCATCATTTCTTAAAGCTCAATAATATTCCTTCATATTCATAAACCACAACTTGTTTAACTCAATTAATGGGCTCATGATGTACTATTGATTGTAAATTGGACCAATCATTCTAGAAATCAATCTGGAATCAAGTGAAGAGAGATTGCAATATCCATACCTTTTTTTTTTAATTTTTTTTAATTTTAATTTTTTAATTTTATTTATTTATAAATGTTCTACAATCACTTCCTTAAAATTAAGATTTTAT
>CM053771.1:311430893-311452759 GCA_028658325.1 Potorous gilbertii | reverse complement strand
GAAATGAGGGAGATGCAAGAAAAGCATGAAAAACAGGTCAATACCTTGATAAAGGAGACCCAAAAAAATGCTGAAGAAAATAACACCTTGAAAAATAGGCTAACTCAATTGGCAAAAGAGGTTCAAAAAGCCAATGAGGAGAAGAATGCTTTCAAAAGCAGAATTAGCCAGATGGAAAAAGAAGTTCGAAAGCTCACTGAAGAAAATAGTTCTCTCAAAATTACAATGGAACAGATGGAGGCCAATGACTTTCTGAGAAACCAAGAAATCACAAAACAAAACCAAAAGAATGACAAAATGGAAGATAAAATGCATTAAAGAAGACAAAATGAAGGTGAGAAAGTCCCAGACAAGTAGAATAGTTTTGAAAGTTATATGGTAAATTTATTAGTCATTACATATTTTAAAAGAAAAGCAAGCTAAACATAATGAATCTGCATTGTGATGTACAATTCTTTTTCTGTTCCACCATGCATATAAAATGCTTGTTATATGTTTGCTAAGTTCATAATAAAACAAAAATCTCAAAGATTAAAAATATACTATATGCCCTAAACAATCTTTATATCTGGCATTTTCAGTGGCTTAGTAGTGATTAATAACATTGACTCCTTAGAGGTTTTTATAGAACCGATGTGATATTCACAGCATCTATGGCAGTCATTCTGGTACCATTCCGAATCACGAAATACAAGAGACTCTCCCCCTGGAAGAGAGAACCAAAGCATTTATTTAGACACCATAAAGTCAAGTCCATCATAGTAACAAAGCTGATACACAATACATTATATACTACCATCCTACAGTCTTCCCTCTGTTAGGCTTTCCATAAACCAGCTCCCTTAAACAAAATTCCCCTCTCACACTCACAGCCAGTTGTGGGCTTGCCTTTGTCTTTCAGTTCTTCTGACGGCTCTCTCACCAAATTTTCTCTCACCTGTGCTCTAGTTCCACCTCTTTCTGTTCTACCTTTCCTGTTTTTCCTGTTCAGCAAACTCCTCCCGCCACAGGCTCCATGTGACTCAGACTTCCATATGAACCAGGCAGGTCATATGGGCCTATTAATGAATGGGAAAGATCTTCCCATTTAAATGACCATTACGGTGTTCCATTTGGATAACCATTGTATAGTGGAAGATAGAAGGGCATAATGAGAAATTAGGAAAAATTACTGTTTGTCAAATGACAAGGGCTGTATCTCTTGAGCCATATTCAAGTGGGTCACAAATCATTGCATCAAGCAGTGGGTATTAATCCTGAGGAATAGAAGTATTTATCACTTGGCCATATATGAAGAATGACCAGAAATTGAAGATGCTTCTGGGGTTTGGTGGCCATCAGTGTTGATTTGTTAAGAACTATTCCAATCATTATGAAGTTTCTGATAAGAACTAAAAGAGTGGCAGAAAGGGACAACATGAATGGGAACCCCAGGAACCTTTCAGAGACCCATGAGATTTTGGATGTTGTCATAGACCAGGTTATTCAGGTACCTCAAGTTTGGAAATGGAATGAAATGAGATTATGTATGAAGAGTTTGATTTCAAGAATGGATAGAAGTCATTTCATCAGGTTATATGCTAATAAGTTCTCATTTGGATGATACTTGCTAACGATTTTGCCCCACCATGAGTTCCATTAGTATTACTGATTGGGGAGAACCAATGAGGATGAAGTTTTCCTATATCATAGGGGCTATTCCAGGAGTGTGGTGCCCATAAAACTCAAATATGTGCTTTGTTTTTATCTTATATTGCTCATTGAATGCTAAATATTGTGTTGTCACTCGTAGTTAACAGTTAACAAAGAAAGTTTTTAATGAGCCTTTGTATCAGTACATTCAGAGAAAAGAAATCACATTTACTGAAGATACAGTTATATAGTACAGTAAATAATCTTGCACTGGGTCTGGAGTCAGGAAGACCTGGGTTCAAAGCCATCCTCAGACACAAGTCTGTATCCTTGGGTAAGTTACTTAGTCTCTATTTGCCTCAGTCTCCTCAACTATAAAATGGGGCTAATGATAGCACTCCCCTCTGAGAGTTATTGTGAAAATCAAGTGAGATAATATTTGTAAAGTGCTTAGCACAGTACCTGGAACATAATAGGTGATATGGAAATGCTAGCTTTGATGATGATGATGGTGATGTCAGTGTTGATGATACAAGCTGAACATAGCTTTCCTGTGCTGCTATTGGTCTTGTTTTCTGTCTGTGACCAGGAATCAGAGGGAAGAGATCCAATTCCTCATGTTCTGACTGTTTTTGTACTCTAAGGACCAAGTAGCTACAACAACCACCTGAGCTTCATTTTTCTAAACCAATTAAATCTTGAGGACAGTTTAAATACCATTTATGGAAAAAGTAGTCTAATATGCCTGCAGTGGGGTATTAGGATTTTGCTTCCACCATAGTTGGCACAGAGAGTTTGTCAGAGAAATTTCATTCAAAGATTCTCCCCTCCCCCTTACAAGTCCCTATATTTTTTCTTATTTAAGCAACATTTATTTTATTTGTGCAATTTCAAAACTGTTATAAGATTGAAGTAGTATGTCTTTGTCTTTTATATTATCTTCCGTAATGTGGCTTATTATGAATTCACACCTTATAAAGTGAAATATGATCTTCCATTCTAGTTTTTAATGTTGTGATTTTATTTTATTTAATTAATTTATTTGTTTTTGATTTTCAACAATCACTTCCATAAGTTTTAAATTTTCTCCTCCTCCATTCATCCCCCTCCCCACGATGGTATGCAATCTTATATGGTTTCTACACATATATTCTTATTAAACACATTTTCACATTAGTCATGTTGCATGGAAGAATTAAAATGAATGGGAGAAACCATGAGAAAAACCAAAGCAAACCAAGCAAACAAAACCAAAACATAAAACAAGAGAAAACAGTCTGCTTCATTCTGCATTCCAATTCCAATTCTCTGGATATAGATGGCACTTTGCCTCAAGAGTCCTTTGGGAATATTTTAGGTCCTTGCATTGCTGTGAAGGGCTAAGTCTATCAGAAACATCCTTGCACACTGTGGCTGTTACTGTGTATAATGTTCTCCTGGTTCTGCTCATTTCACTCAGCATCAGTTTATATAAATCTTGCCAGGTTTTTCTGAAGTCTGACTGTTCATCATTTCTTATAGCAAAATAATATTCCATTACATTCATATACCACAATTTGTTCAACCATTCCTCAATTGATGGGCATCCCCTTGATTTCCAGTTCTTGGTCACCACAAAGAGAGCTGCTATAAATGTTTTCATACATGTGGGACCCTTTCCCATTTTTATGATCTCTTTGGGATACAGCCCTAGAAGCAATATTGCTGAGTCAAAAGGTATGCACATTTTTATAGCCATTTGGGTATAGTTCTAGATTGCTCTCCAGAATGGTAGGATCAGCTCACAGCTTCACCAACAATGAATTAGTTTTCCCACATCTTCTCCAACATTTATCATCCTCCTGTTTTGTCATGTTAGTAAACCTGACAGGTGTGATGTGGTACCTCAGAGTTGTTTTGGTTTACATCTCTCTAATCAATAGTGATTTAGAGAATTTTTTCACATGACTATAGAGAGCTTTAATTTCTTCCTCTTAAAACTGCCTCTTCATTTCCTTTGACCATTTATCAATTGGGGAATGACTTGTATTCTTGTACATTTGACTCAGTTCTCTATATATTTTAGAAATGAGGCCTTTATCACAGACACTAGTTCTAAAAATTCTTTCCCGGTTTTCTGCTTCCTTCCTAATCTTGGTTGCATTGGCTTTGTTTGTGCAAAAACTTTTCAATTTAATGTAATCAAAATTATCCATTTTGTATTTTATAACATTATCTCTTGTTTGGTCGTTTTTCCATTCTCTATAAATCTGACAAATAAACTATCCCTTGCTCCCCTAATTTGTTTTTAGTATCTAGATTGTGTACCCATTTGGACTTTATTCTTGTGTACAATGTCAGATGCCCAGTTTCCGTCACATTATTATCCACTTTTCCCAGCAGTTTTTGTCAAACAGTGAGTTCTTATCCCAGAAGCTGGGGTCCTTAAGTTTATCAAACAGGAAGCTACTGTAAACATTGACGACTGTGTCTTGTGTACCTAACCTATTCCACTGATCTACCCCTCTATTTCTTAGCCAGTACCAAGCAGTTTTGATGATTGTTGCTTTGTTATGGCTAGACCACCTTCCGTAGCCTATCTTTTCTTTAATTCTCTTGATATTCTAGACCTTTTGTTCTTCCAGATGAATTTTGATATTATTTTTTTCTAACTCTAGAAAATAATTTCCTGGTAGTTTCATTGGGATGGCATGAGTTTAAATATTAAGCTCATTTATCTATTTCTAATTTAATGTGGTTTATGGTATAAAATATAGGTCTAAACATATTTTGTGCCAAAGTGCTATTCATTATTCTTATAAATAAAGTGCTTTTTGTTCTTGGGTTTACCAAAAACTGTACTACTCAATTAATTTTCTTTGAAGATTTTCTTATTTAATTTATTCCCCTGTTTATTTTTCTATTTTTTATAATGTACCAGGGAGGCTCCATAATTGTAATTTTACAATTTGAAATCTGATAATACTAAACCCCATTAATTTCTACTTCTTATTTCATTATTCCCTAGGTAATATTGATTTTCTGTTCTTTCACATGCATTTTTAAATTATTATTGTCTATAGTCTAATTCTATAAGGGACCACCTTTGAAATTTTATTGGTGTAACATTAAGCCTATAGATTAATTTGAGTAGAGCCATATTTTTTACATTACGTTGACCTGGATTAGCCTTGAATTTTAAAAACATTCTTTAAAATGTTTTATTGATGCTTAAAAAATATTAGTCACTTCCCAACATCATCCCTATTTCCCATAAAATTCTCTCTTAAAGGGAAACTAAATAAATCTTTACCACACCCATGTCTGATAGTGTATGTATCAGGTGATAGCCATGGTTCAATGCCTTTCCAAAGAGAGGAAGGAAGATATGTTTCATCATCAGTGTTCCTGAGTAAAATACTGGTCATAGCATTATCTAAATCTAAAGTGTTTTTTAGTTCTGTTTTTTAAAATTTCATTTCATGATGAACTTAATTATCAAAGAAGAACGTTTCCATATGTACATACAATACAAAAATGATTACATATGAAGTTGTGAATCTCCAATGCATACTGCTTGCTTTTTCCAAAAAAGCATATAGTAATTCCTCACATTTTGTTAAAAACAGTCCTACCCATCTGTGCTTCCTTTTGAACTTCCTTCCGTTCCCTTCTGTACATTAAAAAAAGTTTCAATATTTCTGTGTCTTTGTCTTTGTCTGTCTTTCTCTGTCTCTGTTTCTCTATCTCTTTCTCTTGATACCTCTGCCTTTACTGGCAGCCCCCTTTTTATTCTCCCTTTCCCAATTAAAAACCTGGAGAAGTAATTTTTTAAAAAAGTATTTGTAATAAATAACCATAGTCAAGAAAAACAAATCCACATGCTGGCCATGTCCACAAAGTATGCCTCTTTCTTCACCTTCACCATGCATTTACTTCTCTGTCAGAAGGTAGGTAACATGCTTTTAATCATGTGTCCCGTGGAGACATGGTTGGTCATATTGATCAGAATTCTTGATTATTTCAAGGTTGTTTTTATTTACAGTGCTGCTATCTTAGTATGCATTTTTCTTGTGGTTCTGTTCACTGTCATCACTTCACACTACCCAGGATCCTCTGAAACCATCTCTTTTTAACATTTCTTACAGGGAATGAACTCTATGAAATGATAAGGATCCACAACAAGGTATCTGTCAGTTGTATGAGTGGAGATGTATGCATAGGAGAGATGTTGTGAAAGTAGAAATGAGACTTGACAACAGACTAGAAATGTGGGGTGAGTGCAAGTGAGGAGTTGAGGGTGTCACTGATATTGTGAGTCTGGGTAACTGGGAAAAGGGTGGTACCCTTGATAGTAGTATGGAAGTGGGGAAGAAGGAAAGGTTTTAGGGAAAAGATAATGAGTTCTATGTTGGACATGTTGGATTTCAGATGACTATTGGACATCCATTTTGAGATAACCAAGAGGAAACTGGTGATTGAGAAATTCAGGAGAGACATTGGGGGAGATGAACAGATCTGAGAGTCGTCATCATAGAAATGATAACTGAACTCATGGGAGCTTATGAATCACCAAGTTAGATAGTAACAAGTTAGACTCTTCTGAAAATGTACAATCTCTGAAAGTAGTTAAGCAAAAGAATCATCATCGTCTATAGCACGTGCAATCTTTATGTTGAAGTAGATTGCTATCTGTTAAAAGAAAGGAAGTCGTGTGTGTTAATTTTAATAACTAAATACCAACACTGAAACCATATTTAGAGACTGAGACTATTACTATGATAGGCAGAAAAAAGCCAGTTTTATCCATCTCCTTTAGAATAGATGCCTTTCAGCATAATTTTCAGCACAAAGGTTCAATCTCACAAAATATTTTTCCAGGCTACAAGGTCTTCATGGTCATATTTCTGTAAAAATTTGCCTTTGATAAGTTTTGTTTTAACACATTGTACCCCCCCTCATCTGCCCCGAAATATATTTCTAGTTGAATCCTCAAAAATATGCAATTCCTGGAAATAGGTACAATATTATCTCCCTAAACTCAATAAAAATGAGAAGCTACATAAAGTTCAGCATTTTGGTTGTAATTTCTATGCTAACATCAAAGAACCGTGCTGAACTGTTGGTTCAGGGGTGCTTTGCCCATTCCCTCTCCTTAAGATGCCTATCTGCTTGGGCCTAGGCACGAGGTCCTTATTAGGTTCAATTCTGCAGGAGAGCATGACCTCCAGTGAGGGGCAGGGGTCCGCTCCCTTTTCTCATATTCTTCAGGTTAAGTCCTCCAGTCCAAGTTCTCAAGTAAAAATTGCTTAAGGCCCAGATATAAGTTAAAGTTTGTTTCCCTGAAGTGGGAAAGGTAGCGAATGTTCATATATGACAAGTATTTATTTCCTATACATAAAAAATTGCTATAACACCTCAAATACTCATGTTGAACATTGACAGAACAACTTAAAATAAGATCTAGTGATTTAACTGATAACTGCTGTTCCACCGTGCTGGTTGGCTGATACTTCAGTCACATTAAACATGAAGCAGTTTGCCAGACATCTGATTTGCTTTTACATTTCATTCAGCTCTGCACGGTTCTGTCCAGTCAAGCCAAGAGGTTGTTCTTCTCCTCTTGTTAATTATTCTCTTTCCTGAAGGAAGCAGAAGCTTTCCTTGTCACCAGCCAGGCAGTCATTTGACTCAAATTCTCTAGAAATTTCAGACTTAAAAGGTCACCTCTAGTCTGGACATTTCCACCTCTCTGCTGGTGTATGTATCCTACTCAGGAAAGGAAACAAGCAGAAAAGGCAGTGAGAGTGGTTGAGTCCATATGCCCCATGTGAGCAGATGAGGGGTGACTGATCTTTCTTCATGAGCCTAGTGGCCTCATTCCTAGTTAGTCACAATGTCTCATATTCATGACTAATATGGAAATACATTTAACATGATTGCACATGTATAAGCTATATGACATCACTTGTTATCTAGGCGAGGGGAGAAGAGAAACAGGGGGGACAAAAATTTGGAATTCAAAATCCTATAAAAATGAATGTTGAAAACTCTTTACATGTAAATGGAGGGCAGCTAGGTGGTGCAGTGGATAGAGTACCAGTGCAGGAGTCAGGAGGACCTGAGTTCAAATCTCACCTCAGATACTTCATACTCACTAGCTGTGTGACCTTAGGCAAGTCACTTAACCCCAATTGCCTCATCCTGGGTCATCTCCAGTCATCCTGATGAATATCTGGTCACTGGATTCAGATGGCTCTGGAGGAGAAGTGAGGCTGGGGACCTGCACAGCCCTCCCTCATTCCAAACAAAGCCAAGTGCAAGTCATGTCATTATTTCTCTGATGGCATGGTCTTCTTTGGCAATGAAAGACGAACACACACCCACATGTAAATGGAAAAAAATAAAGTACTATTCATTGTCATACTGAGTTAGTATTCAATAATATTTGCTGAATATAAGGTATGTGTTTGAGTCCAATGGAGCAAGGATAATTAAAGTGGGAAAGGGGACTGGTATAATAGGTTAGATATAAATGATTCACATTGATTGATCTTACATTCTATAAGAAACAAATTATATATATAAAAACTTGCATTGATTTATTGATTACCTAATATTTATTGTTTCCATAATATTCATGGTTAGAACTGGAATGGGCCTTATAGCCTGTTTAGTTTACCTCCTGTGTTTTATAGATAAAGAAGCAGATTCAGAGAAAGTGTAAGAGTTGACATTTGAACCTATGCCATCTGACCCTGGAGCAGCTAGGTATCAGTTTCTACTGAGAGAGTGCTGGGTCTGAAGTCAGGAAGACTCATCATGAGTTCAAATTTGTCCTCAGACACTTACCAGCTGTGTGATCCTGGGCAAGTCACTAACTTTGTTTGCCTCAGCTTCCTCATCTGTAAAATGAGCTGGAGAAGGAAATGACAAATCACTCCAGTATCCTTGACAAGAAAACCCCAAATGGGGTCATGAAGAATCCAACACAACTGAAATCAGTGAACAGCAACAAAAACATCTGATTCCATTGCCCGTATTATTTGGACAAAACTATGTTGGCTCCAACCTCTCAGGCACCAAAAAAATATAGAGAGGTTGTGATAAATGCCCTATAATTAAAGGGTAATGAAAATAGCCTTTTCATAGCTGGTTGGTGCTGAATAGAGTGCTAGACTTAGAGTCAAGAATACCCAAGTTCAAATCCTACTTCAGACACTCACAAGCTATGTGACCTTGGGCAAGTCAACTAATCCCCTTTTGGCTTTAGTTTCTTCATCTTGAAAATGAAAATAACCATGGCACTTACCAAGGTTGTTGGGAAGATCAAATGAGAAAATATTTGTAAAGCACTGCTTTGCAAACCTTAAAGTGTGATATAAATGCTAGCTATAATTATAATCAGGTGAGTCAGTGTAATTTAAGTAGTTGACAAATTCTAGTATGACTCAGAAACATATGAACTAGAATGATAATGAATAAAATTAAGTAATTTCTCAAAACATTATAATGCTATTAGTTATAGTGCTTAGAAAAAGAGAAAAATATGGAAGCTAGTTTCAATCCAGGTTTGAGTGGAAAATATTCTTTCCCTAAAGTTGCTATAATACATAATTCCAGCCACTGATGATTCCCTGCAGAAAGTTAATAAATCACACTTTTATTAGCAGATTATATTTCCTAAGATTTTTTAACAAAGAAAAGAAGAACTAAGATACATACACTCTAATTAATCTCTGAATATAAAATAGAATCAGGTGTCCACACTGCTTTCCAATTTGAAAATTAGATGAACTTGTGCAAACCTATCTGAGATCAACAGATGTTCTACCTAAGAAATGAATTTTTAACTAAAAAGCTCTGTTGAATTGCTGATGAAGTTTTATTTGCTGTTGTTAATCCTTCAACGAGAGATACAATTTTTTTTTAAGTTTTATTTGTTTTAATCAGCCAAGATCTGCTTTTACACCCTCCTTTCCCAGTACCTCCCTCCCCATTGAGAACACAAGAAAAACCCATTTTCATGAATAATCAAACAAAAAAAATTTCCACACTAACCATGTCAAAAAAATTGTCTCATTCTGCACTGTGTCCTTCACCTCTCTATCAACAGGTGGGTAGTAGCATATTTCATCCTTAGTCCTCTGGAACTGTGGTTGTTAGTTACATTGATTAGGGTTCAGTTCAATAGTATTTCATCATATTTCTATACCATAAATTGTTTAACTGGTTTACAAATACACCTTCAGATTGCCATTTTTGCCACCCAAAAAAGACTTAAATATTTCTGTACATTTGAGTTTGGTTTGCTTAGGTCTCTTAATTTTGTTGTTCAGTTGTTTGTCTTCTCATGACCCTGTGGATCACACTGTCCATGGGGCTTTCTTGGCAAAGATACTGGAGTGTTTTGCCATTTTCTTCTCCAATAGATTAAATTAAACAGATATTAAATGATTTGTCCAAGGTCATACAGCTTGTGAGTGTCTGAGGTAGAATTTGAACTTGAGTATTCTGGGTTCTAGGTTCAGCATTTTATCCAGCACCAACCAGCTATCTATGAAAATCCTATTGTCATTACCAGGGCAGCTAGGTGGTACAGTGGATAGAGTGCCAGTACAGGAGTCAAGAGGACCTGAGTTCAAATCTCCCCTCAGACACTTGACACTTTACTAGCTGTGTGACCTTGGACAAGTCACTTAACCTAAACTTGCCTCATCCTGGGTCATCTCCAGTCATCCTGATGAATATCTGTTCACTGGATTCAGATGGCTCTGGAGGAGAAGTGAGGCTGGTGACCTGCACAGCCCTTCCTCACTCAAAACAAAGTCAAGTGCAAGTCATGTCATTATTTCTCTGATGGCAAAGAAGGACAAACATACATTATCGTTATCACTGAGCTCTATAGCCCCTCAATCTATACTCCGTCAATTTTCCTCTGTTCACTTCTCTTTCCCTCCTATTCACTATTGTCTGAAATGTATTTCTGTACACAGCTTTGTGTGTGTGTTTTTCCTTCTTTTGTCCAGCTCAAGTGAGGGTGAGGTTCAAGTGTCAGCTCCTTCCTTCCATATCTCCTCTTTATGACACAGTTTTACCTAGTCCTCCTTTCTCTTTTCATCTTGCCTTGACTTTCAGGTATTCCTCTTCCCCCCTCTTCCAATATTTTCTTAGAGCCTCATTAAGGCATAACAGAACTACTCCCAGGTCTTTTCTAATTGGACTCCCTCTATGTAGCCTGATAATGATAGGGTTCTGTATTACCTCCTCATATTCGAATGCAAGGTATTTATCCTTGTTTTGTCCTTTGCCAATTTTCATTCATGTTTACCTTTTTTTATATTTCTTTTTACTCCTATGTTTGAATTTCAAAGTTCCTGCACAAATCTAGGTATTTTTTCAGGAATGCCTGGAAGCATTTCATGAAAGGGTCATTACCCCCTCCTCCTTCCCCCCTACATTATGTTTAGTTTTGCTTGTGTTAGTTATTCTTTTCCGGAAGTCCAGATCTTTTGCTTTATGGAATTATATTCCCAGTTTCTCCATTTCTTTATAGTGGTGGCTTCTAAACCATGAGTAATTCTTACTGTGGCTTCTCGGTACTTGAATTCTTTCTGTCTGGCTATTTATATATTTTTTTCTTTGACCTGGAAGCTCTGGATTTTGACTATGATATTTCTGGGAGTTTTCATTTTGGGGTTTCTTTCAGGAAATGAACTGGTGGATTCTTTCTATTTCCACTTTGCCTTTTGCTTCTAAAAACATCTGGGCAGTTTTCTTTTCAGATTTCTTGAAATATGATATTTAGGTTCATTTTTTGGTCATGGTGTTCAGATAGTCCAATAATTCTTAATTTTTTTTTTCTCCTTGACTTGTTTTCTATTAAATATCTGACACTTTCTTCTATGTTTTCAGTCTTTTGCCTTTGTTTTAATCTTTCTTATTGTCTCATGTAGGCATTGACTTCTATTTAGTCCTTTCAGATATTCAAGGAGTTTGTTGTTTGGGTAAGGCTTTGTAGCTCTTGTTATTTCCAGTTCTTTCTTCTATAGCTTTCATTTCTTTCCCATTCTCCCCCACCCCCAAGTACTGTCATTTATAAAAACGTTTTAAAATTCTTTTTTTAAATTATTGCTTCATGTTTTCCAAGAAGTCTAGTTGAGTTTATGCTGAAGCTGTATTTTTCTCTGAGGCATTCATTATAGATAAGTATAGAATCAATCTCTTCCTCTTTGTGTCTAAAACATCCCCGCTACCATAATAGCTCATTATGTTAGGGTTCTTTTTTGGTTTGTCCATTCTTCTAGCCCCCTTCCTGAGGTTGAATTTGGTTCTGCCGCACTTCTGGAGGGGATATCTGAGCAGATTCTGTTGTAGTTGTTGTTTTCTTAAGGTATTGAATGCTGTGTTATTATAGGATCTCAGGGACAAGCCGGACACCTAAAAAACTTTAAGTGCTCCCCAAGTGATCTGATCCAGAGCAAAGTCTAATGGCTACTCCTCTGATCTGAGCTCTACAAGTTTTTAGCCCAAGTTTGGTTCTCTGCAAGAGTAGACTGCTACTGGATTCTGCCCACTTCAATTAACTGGAAAGTTCTGTGGGTTCCAGGTGCCACCATCCCTTTTGTCTGGGATTTCTGCTGTGCTTATTCCTCAATGTGCTAGGCTGGATGTTAGAAGTATGATGCTGCTCTGAGCTTGGAGGTCTGAGCTGTACTGCTGCCTGCTCCTGGTTTCTAAACTTCCTACTTTCTTGGTACCCCACCTAGGGCTTCCCTGTCTGGAAAATCACTCCTTTATACAGGTCCCCTTCGCACTTTGACCTAGATCTGTGACCCATAGCTGGGTAGTGGGTTACAAAACTTCCAGTTCATCTCTGTTATCCCAGTGCCCTGGTATGGATCTGGAGGTGACCTTGTCTGGATTTGGGACTTCTCTTGCCCTGGTACACAGATTTTCCTGGGCCACTGAAGTCTCCTAAGCAAAGCATTGCCCTTGGCCAGATCCATCTTTAGGATCCCTAAGCCTCGCTCTCTATCTTCCTATGCTGAACTGGGTTGGATAAATGTGCAGCTGGATATTCCCATCAGGATTCAGTCTGGTACATTTCCTAGATTGGCGTGGAGGAGTTTGTGGAGCAGAGCTCATAGCACTACTTCCATCTCCTGATCGGATACTTACGAATTTGCAAAATTTCTAAATGCTACAGATTTACATCAAAGTGGTTTCTGCATTCATTTCAGTTTGGAGCAGTGGAATTATTATAGTTTTTCAGATATGATCTTTCCTTGCATTAAAGTGATTTAAAATTCAACTCCCCCACTCCTCTCCTTTCAACCACCAGTCATTATCTAGCTTAGGAGCTGGCCTTGTCTAATGTTCAGCCTGGTAGTTTTCACATGCCTCATTGAGCAGAAGGGCTGAGGAACTGTTCTACTGTCTATTATTCTGAGACTCATAGACTTTCTTTTTTAATATAAATTAATTTATTTATTTTTAGTTTTCAACATTCACTTCCATAAGTTTTACAGTTTGAGTCATAGACTTTCAGCCTTTCTCTGGCTGTGAATTTGTCCAATTAGAAACCAGAGAAGCTAAAAGTTGGAGGTGAGGAAATTGCACATTTTCAACATTGGGGCCACCCAGTGAAAATAGAGAGTTGGGAGATGAAATCTTGCATGAGAGGAACAAAAAGTAATCCAATTCAGCCGGATCTTTGAATGCATGGAGGAGGAGTAACACATAAAAAGACTGGAAAAGTACAAAGGGGTTAGGTTGTAAACAGCTTTAAAAGTCAGGGGACTTTATATTTGATACTGGAGCAGTAGTCTACATCATGAGATACACAGAACCAAAACCAGTCCCTGAATTCTGCTACTTTGATGAGAGGGTCCCAGAAAGGGTTCCTTGCTCAGACCCTAAATGGTTTGTAGGACTCTCTAGTTAAGATCCTCTGATATTAAATGCAACATTTCACTTTAATAATGTATCATGTAAAATTAAGGCTGCAATTACAATTGACTATCCATAACCAATACTCTCCTTGAGAGTAGAGGTTGTTTCATTCTTTGTACTGCATTCCCAGGGCTTACCTGACATATAAGTGCCTGATAAATGTTTGTTTGCTTGCTTAGTCAACAAATACATATAAAACACTTATATAGCACTCTTTGTTGGGTCCCTACAGGGCAATGACTATTACTCACCCTAGGGTTACTCCTAGAGAAAGATAGTTTCTAACACTGTAGTTTTCATACTTCTACCCCATTATTAATTAACCATTAGTTAATTTCTATCATCTTTTGGAAAAAAAAGATTCACTGCAAAAGTACAGCAAGAAGAATTTTCACAAGAACAATTTCCCAAACTGGAGGCACTATGCTCTTGATTAAGAAGGGGACAGTATGGTCAGACCTGAGCTTTAAGAAAGTTACTTGGGGCTTGGGGCTTTCGGTTTTTCTCCCAAGCTCAGTGCCAGGATCTGCTACTTTAGTCACATCCCAGAAACAAGATGGTGAAGGTTGGAGTCAATGGATTTGGCCATATTGGGCGCCTGGTGACCAGGGCTGCATTCACCTTGGGTGGAATAGACATTGTGGCCATCAATGACCCCTTCGATGATCTCAACTACATGGTTTATATGTTTCAATATGACTCCACCCATGGCAAGTTCAAAGGTACTGTTAAGGCTGAGAATGGGAAGCTGGTGATCAATGGAAAAGCCATTACCATCTTCCAGGAGAGGGATCCCACCAATATCAAACAGGGAGATGCTGGAGTCAAGTATGTTGTAGAGTCCACTGGAGTCTTTACCACCATGGAAAAGGCTGGGGCTCACTTGAAGGGTGGAGCCAAGAGGGTCATCATCTCTGCCCCTTCTGCTGATGCCCCAGTGTTTGTGATGAGAGTGAACCATGAGAAATATGATAATTCCCTTAAGATTGTCAGTAATGCTTCCTGAACTGCCAACTGCTTGGCCCCCTTGGCCAAGGTCATTCATGACAACTTTGGCATTGTGGAAGGACTCATGACTACAGTCCATGACATTACTGCTACCCAGAAGATAGTAGATGGCCCCTCTGGTAAGCTGTGGTGTGATGGGCGTGGTGCTGCCCAAACCATTATCCCTGCTTCCACTGGTGCTGCTAAAGTTGTAGGCCTTACCTGAATAGGAAGCTCACAGGCATGGCCTTCTGTGTTCCTACTCCCAATGTATCTGCTGTGGATCTAACCTGCCGCCTGGAGAAACCTGCCAAATATGACCATATAAAGAAAGTGGTGAAGCAGGCATCAGAGGGACCCTTGAAGGGCATCTTGGACTACATAGAGGACCAGCTTGTATCCTGTGACTTTAACAGCAACACTCACTCTTCCACCTTTGATGCTGGCACTGGTATTGCCCTCAATGACCACTTTGTCAAGCTCATTTCTTGGTATGACAATGAGTATGGTTACAGCAACTGTGTAGTAGACCTCATGGTCTACATGGCCTCCAAGGAGTAAAGTGGAAAGCTATGGATCTTCATCCCCAGTCAAAAAAGGAGTTCCACCACTACATTCCTAACTTATGATCCTGTATTGGGGATACCATGTCCCATTCACATCCTTGTCCCAATACACGCCGGTAGTAGGGGGAGAAGTCTAGAGTCCTGTATTGTGTACCACCAATAAAGTGCCCACATTCAGTGCAAAAAAAAAAAAGAAAGTTACTTGGGCAATAATTGGAAAATATTTAATAAAATAAATAAAACATATTTAAAAAAGAAGAAAGTTTAGCTCCAGGACCTTCTTGCATTGGCAAGTCAGTGACTTAGTTGTATAGCATTAAGGAAGACTTGAGTTCAAATGTAGCTTCAGGCACTTACTAGCTGTATAACTCTGGGTAAGTCACTTAACCCTTTTTGCCTCAGTTTCCTCATCTGTAAAATGAGATGGATAAGGAAATGGCAAATTGCAAAGCACTCCAGTATCTTTGCCAAGAAAACCCCAAAAGAATGGAATCATGGAATCAGACATGATGGAAAAATGACCAAACTACAACCATAAATTCTTGTATTTGTTCTTATTAAATTTCATCATAAGAGATTAAAACTTGACTAAGCAAGTCTATCCAGCTTGCCAAGAACCTCTTGGTTCCTGATGTTGCCACTTGCTGTATTAGTTATCTTTCCCAATATAATGCCATCTGCAGAGTTGACAAGTGTGTCATTTTTGCCTTTATCCAAGTCATTACTAAAGATGCCAAACAACACAGAGTCAAGCACAGGTAGGTCCCTGTGGTGCTCCATTGGAGGTTCTCTGCCATGTTGAAAATGGACCATTAATAACTACTATTTAAGTCAAACCATAGAACCAATTGTGAATCTATCTAAATGTATCATCATCTACTTCACTTCTTTTCCTGTTCTTCTCACAAAGATAAAGTGTCCCAGAAATCTTTGTGTTTTATGCTTTAATAGCTTAAAACTGAACTAAGATTTTGGGAACATCTTGCAGAATGAAATTTTTTTATCAAAGGCTTTGCTAACATAAAAGTAAACTACATTAGCAGAAGTTCCTTCATCTAACAGTTTTACAACCATATCAACAGAGGGAAATAGTTTCCTTCTAGATCTGGTATGGACTTATCCGAATCCTTACAAGTACTCTGCTGCATATCTGCTCTCTTTACAGATTTGACCCCCTCCCCCTCAATCCTCTACAAGGCCTTGTCCTGCTCCCCACCATCTGCAGCTTTGCTCAGTTCTCCACATGTTGTTCCTTCATCTGATTACATTTGAGACCTACACCTGCTACAGAAGCCACTTAGTTTTAAGGCTAATTTCATTCATTGACGCCATGCTTAGATTAACATAAAATATTTAGACAAGTTCAGTAGCAAAGAGTTGCTAGCATGGAGCCAATTATTTCTCCACTGCTGAAGCCCTGGCTCATTTCAACTCATTTTTGCAGATTTGTTATAGATGATGACACTGGCAAGTAACTTGCTATAATATACGTCAAGAGAATGGGAACAAGGGCTAGTAGAATGGGCAGAGGAGGCAACATAGGGAGCAGTGTGACACAAATAGGAACTTCTGGAAATTAATGGGAAGCAGTCAACAAGTATTTACTGAGTATTTGCTCTATGTTCCTGAATGGTGTACTTCTTGGTGATGTCTTGAAAAGAGGTATCTGGATTTGAGAGGAGGAGCATGTTTGTGCGTGTCTTTTCATCCATCACTAAGCCATGGTGCTGACTGCATGGGGAATGCTATAGAGGTGAGCAGCAGCTTAGTGGGGGTGGGGAGAGGGAGGGATGTTGACCCTGATTTGCCAAAGATTTGCAGCTGGGTGATGGAATTGATAGAGCATTGGATCTAGAATTAGGAAGAACCGAGTTCAAATTCAGTCTTAGAAACTGACAAGCTTCCTAACTTTGGGCAAGATACTTCAACTCTGTCTGCCTCAATTTTGTCATTTGTAAAATGAGGAAAATAGTGTTGTGAGGATAAAATGAGATGATACTTGTAAAATACTATATGAAGAGCAGCTAATATTATTATTAATTGAACCAGTCAGCAGGAGAAACGCCCCAGTCTACAAGCTACAGCCCACAAGCATTACTTTTCATGAATCTACTGACCCCGACATGGTATCACAGGAAAAGCATTGGCTATCGAAGCTGTAGGTTAGATTTAAGGATATGTATTGAAGTCCTAGTTCTTCAATTGGTTAGTTATTTGACATTGGGACCTAATTTAATCTACCTCAGTTTTCTTATTCATCAAATGAGAATTATAACCCTGATACTCTCCACCTGTTAGGTTTGCTCTGAGGAAAGTGATCTATAAACACTTGGTACCATCTAAATGTGAGTTACTATAATTATTGGAGACAGGCACTGTGAATTCATTGGTATATGGAATTTCCTGGTGAGGAAACTCTACCAATGCAAGTAAGATACCTTCTCTACTGCTAGAATCTCAGAGTTGCCTAGTACACTGAGAATGTTAAGTGACTTGCCAAGGCTCACACAGTGCACCCGCATGGGGGGACGGGGGAAGGAAGGAAAAAATATTCATTGAGTGGCTGCCATGTGGCAGGTACCTGTGCTAAACATCTCATTTGATCCTCATAGCAACCCTGTGAAGCAGGTGCTGTTATGATCTTCATTTTGAAGTTGAGGAAACTGAGGCAGAGATTAATGACTTGCTAGAACTGAATCCAAGTCCTCTTGGCTTTGAAGGCAGTTCTCTCTTCACTTCTCCATGCTACTATTGAAATAATTAGTGACACTTGAATACTGCTTTTCAAATTTTATGGTTATTCCCATGTGTTATTTTTATTATAATAAAAAAATAAAAGTAAAATAAGGTAAGGAGGAAGATAATGAGAGCTGTATATTGACAGAAAAATCATGTAAAGAATAGGCTAGCTTGGTGACATATGAAGCATGCAGGAAATAGATACGGATAAAAATGGTTCTTGGGCCAGGGTACTGTAGAGTTGGATTCTGCTAATAGGTCTTGGTAGATCTTGAGAATACTGTATGTATTGTATCCATTTTTAACTGATCACTCTCTCTATTTTCTCCCCTCCCTTTCATATTTACTGGAATTTAATCAATCAACAAGTATTTATTATATATTTACTAGTATGTACCAGACACTGTATCAGGCTCTGGGCATACATGTATAAACGCAAAATTCTTCCCAACCAGTGGGAAAGTAGGAATCCTCTCTACATCAGCCTTGCATCCCTGGTAATCTCAAGTTTTTAGGGAAATTAGTACCACTTTTTCCTCAATCCAGAAAAGTTGGGAAATCCTATCTCTCTCCCTTCCCCCACCTTTTTTTCAATTTCGCTGTTTTGCCTTCAGTCCCTCACTTCAAATCTGGTTCTCTAATTCATTGGTCCAAAAGTGGGATGAAGTAAGTTTTTAGAAGGAAGTAGAGAATCTAGGTAGGAAAAGCAAGAAATCTTTACCCCTACTTGTCACCAGAGTCATCAGAGAGCTTAGGAGAGATTTCTCTCCTTTACACTTCTAGATTCTTTATCAAGTTTCCCTTCTTCAATTTTTAAACATCTCAAGTCTGAATGAAAAACTCAAACAATACTTTTCAAGTAAAAAAAGATTCTTGCAAAAAATAAAAAGGTCAACTGTAATAAGTTTGAACACTAAATTGGGATGATTCATGTTTAAGTTGTTTTTTAAACGTAAAGTGTATATTCTTTTGTCAGTTCAGTGGTACAGTGGATAGATAGGATGAGTTCAGATCTGATCTCAGATACTAGCTGTGTGATGCTGGGCAAGTCACTTAGCCCTATGTACCTCAGTTTCCTTATCTGCAAAATGAGCTAGGCAAACTGTTCCAGTATCTTTGCCAAGAAAACCCCAAATGAGGTCATGAAAAGTTGGACATGACTGAAAAAACTGAATAACAACAACAGGAAGTACATTCTATTAAACCTAAAGGTTTATTATTAGGATTAAAAAATCCATAAGCCTTTGTAATTATTTTGTATTTGTTATCTCTGATAATGCAAGAAGACAAATAAAGCTAATATCCTAGTCTAATATTTAAAAATGATTTAAGTAAAAAGCTGGAAAGAATCAAGAAATAAGACACATCTTTTGAAAAGTTTATGAATCTGTATCAGAAAAGAGTTATCTTTGAGTCCAAGGCAAAATAATGAAATAAACAATTAAAATGTGAAGAAGAAACTATTGCATGTGACCAGTCAGTTAATTTAACTTTTATTAGACTGGAAAAACATTTAAAGCAAAGTAATAGAAAGTGATGATAAAATCTTAAAATCTAATAGAATACTGATTATGTTTATGTCAAAACCATGCTAAAAAGAACTAATTAACAAATGTTGCAACTCATCTGCAAGTTGGTAGATGAACTCTAACCAAGTGCTCAGGGAAAAAAATGTGATCTTGGGTTTAAAATATAAGACAACTAATTTTAAAGCACCTCTGTGGGAATTTAAAAAACAATGACTTCCAAGACAATGAAAACTATGACAACACCTTTACTGAGTAAACAGATTGTTGAGTTAAAAAAGAAATCAAATTGAAATACCTTTATTAATATACTTGTTTTTGAACTTGCTGTTTCTTAAGTCAGAGAATCAGAGAACATTAGGAGAATTAATGTCTATTCAGTGCAATTTTGTGTGAAAGAAGTATAAGAAGAAAAGATTCATGATGTAAAAGAGTGTGTTTCCATTAATGGCAGAGGTTTCACAGGACACAGTAGAAGGGACTGGAATAGGGAAGGGTTGAGCTTGATTTGGGAAAGAGTATAGAGCAAGATAGCTGGGAGAAAAGCTTTGTGTCTTGGATGATGATTCCGAATAACGGGTTAGAGTAGTAGGAGGTTGGGAAGTAAGATAGAGGATATTACTAACACTGGGGCTTTTGGAATATTGAAGAAGGCACAGATTTGGTGGATTAATAAGTAGTGGTATCTAAGTGGTACAGTGTTCAAATTCAGCCTAAGATTTGTACTAGTTGTGTGTGACCCTTCACTAGTGGTGTGATGCTGGGCAAGTTACCTTCCAAGGTTGAGTTAATGTATGTGCTTTATAAACCTGAAACACTATTGACATATGAGCTATTATTAATTACAATGTTGCTCTGATGATCCTTTGTGATTCTTGTTTTCAGATGGGAACAAGATGGAAGGCATTTAACTTTCATCCATAGAGGGACACTGAGCCTTTCCCTAGTTCTTCAAAGTATCTATTCCTACATGAATTCTGGTGACTTAGGACAGTCCTTGCTTTGTCAAGTAGCTTCAGGTTGTGGGGGATAAGAGGAAGAAGAGGGACTGAGCTAGTCAGAACTTTCACTATTAGTGTCTTTAGATGAATTCTGTCAACTTCTAGTGAATAACTGTTGAACCAATTAATTCAGTTTCTACAAACCACACAATATCTGTGGTCCACATATCTATTCATATTCCTATGATACCAGTGCCTATTCATGACAGATATATCTTGCTTTAAGCAAATTTTCTGGATGAAAACCCAAACTTACATAAAAATAGGGGATAATTTTTATCTTAAAAAAATACTTAGAGGAATAATCTCCCCCTCCTCTGCACTCCACCCTTATTCCCAAGGACATTTAAATAGGATTCATTTTTACAAAAAGTCAGTTAACATATATTATTTAAGATTTATTGTTTAAGTCAAAAAGTAGTGTTGCATAGTGAAAAGAGGGGGCAGCTAGGTGGCCCAGTGGATAGAGCACAGAGGCTGGAGTTAGGAGGACCTTAGTTCAAATTCAGCCTCAGATACTTACTAGCTATGAGATCCTGGGCAAGTCATGTAAGTCCATTTTTCTCAGTTTCCTCATCTGGAAAACAAGTTGGAGGGGAGGTGCCAAGATGGCAGAGTAGAAAGATTCACATATGCTAGCTCCGAACCCACAGCCCATAAAATACCTGTAAAAAAGAACTCCCAGCAAATTCTGGAGGAGCGGAAGCCACACAGCAACAGAGTGGAGGAGATTTTTATTCCAGAGAGACCTGAAAAACCAACACCAAAGGTCCGTAATGCACCAAATCCAGAGCAGAGCCCAGCCCTGCCTTGGCCACGCAGCACCAAGAGGAGCAGATCTGTCCGGGCTTCAGGGACAGAATCTCCAGCAGCCACGCAAGTTCCTCCACCCACAGGCGCCAAATATCAGTGAGGGAGTCTTTTCTGCTTGTCAAGAAGGGAGTGGGGTGTCCCCATAACTCAGGGGCCCTCGGGAGGCAGCAGCAGAGGCAGCAGAGGACAGGGGCTCCCAAAGCTGACAGGAGCTCAGATCCATTACTGAAGGTCTCCGCATAAACCCCCTGAGGGAACTGAGCCCTGTGAGGCAGCCCTGTCCCCATCTGAGCACCTGAACTTAATCTCACACTGAATAGCAGCCCAGCCTCTGCCAAAAGCCCTGAGGCTGGGAAACAACATTTGAATCTCAGACCTCAAGCACTAGCTGGGTGGATCTGGAGGCAAGGCGGGGGTGGAGAGGAATTTCAGAAGTCCAGTAACTGGCTGGAAAATGCCCAGAAAAGGGAAAAAAAAAATAAGAACATAGAAAGTTACTTTCTTGGTGAACAGATATCTCCCCCATCCTTTCAGATGAGGAAGAACAATGCTTACCATCAAGGAAAGACATAGAAGTCAAGGCTTCTGTATCCCAAACATCCAAAATAAATATTCAATGAGCTCAGGCCATGGAAGAGCTCAAAAAGGATTTTGAAAATCAAGTCAGA
>CM053771.1:311379011-311430393 GCA_028658325.1 Potorous gilbertii | reverse complement strand
TTCATGAAATTATCAAGGAAAACTGCCCTGATATTCTAGAACCAGAGGGCAAAATAATTATTCAGGGAATCCACCAATCACCACCTGAAAGAGATCCAAAAAAGAGAAACTCCTAGGAACATTGTGACCAAATTCCAGAGTTCCCAGGTCAAGGAGAAAATATTGCAAGCAGCTAGAAAGACACAATTCCAGTATTGTGGAAATAAATCAGGATAACACAAGATCTAGCAGCTTCTACATTAAGGGATTGAAGGGCATGGAATAGGATATTCCAGAAGTCAAAGGAATTAGGACTACAACCAAGAATCACTTACCCAGCAAAACTGAGTATAATACTTCAGGGGAAAAACTGGTCTTTCAATGAAATCAAGGACTTTCAAGGATTCTTGATGAAAAGACCAGAGCTGAAAAAAAATTTTGACTTTCAAACACAAGAATAAAAAGAAGCATGAAAAAATAAACAGCAAAGAGAAGTCATAAGGGACTTCCTAAAGTTGAACTGTACACTCCTACATGGAAAGACAATATTTGTAACTCTTGAAACTTTTCAGTATCTGGGTAGTTGGTAGGATTACACACACACACACACACACACATACACACACACACACACACATGCACGCACACACAGAGACAGAGAACACAGAGTGAATTGAATAGGAAGGGATCATATCTTAAAAGACATCAAGGTAAAAGGTGAGAGAGAAATGTATTGGGAGTAGAGAGGGAGAAATGGAAAGGGGCAAATTATCTCTCATAGAAGAGGCAGGTAGGAGACTTTTTAGGGGAGAGAAAAGGAAGGGAGCTGAGAGAAAAAACATGAAGTTTACTCTCATCACATTTGACTAAAGGAAGGAATAAAATGCACACTCATTTTGGTATGAAAACCTATCTTACAATACAGGAAAGTGGGGGAGAAGGGGATAAGCAGGGCAGGGGAGATGATGGAAGGGAGGGCAATGAGAGGAGGGAGCAATTTGAAATCAACACTCGAAGGGACAGGATCAAAAGAGAATAGAAGCAATAGGGGGCAGGATAGGAAGGAGGGCAATATAGTTAATATATTCTTGAGGTCTTTTCTTGATCTAGAAATGGAGACTAGAAATATAGACTAGAGAATATATAGACATATAGTCTTACACAACACAACTATTATGGAAGTCATTTGTAAAACTTCACAGATATGGCCTTGAATTACCTGCCTTCCCAAAGGGAATGGGTAGGGAGGGAGGAATGTGGAGAAGTTGGAACTCAAAACTTTAGGAACAACTGTTGAGTATTATTCTTGCTACTAGGAATAAGAAATACAGATAATGGGGAATAGAAAGTTATCTGGCCCTACAGGACAAAAGAGAAGATGGGGACAAGGGAAGGGAGGGATGATAGAAGAGAGGGCAGATAGGTGATAAGGGAAATTAGAATGCTCGATGTATTGTGGTGGGGGGAGGGGACAAATGGGGAGAAAAGTTGGAATCCAAAATTTTGTGGAAATGAATGTAAAACTTTAAATAAATAAATTTAACTAAAAAAAGAAGGATAAAATGTCCTTGTCAGTGACAGAGAATAAAGATAATTTGATAGGAAGACTATCATTTTGCTAAGAAAAATGCTGTTTGTATTAAGTGATTAATAAAATTTGCCAAATGGAAAAAAAAAGAATACCTTGAAGGACCAAACTATGTCAATTGATCCTGTATGTTTTTTAATCCATAAGGTAAAGGATGAAAATTTTTATTTGAAATAAAATTATGATAAAACTCTTGCATCAAAAAAAAAGAAAGAAAATAAGCTGGAGAAGGATATGGCAAACCATTCCAGCATTCTTGCCAAGAAAATGAATATGGGGTCACAAAGAGTCAGACACAACTAACTGACCAAATAAAGACTTGGGGAAAAAGCTCTGAACTGAAGACACTTAGACTCTAGTCCTATTTCTTCTACAAACTCTTCTATGGACCTTGGGCAAGCCACTTGGTAATTTCTCCTCTGTGAAATGAAGGGTCTGATCTCTGAGGTCCCTTTTGGCTCTACAATCTATGACTAAAGAATCTGGCTATTTGGACCAGATCTGTATTCATCTGTATAGGGAGACTTTCTCCACAAATGCAGATGGAAACCTGCTCTGCAATTTTTTGTCTTGAATTGCCTAGGATCCATAGGCGTTAAGTGACTTGCGCAGGGTCACACAGCTAATACGTATCAGAAGGAGAACCTAAATCCAAGTTTTTCAGATGCTAAGGATGATATATCTGTATTCTTGAGGTCTTCTCTTGACCTAGAAATGGAGACTAGAACAGATTATCAGAATGCCAGAAAGATGCTCCGCATCCCTCTGTAGGTTTTTGAAAGGACAAAAGAATGTTTCATGCTATGTGCATCAGATGGACCCGCTCTGTGTGTGGTGACTCTGTCTGCTCATTTATAGGGCCTTGTAGCACTGTGGGCAGTGAGGGGTGAGGGGCAGATTTGGGAAGTGCATAAATCTAGAAACTTTAACAATATCTTTTTTTTTCTAAACAGTTGTCATGTTTATCTTCCATTAACTATATTGCTGCATGGTATAGTGATAATGATGATAAATGCTTAGATAATATCTGGCACATAGCAGGTGCTTAAAGAATGTTGATTGGTTAATGATGATGACATGGACTGCTTATATTATGTAGAGCCTCTCCCAGCTGCCTTCCTCAGTCTCCAGACTTCTCCACCGATCTTCAGTAGTCCTCTCACCTTGGAAAACTCTTCTGCCTCTGAGCCCCCCTCTTCTAACTGGGTTCTGAGATCTTCCCAGAATATCTATTTTGAGGATGTGCCCAGGCCAGTTATGTTCACTTCTTCATCTTCTCCTGGTTCCATTTCTGACTCTCTAGTTTTCTCCACTTAGATCACTTTTTCCCACTGCTCCTCCATCAGATTTTTAGTCTTCTCCCATTAAACAGTCAAAGAACAAGGATTGCCTTTTTTCTTTGCTTGTATTTGTATTTCTAGCACTTAACATAGTGCCTGGTATAGATTAAGCACTTGCTACTATATAAAATAGTAAATTTTATTATATAAAAATATATATTTATTAAATAAATGCTTGTTGACTTGAATTGTTTTAAGGTTTGTGAAGGGCAGGGAGGTAGCACAATAAACAGAGTACTAGACTTGGAGTTAGAATGACTCATCATCCTGAATTCAAATCTGGTCTAGATACTTACTAGTTCTGTGACCCTGGGCAAGTCATTTAACCCTGTTTGCCTCAGTTTCCTCATCTATAAAATGAGCTGGAGAAGGAAATGGCAAACCATTCCAGTATCTTTGCCAAGAAAACCCCAAATGGAAACATGATGATCCAGACACCAACAACAAAAAGCATTTTACATATACCAGCTCATTTGATCCATGCAACAATCCTGTGAAGTGGGTGCTATTATAGCCCCTCCCTTTTACAGATGAGGAAACTGAAGTGGAGAGAGGTTCAATGATTTGAACGTAGGTCTTCCTGACTGATTTTAAAAATATTTATTCTGCCACCAGCATAGCAGATCAAGAGCTGGCCTCAGGATCAGGAAAATCTGGGTTCATGGCACATGTTGTTTCTGTGGTGTTGAAAAAGTCACTTAATCCTCAGTGGCACAGGCAATTTTCAAAGGCTAGAAGCTGTAATGCAGCTAACGATGTGCATTGATAGGAAGTTCCTCACTAGGACTTCCATAGATCAATGAAATCTCAAGTTTGGACCATTCTCCCTTCCCCCCATAAAAATAATATTTAATAATCTGACTCAGCAACGGCATCTGAACCATGCAATGAAATAGCAAAAGCATGGGACTATCAATTGGAAGTGTTTACTAACTGAGTCAGTGCAGGTTACTTAAAATCTGGTCTTTAAATTCCAAGCATATCTAATGTAATAAAACCAAGTACACTGTTCTCATGACTACTAGATTGTTTCTCTGTTTCATTTGTATTCTATCCAGAACCTGGCCCATGGAAGATATTTAACAAATACTCAATGATTGATTGTGGATCATAGATCTGTGGTCTCATCAGTGTTGATGCACCTTCCAACCATGCAGCTTGTAGCCTATCCTTACCTGCAATGATTGTCTATGTCCTCTTATACAGGGCCCTATTCAACTCCTCTTGACACTCTAGGGACATTCATATAGCACATGGTCTATATGTTGGTTATCCCCAGTTATCACATATGAGCAGCTAGGTGGTACAGTAGAAAGAGGACTGGGCCTAGAGTCAGTAAGACCTGAGTTCAAATCCAGCCTCAGACATGGGCAAGTCACTTAACCCTGTTTGCCCCTGTTTCTCATCTATAAAATGAGCTAGAGAAGGAAATGGTAAACCACTTCAGTATCTTTGCCAAGAAAACCCCAAATGAAGTCACAAAGAATTGGATGTGACTAAAAAAATGAGTAAATATACTGAATTCTATGGAATTATAATGGCCAAGATTGGATCCAAAATGGAAATTGAAATAATTCTTTGTAGAAGATGAGGACTATAGGTAAAGAACCCTGTGAATAAGGTCAGCCTCCATCAATATGTTGGTTAATTTTGTTAAACTTTTTCCCACCATATTTTAAAAAATTCTTTGTTACAAGAGAGCTCTCTGAGAAGGGAAAGGGGTAAGATACATTAGGAAATATGTTTGTGTGTGTGTGTGTGTGTGTGTGTGTTTGTCCATGTTTGTCCTTTGTTGCTAAAGAAGACCATGCCATTGGAGAAATAATGACATGACTTGCACTTGACTTTGTTTTGAGTGAGGGAGGGTTGTGCAGGTTACCAGCCTCACTTCTCCTCCAGAACCATCTGAATCCAGTGACCAGATATTCATCAGGATGACTGGAGATGACTCAGGATGAGGCAGTTGGGGTTAAGGGACTTGCCCAAGGTCACAGCTAGTGAGTGCCAAGTGTCTGAGGTGAGATTTGAACTCAGATCCTCCTGATTCTTGCACTGGTGCTCTATCCACTGTACCACCTACCTGCCCCTATTAGGAAATGTAGTTAATGTAAAAAGAAATCAATAAAATTACTTTTTTTAAAAAATAAAACAGGGCAAAGTATCAAAACAAAAGAATATTGTTTAGCATGTGTGGTCTGATTTTTAAAGTTTAGGAATAATAATATACATAATACAGTATGGATACATAATAGTGTGTCTAATAAAAGGGTCCTGATGGAAACTCTAGTGTTAGTCAGTTAATAAGCATTTATTAAGCACCTACTATGTGCCAAGAATTGTGTTAAGCTTTAGGGACATAAGGAAAGGCAGAAGACTGTCCTTGCTCCTGGACTAAAGGGGGAGATGGGGTGGAAACTGGGGCACGTGTTTACTGTTTATATTTCTATTTACTCCTAGAGAGAGATGTTAAAAAAAACCTGGATACTAAATGAAAGCATTGATATGTGAATGAACTAAATTCTATTTATATACTGAGAGCTAGAAGGGACCTTAGAAATAATCTAGTTTACTAATTTTTGCAGATGAACAAACAGAGGCCCAGAGAGGTTAAATAATTTGCCCAAAATCACACAGAAGGTATGAGGCAGAGCTGAGGCTTTAGCCCAGTTTATTTGACTCTAAATCTAGCCTTCTTTTACTTACACAATTCTGATTACCATAGATTTGGATTCGAAGTACTTTTCAAAATGAGACTCTCCTTTTGGGCTCCTCTTGTGAAAAAGGAGAGAGGGAGTCATGCTACTGTCACGCTTTGCTTACCTGACTCATCTCTTCACTAGCAATATGAAATATTTTAGGGTTATGTAACTTTCATAAATGGCAGTCTGATAAGGACAAAGTACAATGAGGATAGGACTGTCACTTCCATCATTCTTATGCTATGAACTCTTTCATTCTAAAGCATGCTTTCTTCTAATTCACTACAACTTTCCACATGGTAACCACATCATCCTCCTACTATACACATTTGTACCCAATTTTTGGAACCCAAGCCCAGGTCTTTACATCCATCCCTATGATGTGTCATCTTGTTAGATTTGGTAAATTGTTCCAGTTTTAGAGATTATTTTTTTCGTGGGAGGAGGGGATGATTCTTATTTTGTCATGTGAAGTGCATATTTGCTAAGCTCTAAACATAGAGATTATAACATCATGAAAGTATGTTGAAAGGAGGAAAGAGGATATTGTAACAGAAAACACCAACAGAAAGCTCTGACGGTCAGCAGAGAGTATTTCCAAATAAAAGGAACTTAGGATGTTATTTTGCTACTGCATTTCCATCACTGCTCAGAAAATGCTTGTTTCCTTCTGAGTTCTTTGAACAGAAATCTTCTTGGAATGAGAAATAACCTTCAAATGGAAAAAGGTATTCCGACAGACTATCCTCCTTTAAGGATGCTTATTTCCTTTTGTCTGGATCTATATTTAAGAAGACAGCCGATCTGCAATTTGATCTCACATTAATATAGCATGGAAGTTTTCTAAAGCAATTTACCAGCCATTACTTCATTTGTCCTCACCACAACCCTATGAGGTAAGTTACTTTTTGGTTGGGTACTTTTTGCCCCATTTTGCCATTGAGGAAACTGAGGTTTAGTGAGGGTATCTCCCATTAACTTTATATTCATCTCGGATGTACATAGCTATTTATTTGTTGTGTCATGTATTAGAATGTAAACTACTTGAGGACAAGAGCCAAATTGATTGAAATGCTTAAGTAACATGACCAGAGTCACACTACTAATAAATATGCTGGTGGGATTAAAACCCAGGTTTTTTTTTAAATTCTAAATCCACTGACTTACCCTGTCATATGTCAGACTCTCTCTCTCTCTCTCTCTCCATATATATATATATATATATATATGTATATATGTGTGTGTGTGTATGTATGTGTGTATATATACATATATATATATGTATCAGAAAGGCACTGCTGATGGACAGAGCTGAGCCTAGAATTTAGTAGGAGGGGAAGAACTGCCTGGACTGCTTTTGGAAAGTTAAGTAGTATTTACAAATATTCCAAGCTGATCCCTGAAAAATGAATGCATTTTTTGTACCAATATATTCCCAGTGATATTGAGTCTATGAACCTTAGAACACCAAACTCTTTTTCATCATTTAGACTACACAGACATCGTCCATGATAGCGATAAACACTTTTGTTAAGCACCTATCACTCTCTTTTATACCTTTCTTGATACTGATAATCAGAGAATTATTAAGGATCCTATATGATATTAATATATGCTTAGGAGGTACCTTATTGGACTAGAGTTGCTTTTATAATGGACTAATCCAAACCCCATCAGGATCTTGTGTTCACAATACCTTTTGATCTATTATATAATTATGGCAGCCAGGTGGGATTCTTAGACCCTTACCAGCCCTGTGACCCAGGGCAGATCACTTACTCTCTGTCTGCCTCTGTTTTCCTTGACTGTTATATGGGGCTAATAATGACACCTACCTCACAGGGTTGCTGTGAGGGTAAAGTGAGGTAACATATATAAAGTGCTTAGCACAGTCTTTAAACCAAGTGCTTTCTTATTGTTCAGTTGTTTTTCAGTCATGTTTGACTCTTGATTATCCTATTTGGCGTTTTCTTGGCAAAAATACTGGAGTGATTTGCCATTTTCTTCTTCAGCTCATTTTACATATCAGGAAACTGAGGCAAAGAAGGTTAAGTGACTTGCCCACGATCACACAGCTAGTACATGTCTGAGACCAGACTTGAACTCAGGAAGATCAGTCTTCCTGACTCCAAGCCCAGTGCTCCATCCACTTTGCCACATAGTCGCCCATTTAATAAATACTTCCCCTCCCTTCCCTTCCCCTCCCTTCCCTTCCCTTCTTTTCCCTTCCCTTCCCTTCTTTTCCCTATGAAGATACATCTGCTGTAGAAAATGATTATTTTCAGAAGCCTGTATGTTTCCTTCTCATACTCATTTCTTGCCAGAGCCACTCTAAATACACATACAGATCATTCTCCTAAAATAGTTATAGAAATTGGGAAGCTTATTAGTATACAGCCAGTATTTATATAGCACTTTAAGGTCTTAAAGCCCTGGAAATATTTTATATCTCATTTGATCTGCACAACAATCCTGGGAGGTAGTTGCTATAATTGTTCTGATTTTATAGATGAGGAAACTGAGGATGAAGGAGGTTAAGTGAGTTGCCCAGAGTCACCCAGCCAGTATGTGGACAAGGAAATAGTTGAAGTCAGGACTTCCTGACTCCAAGGAGAGTGTTCTTACTTATTACACCACTTAGTTGTCTCATAGTTTTGTCCTCTCAAGGGTCCTTGGGGAGTAGTGCTACTGTCTGTAATTATTTTTTTCCTGGTCATTTAGATTCCTCCCTTCTTTCAAAAATCTTGAGATTGATCCTTTAAGGTTTTCAAAATTATGTAAATGAACTTCTGTATGTTCATGGGCGAGTTCAGGTGCTCTTTTTGACTTCATGGTGGCTACTTCTTTTTTTCTTTTTTTTTTCCTTTTCTGACTTCCTATTTATTTATTTATTTTTATTAGTCATTTTGTGAAAGAAAATATAGACCCTCCCCCCAAAAAAGCCAGTGGAAAAAAAAAGTGAAAAATATTATGGTTTGATTTGTATTCAAATTTCATTAGCTCTTATTTTGGAGGTGATTTTTTTTCATTTTTTTACGATGAATCCTTTGGAATTGTTTTGGATCATTGTATCGCTAAGAACAGCAAAATCAGTCATAGTTGATCATTGTACCATATTGCTGTTACAATATACAAATGGCTACGATTTCTACTTTTAAATTGGGTCTTGTATGATAAGGTCTGACTTTTGGGGAGATATGGTAAATTTATTCTATTTTTTTTTGTCAATTTGTTGTCCTCATTCCAGTTTCAGTTCTAATCTGGAAAATCCATCTTAGTGGTATCTTATAATAGGTTTTCTGTAGACCCCATTCTCCCCTCCATTCCTCTACTGTTTCGTAAAATAATACTACTCTGGAAGGCATAGGACCGTATCTCAAATCTCAGCTTTTCTTCTTGCTAACAGTGTGACTACGGACAAATCATTGAATATCTTTGGCCCTTAGTTCTTTCTTCCATAAAGTAAAAAGATTGGACAGATGATCTTTAAGGTTGCTTTGCCAATGAATTTATAATTAAAACTGGTTATTTCCCTTGACTGCCATTTCTTTATTTTTGTTGAGGAGATCAAGTATTTGTTGGCTGAGGATCTTTAGAGGGTTTCTTTTGAACTCTTTGTTATGATGACTGATTTCATATCAATTAAGCTTCTGTAGGAAAATATAATCTATCAACCAATCAACAAGTATTTATTTGACAAATACTTTGTACTAAGTACTGTGCTAAACGCTGGAGATATACACATTGTACACGAATGAAATAACACAACAACAGCAACAAAATGTAGAAATTAAAACCATCCCTCATATCAAGAAGGTTACATTATAAGAGGGGATGACAATATGGACCTATGTGTTTATATGTTATAGACAAAATATATATAAAGAAAGCTTAAAGGGGAAGGCACTAGCAACTGGGAGATTAGAGAAGAGCCTTTTACAGAAGGTGAATCTTGAAGAAAACCAGAGATTCTAAGAGGAAGAATTGAAGAAAGCAAGCATTCCAGGCATGTGGAA
Organism: Potorous gilbertii; assembly: GCA_028658325.1. Taxonomy (NCBI): domain Eukaryota; kingdom Metazoa; phylum Chordata; class Mammalia; order Diprotodontia; family Potoroidae; genus Potorous; species Potorous gilbertii. Next base: position 311,420,771 of record CM053771.1, on the reverse strand, counting down.
CAGTTAGAGTTTAAAAAAAAAAGGTACAGAGATTGCGTGAAAAACAAGAAGTTGGCTAAGGTGGCTGGATCATAGAGGTGAGCAGAGAAAAGGCAGCTAGGTGGCACAGTGGATAGAGTACTGACTTTAGAATCTGTAAAATGATCTGGAGAAGGAAATGGCAAACCAGTCCAGTATCTTTGCCAAGAAAACCCTAAAATGGGATCATGAAGAGTTAGAAACAGCTGAAAATGATAGGAAGGAGATAGGCTGTGAAGAACTTGAAAAACCAAACTTAGGAGTTTATACTTGATTCTCAAGGTAATAGAAGTTTAAGATATCTCTGGAATATCTAGTTTTAAATGTCCAGTAAGGTACTTGATTATGTAGATTTTGAATACAGTAGAGACACCAGTGCTTGATAGATTAGTGAGTCATTGCAGAGAGACAAGGGGAGCTAATAAATTTACCAGGACAGAAAATCCAGAAAGAGAGGAGAGAAGGCAACCCTGGACAGAGCCAAGGGATATATTTACAGTTAGGAGGCATTATGTGGATGATGAGCTAGCCAAAAAAAAAACAAAACAAAATCCTAGGAGTAGTCATACAGATAAGAGAAAAGTTATTGTATTTGTACATGGTGCCTTCTCATTTCTATTTTTTCTAATTTTGTGTCCACTTTGATCTTTTCTTTGACTATTCAGTGGTCTAGTTACACAGAGACAGGTGATTTTGAAATAATTTCCTCATCAGTAACCAGTTGTTCCCTGTTGAGACAGTGTCAGTGTCAGTGTGTGTGTGTGTGTGTGTGTGTGTGTGTGTGTGTGTGTGTGTGTGTGTGTTTACTGTTCTTTGCCACACCTAGCACTTTAAAACTCTCTTCTTGAAGCAAGTATCTAGCAATTACAGGCATGTGGCTTCTGAGTATTTTATAAACTGTTGATTTTGTTCATTTCTTAGTTCCAAGTCATATTTTCTTCCAGAATTAAAAAAAAATACTACTGACACTTCCCAATGACTCCTGAAATCATGTTTCTAATATATTTTTTGAAAGTTTTGGTTTCTTTGCTTATGTTCCTCTTCCAAGGCATGAGAATCATGTAATCTATGAAATGGTGTTTTTCCTTAACTTTGGCTATTGTATATTTCTTAGGAAATTGACTTTATGAACTTCTTCATTGCTTCTTGCAGGAGAACCTGTGAACTTTTCATGTATCAGCAACTTTCTTATGTCTTCTGGGTTTTTTTTAGGTCGAGAATATTAATTATTTATGTGCTACAACACTTCCAATCATTTATTATTTTTGAGTCATTTTAGTTGTGTCTGACTCTTTGTGATGCCATTTGGGGTTTTTTGGCAAAGATACAGGGATGGTTTGCCATTTCCTTCTCCAGTTCATTTTACCGATGAGGAAACTGGAACAAACGGGGTTAGGTGACTTGCCCAGGGTCACATAGCTAGTAAGTGTCTGAGGTTAGATTTGATTGTATAAAGATGAGTCTTCCTGATTCCAAGCCCTGTGCTCTATCCAGTATGCCACCTAACTGCCACTGGCGGCTCTAATACATACACTTCCAATCAAATCTCCAATCATATACTTTATCACCTCATTGATCATTGGAAAAGTATCCCATATCCTAGAATATTAAAAACATTCTTAATAATATCTAATTAAAATGGAAAATTCAATTTTGATGTTTGTAAAATATCTAAGAGTGATGTATTTCTTGTCATTATCACTACAGAAGGGCAAGTGGGCTTCAGGGAACTGAGATTCATTTTGCATTTTTCAATATTTCAAGGGTTGTCATGACCAAAGAAATCATTACCTCCTGGGTTACTGACTGGTGATGAACTTTATACTTAACTAAACTGGTCTTTAGATAATCTTTTCTCATCATTTTTTTCCAACAGACCTAAAGCCTCTGTCTGAACATCTAAATATTATATATAGATGACAAAAGGCACCATAAAAGCATAATTTTAGGTAGATAATTATTGTCATAAACTTTTAGTAGGGGGAATTGAGGCTAAGAAAAGCTGCTTTCCCCAGATTAGAAGACAAACTGATGTCAGTGTAAGAAATAAAACCTCAGAACTGTTGACTCAAGTTTTGCATCTATTTCTACTTGTACCAAGTCATACTTTTATCCTTTTAACTAAATGCTTCTTTTCCCAGTCATCCCTGGATACTAGATCTCAGCAGTAAAGAAATTTCATAAGAGAGTGAAATACCTTATTTATGCTTAAAGTAGAACAAAAAAAAATTGAAATGAGGCTCTCTGTGTCTAAGTGTATATGAAACACTTTTGGGAACAAGCTGTTTGTTGATTGCACCAAATCATTTTAATAATTTTGCAGGCCTCTGACTCAGATTTAACTTGTGCAGGAAGAGAACAGGTGCTTATTACTCATCCACATGTTGATGCAGGATGTGCTTTTATCATCTTTAAAGAAATGAATTTATAGGAGTCAGGGCCTGAAATACCCCAGGTTTTTTTTATAGTTATTTAAAGGCTTTCCTTGTGATGGAACCTAAAATTCTATGAAAAACATCGTCCAAGTAGTTATATTGGTGAATCGTGTTACTCAAAGGGATCTGTGATCTTACTGATTTGAAAGTTCTCTTCGACAATACAGATCACAATCTACCCACATCTGCCCATGCTGTGTGGCTCTTGTTCAGGATATCTCAAAAATCTGCCAAAGGACGTCCACCCACCATTCTGGAGGCCTTCTTTTATTTTCCTTGACTCCCTAATGGTCCCAGATATGTTTATATCACAAATTGGATTTCACCTTTCATCTCTTGCCATCACCACATGATGAATCTGTTTTCTTCCTGTCACACATTTCCTTGATGACATTATTTACTTCTGTTCTTGGAAGTTCCTCATCAGATCTATATTTTCCATTGTCCTCTATGGCAGTTTAAATTCTATAGAGATTGTTGTCTCACTGACATCCAAAAATAGTAGAATATTGGCAATAGTCAATTATAATTGCTAATATTTATATGATACTTTAACATTTGCATTTGATTATATAAAATGTATATATTTATACATATACTCACCATACAGGCTATAAATATATCTATAATGTTATTTTTCATCCTTTGTTTTCAAAGAAGACTGGTGATGTCACAGGGCAATGTCTTGGTTTTCACATGAATAAGTGAGCCAGAGTTGCACAAAGTTGTCTACCTCACTTTCTCTTCCTGAGTTACTGAAGTCCAGTGGCAAGATAGTGGGGTCATCAAGAGTCAGACATGACTGAAACTACTGAACAAATATTTGTTATGTATAATGTATATAAATACAACATTATATAATATACAATAATGCAAAGAACATCATATGTTATACACAACTTTAACATAAGATATACAGCAATATGGGGAAGCTAGGTGGAGCAGAGGATAAAATGGCAGACCAGAAGGCAGGAAAATTCAACTTCCTGAGTTCAAATCTCAGACCCTTACTAGTTGTGTGACCCTGGATAAGCCACTGAACTCTGTTTGCCTCAGTTTCCTCACCTGTAAAATGAGTTGGAGAAGGAAATGTCAAATCACTCCAATATCTTTGCAAAGGAAGTCCCAAATGGGGTGGTGAAGAGTCAGACATGACTGAAAAATGACTGAAAAACAATATACTATGTATATTGTTATATATCACATATAACCTATTATATATAACACATCGTTATATATAATACATTGTTATATATAGGTTATATACAATAATGTATAACACAAAAATGTATATATAGGTTTGACATATGCTATATTTATATAATGCTATATATAAAACATGTAGTAATATATATGTATATATTTATATATATATATATATTTATGTAGCTTTAATAGATTAAAATGCCATTAAGATTTTTGGAGCACCCTGTATGTGTGTATGTGTATGTAATTTGATCCTCACAACAACCTCTATGGTAAGTCCTACTATTATTCCTCATTTTACAGATGAGGAAATTGAGGCTGAAAGAGTTTTAGTGCTTGCCCAAGGTCACATGGCTAGTCTGTGGAAGGATGTGAATTCAAGTCTTCCTGATTCAAAATCCACTTTTTCTTTCCAAGTCCACTTTTTTATCCACTTTTTAATTTTTAATTTTATCCACTCTGCCTTGGGACTAAAAAAGAGGACTTTCATTTCCTTGAGAAGCATGATGGTGAATCGCTTTATAGGATTAAAAAAATATTTTTTCATAATGTACAATGACCCATAAGGCTAGCAAACATTTTTATTCCCACATCACAGGTGAGGAAAATGAGTCACCAAGCCGTTAATGTTGCCCATTAAATCAACAATAGGTAGGCTTTGTTTCTTATATCCCTGCAGATGGCTCATGTCACAATACTGTAGAGTCCGGTTTATCATGCTTTGCCAGCATTCTTTTGTGTGTGTTGGGGTTATATGTGGCACTTGGGCTAGAAGTTCTTTAAAGGGACAGAGCTTTTCATTTCATTTTCAGTGTAGTGCATTAATATTTATTTAAGTTTTAAAGCAGTATAATCAAAAAGGAGTTGTGCCTCCTTCCTGGGTAGAACTGCGAAGTGTTTGCTCCTTCTAGCCATGTTTATAATAAATAGTGATAATTATGCCACCTCATACCTATATGGTACCTTAAGGTTCACAAAGTCCAGAGATCTTGCCTGTGAAGTCACTGGTATAAGTATTTTACTGCTTTCTTATGGATAGGAAATAGAGAATTGAAATAATTTGGCCAGGGATAAGTGGGAATCCTTGTATACTTAAAGCTACAAAGTATATAAACTATGTTTTCCATGTGAAATTTCTCAGCTACAAAGATCTCTAGTATTTCTACCTTCCTACACACTTATTTTTGTTCATTTTGAACAAAATTCAAAAGTAATAAACATTTATTAAGGGCCTTCTATGCACAAGGCTCTTTTGCTAAGTGTCTGAGGATACAGAGGTGAGATCTTCCCTCAAGTAGCTAACAATTTAATACTGACAGCAAAAGTTAAATATGGTACAAATGAAACAATGCTGGGGCAGGTATGTAGCACAGTACACAGAGTTCTGGGAGTGGATCCAGCAATTTCAGAGTTCAAATCCAGTCTTAGATACTTATAAAACGTGTCACCTAACCTCTGTCTGCCTCAATTTCCTCCTCTGTAAAATTAGGATATTAATAATAACACCTGTCTCTGAAGGTTGTTATGAGGATTAAATGAAATCCTATTTGTAAAGTTTTTAGTGCAGTGCCTGGCACACAGAAGTGCTGTATAAACATGAGATTTTATTATGTAGAAGTCTAGGTAAAGTGCTATAGAAAACCTGAGTATGGAGAGATCATTTTCAGCTCTGAGAGTTAATTCATGGAGAAACTGGCCCCTAAGTTGGGTTATAAAGGAAAAGAAAGATTCCAACAGACGGGGCATTTGTTCCAGGCATGAAGACATGAATAAAGGCAGAAAGGTGACAGAGAAGAGAACAATATGTAGGAGTTCAGTTTCACTAGATTGTAGAGCTCATGGAGAGTCTGCCGTGGCTTAGTCTAGTGGTTCCCAGTGTTGTTTGCTCCTTGAACCTCTTTCAACAACATAAAAATGTTGAGAAATCTCAGGGTAATCTAACATACTACTCATAGTGTTCTTTCAGATTTATAAAGTGTGCAAATAACAATCATGATCATTTTTGCCTGAAAAAGCTCCAAATTAAAGTTGACATTATATGTAATTATGAGGGTGAAATAGAAAATTTTATTCTACCTATAACTATGACAACTTTAAGTATGAAATTATAAAATTCCAATTAGAAAATAATTATAAATATTTTATGTGGGACATTTTGTAAGAAGTAAAAGAAGTGGAACAGGGAAATGGTGCACTGACCCTGGAGTCAAGAAGACCTAAGTTTAAATTTGACCTGAGATATTTGCTATCTGTGTGATCCAGACAAGTGTCTGTGTATCCAGACAAGTCACAACTCTAATTGCCTCTCCCCCAAAAAAAGAATCAAAAGAAGTAATTTAGTAAGACTTCATGTATTTATAACTACCTACAGGATTTCATATTGAATTTATTTGTTAGAAATTATATTGAATGTAAATAACATTTTAGTGAAATAAGTTAACAACTTGGAAGATGTTTAATATAATAATCTCATATAAACCTAATTTTAATTAATTATTATGTGATTTTCTATGACTTTATTAAGTGATTTGAAATTTTTTTAGGTTGTTGATATCTGGTTTTTCTTCTTTTGAGAACTCGCTATGATCAAGAAGAAACATTTATTAATTTTCACGAAGCGTGAGGCACTGTGCTAAGTGCTAGAGATACAAAAAGGCAAAAATGATCCCTCTCTTCAAGGGGCTTACATTTTATGCAGGGAATATAACATGCAAGCAACTCCATGTACATACAAGAGATGTACAATGTAAATGGAAATTAATCTTAAAGGGAAAGCACTAGCATTGAGGGGCACTAGGAAAGCTTCTTGCAGATGGTAGGATTTAAACTGAGTCTAGAAGTAAGCCAGGGAATTCAGGAGGCAGAAAGTAAGGTAAGAGGAGAGAGTATCCCAGGCACAGGGGACAGTCAGTGAAAAGATATGGAGTCAGGAGATTGAATTGTCTCTTCAAGGAACAGCAAGAAGGTCATTGTTGCTATGTTCTAGAGCATCCAGCAGGGAATAAAATATAAGAAATTTGAAAAGTTAGGAAGGAGCCTGTTGCTTTGTTGCTGGCTTTGAAAGTCAAAGCATTTTATAGAACAGTCTTCATATCCTTGACCTATGGAGGAATGACTCTTATTCTTATATATTTGAATCAATTTCCTATGTATCTTGTGCACCAGAATTTTATCAAATAAATTTGTTATAGATATTTTCCCCAGATAATTTTCTTTCTTGTAATTTTAGATGCATTGCTCTTGTTTGCACAAAACTTTTGAATTTATGTAATTGAAATTGTCCATTTTATCTCCAGTGATCTCTGTTTCTTGTTTGGTCAAAAACTTTTCTTATACTCCTAACGGCAAAAGGTATCTCCTCCTCCGGTCCTCTATTTTGTGTATGGTGTACCATTTTATTTCTAGTTCATATCTTCATTTTGAGATTACTATGATATGTGGTGTGAGATCAGATTTCTCCCAGATTGCTTTCCGGTTTTCCCAACAGTTTTCAACAAATGATGAGTCCTTGCCCTAATAACTGAGGTTTGGTGGTTTGTGGAACTCTGTGCTATTATGTTAATTTGTTTTTGTGACTTGGGTCCTACTCTGTCCCACTGCTCAACTTTTGCATTTTTTAACCAATACTAATCATTTCTGATGATTATTGATTTGTAATGTAGTTTGAGATCTGAAACAACCAGGTGGGCATTTTGCCTACTTTTACCATAATTTTCTGTAATATTCATGAACTTTTCCAGATGAATTTTTAAAAGTATTTTTGTAGCTCTGTTATCATTTTTGTAGCTTGATTGATAGGTCACTAGGAAAAAAGTATTTAGGTCATATTGCCATTTCTATTATATTGGCTTAGCCAAACCATATACAATTATCTCTCCATTTACTGAGGACTGTTATTATTTCTATTAATACTTTAGCATTAGTTATGTAAATCCTGTGTATGTCTTGAAAGGTAGATTTCCAAGTACTTTATACATTCTATAATGATTTTGAATAAAATTTTTTTCTATGTCTTCCTGCTGGAGTTTGCTGGTAATATAGAGAAAAGCTTATGTTTTATGTAGGTAATTTTATATCTTGCCACTTTCCTAATAATTTCAGATAATTTTAGTAAAGTTTTTAAGGTTCTATGTGAAGACCATCATATCTGAAGGAGAAGCTTTTCAGCCTCTTTGCCTACACTTAGTCCCTCTAGAATTATGTAGAATAATAGTTGTGGTCATGGGTATCCTTTATTTACCCTGATTATACTAGAAAAGTGTCTAGCCTTTCTTTGTTAAATATCATTCTGGCTCTAGGTTTAGATAGATATTATATTATCCTATTAAGGATTAAATTATCATTTATCCCCATGTTTTTGATGATTTTGAACATAACTGGTTGTTATATTTTGTCAAAAACCTTATGCATTTATCTATATAAGCATAAGATTTTTATTTTTGTTATTAACATAGTCTGTTATATTGAAAGTTTTCCTAATATTTAATCAACCCTGAATTACTAGTATAAATTCAAGCTGGTAGATAATCTTTTTAATATGTCACTATATCCTCTTTGCTAATATTTTATTCAATGTTATTGCATTGATACTACTTTAGTGACATTGATCTATAGTTTTTTCCCTTCTTTTGTTTCTCCCTGATTAAGGTTATCAAAACCACATGTGTATCATAGAAATAATTTGATATTATCGCTTCTTTTTCCACTTTTGCAAATAGTTTATGTATTATTAGAATGAATTGTTCACTGACTGATAGAATTCACTTGTAAATCCATTTGGATTTTTCCTTAATGAGTTCATTTATGGCTTATTCAATTTATTTTTCTGATTGGGTTATTTAAAGTTTCTATTTCTTATTCTGCTAATCTGAGTATTTTGTGGGTTAATAATTGTCATTTTGACTTGTTATCAATTTTTTGGTATGTAATTGGGCATAAATAATTTTTAATATTGTCCTTTATTTCCTCTTCATTTCTTGTGAATTCTTTTTCATTTTTAATATTGATATCTTAGCTTTCCTCATTCTTTTTAATTAAATGAACTAAGCTTATCTGTTTTATTTTTTTTCAAAAAAAAACCCAAAGTATTTTATTTTGCTTTTAGTTTTATTACTTTCTTCTTTGATTTTTAGGATTTCTAATTTTGTGTTTATTTGCTTATTTATTTATTTGTCTGGTGTTTTCCTAATTTTTTTGTTGTTGCTTCATGTCCAGTTCATTAATCTGTTCTTTTTATTTTGTTGACAAAAGAGTATAGTGATAATAAGTTTTCCTTCCAAACTATTTTGGCTGTATCTTGAAAGTTTTGCTATGTTGTCTTGTTGTAATTTTTCCTTTATTAAATCATCTATTGTTTCTATAAATTGTCCTTTGGCCCAACAATCCACTAGGATTAAATTACTTCATCTCCATTTTGAGTTTGAATCCTTTTTCAAAGACTTGTTATTGATTATAATTTTTATTACACTATGATTAGTTAATTTCTTTAATATTTCTGTTTTCCTGCATTTGCTTATGAGATTGTTAAGCCCTTGCACACTGTCAGTTTTCAAAAGTTGTCATACATAGTTGAGAAATATGCATGCTTCTTTCTATTCCTATACAGTAATCATCAGAGATCTATCATATCTAATTTAAATGTTCACTTTTGATTTTGGCAGAATCTGTCAAAGGTCCGTGAACTCATCATTATAGTGCTAATGAAGGCTTGCTCCCTTCCTCCCTTGGAATTTTGGTCAGGGTGCTACTGGGGGCTCCTGTGAAATCTTTGGTCAGATTGTTCCTAAGGGCTACTGACCTTAGTACTTGAGTTTGTACTGGTGTCCCTGGCAGGGCCCTTCTTCCAGCATCCACAGTTCCTGGTTATCTTTTATGTTCTCCTACCTGAAGGAACCTGATGCCTTTCTATGAATTTTTTCATTATTATTCAATATGGTTTTCCTTTTAGATCATTTTTGGACTATATGTGGGGAACACTGGCCACCTCTATTACCTTTCATGTGCATTACAGCAGCGGTACAGTCAGTGTTCTATAAATCAAAAGCAGTTCTTATTATTCCTTATCTTGAAACTCTTTTTTGGTTTTTGTGAAAGTTTGAATGAAAATTACTCAATTTGCAAACATATACTGTATTTGAAATCCTGTGCTGATGGCTGGCAAAAAGGTCATGGAAGAAGAGATGGTCCTGGAGTCAGAGACGCTGGTTTCTTAATTGATAAAATGGGTATGATGCTCTGTCACTGGGTATAAAGTGCTTTGTAAGCCTTTGTAAATTGTTACATAAATGTAAGCTATTATTATTGTCCAAAGCTACTGTTACTATCCATTATCTCCTGTGGGCTTGCCATCTAATGAAAGAATTGATACATACAAGAATAACCGTAATGAAATTGTAACATGATAAAGAATTTCTTTGATCTGTATTTGCTATTATTATTAAATGACTGCTGCTAACATTGCAGCTAAATATCCTCTTTTGCTCTGCCTTTAGGTCCTTTATAATCTGACACCAAAATACTGATAAATGGAGGCTTACTTTTTTGTATTCTTAGAAATACACCCTTCATTCAGAGTTTTAATCCATCCTCAGATATGTATCAGCTTTGTGTGACTTAATCTTAACAAGGCAATCAGTTTCCTCAAGTGTCAAATGGGGATAATAGTAGCACTTAACTTCCCAAATTTGTCAGGAGAGTAAAATGAGATAAAAATTACAGGGCATGTAGTCCAGCGCCTAATACACAGTAGGTGCTTAATAAATGCTTGTTCCCTTCCCTTTCCTTCATTCTTCCCTACCTCAAAAACTCTTGCCATATTTGTTCTCACCTCTGTGCTTTTGAACAAGTTGTTCCCTGTCCTCGCCATTCCCTAGTCTTAAAGACCCAATTTGAATTCCACCTCTTCCGAGAAGTTTTCCTTCACCACTCCAATCCTCATTGCTCTCCATCCCTTTTGAATTCTCCCAGTGCCTGCAGTCTCTGGCACTTAATACGCTAATTTATACAAATTGGGGTTTTTTGGCTTTGTTTTACACTAATTTTTTTTCATTTTAATTGTGTTTACGTTAGGATATTGTAAATCTTTTGAAGGAAAAGACTGAGTTTTGTGCTTCTGTACTGCACATAACCCCAACATTCTTGATCATAGAATATTTGATGCTGAGTAAATTATTGTTGATTGGTTTCTAGAGCAGAAAGAAAAAGGCAAATCTAACACAGCTGTCAGTAGGAGGCAGAGTGTGTAAGCAGGTAGTTGATCCGAGAATTCAGTTCAATTTAGATTGAATTCCATTCAACTCACAGCATCTCAGAGTTGGAAGAAATCTAGTCTATTCCCTACCTAAATGTGAATCTTTTTTTTACAACATACCAGAGGTAGTAATCTAGCACCTGAGGTTTTTAAGCTGGGATCCAGGAATTTGTATTAAAAATATTTTGGTAAGTGTGTGGTGTCACTCTAAAGGCTTGAGAAGGAAAGGAAGATTAGAGAATTTTTCTGTTTGAAAGGGGAAAAAAATAGAAAGTAGACAAGGGTAACAGATATAAGGAAGCAACTGGTCACTAGAAATGTTACAGTGTAAAATAATTCCTTGATTTTGCAGGTAACTGAGAATTAACTTCATGTCCTTTCTCAACTGCATATATAAAGGGCTGAAGAAAGATCAGGACAAAAAAACAGGTATCTTTTTCTCATATGCTGTAAGACTCAGAGAAAAGTAGAAAACTCAATTCTGTTTTTTGGAAAAAATTTTTCCCCTATACTTCCCCTGCCACCCTCCTTTATACAGTTGTATGATTCTGTTGGCAGGAGGCAGAAGGACTTCACAGGAAATGTAAAAACAAAATCTAAAAGCAAACCTGGAATCTCATGAAATTTTAAGTGAGTTTTCTACTTGAAAAAAATCTGTTCATGACAACACTGACATGACTCCTTCCAAGGATTCAACTCCATTCTATTTGATAGACATTCATTCAATGTATAATATGTGCTGGGGATATACAGATGAAGAGTAACATAGTTCATGTCCTCAAAGACTTTATCATCTAAAAATATACCAGCTACACACATGAATATGGGATAAATGAGAAAGTGATGGGATTCCAAAGAATGATAAAGCATAACTTTTATACTTGAGTCTATGGTCTAGTAAGGGACATAAGAAACACATAAACAATTTTAGTAAAGGTAACCTGTGAAAGGGGAAGAAGTATAAGACAATACTATGAGAGTTCAGAGAAGGGACTACATAATACAAGTGGAATTAGAGAAGGGAGAGCTCAATGTAGGTGTCAAGTGATCTCTCATTTATCATCATATCTTTTGTAGAATCTTTGCAAGCTTTTAAACATAGGAGGGACTAAATCAACATTTCCCTAATCAATGATGTTTCTTATTATAATCCATGGCACAGAACCCTCAGGCTCTGGACTTATTTGGACTGGGTTCAATTTCAGGGATAGTACTCACAACCAGTGACTAGTGTTCAGTGCCTCCAACCAGTTAAATCTAGGCAATTTCAGACTATAACTTAAATATAACTAATGTTTAACACTCCATAGATGTGGTTTAACATGATCTCTACCTCCTCTATAAGTAATCAAGATTAGTCAGTCAGTTGATCAATAATCATTTATTGTTGTTGAGTTACATCCAATTTTTCATGATCCTATGGAACATAGCATGCCATTACTGTTCATGGGGGTTGGCAAAGATACTGGAGTGCTTTGCCATTTCCTTCTCCAGTGGATTAAGGCAAATGGGATTAAGTGATTTATTCCAGGGTTCCACAGCTAGGCAATGTCTGAGGCAGGATTTGAGTTCAGATTTTCCTGATTCCAAGCCCAATCCACTATCCACTAACTACTTCCAAACATTTTTTTTTAAATAACTTTTTTCTTAAAATATTTTAAAACATTTTTATTTAAAGTTTTGAGTTCCAAATTCTATCCCTTCTTTTCCTCTCCCCTCCCTTAGATGGCAAGCAGTAAGATATAGGTATCCAGGAGCATTATTTTCCACATTAGTGCAAGAAGACTCAACTAAAAAGAAAAAAATGGAAAAAATGGGGAAAATAGTATGGTTCGGTCTGTGTTCAGTCAATACCAGTTCCTTCTCAGAAGGCAGATAGTATGAATCATCATTAGTTCTTTGGAATTGTCTTATATCACTGTATTGCTGAGAACAGGTAAGTCACTCGTTCTTCAACGAACAATATTGCTGTTACTGTGGACAGCGTTCTCCTGGTGCTTTTTTCACTTCACTACGCATAGTTCATGTAAGTCTTTCCAGGTTTTCCATAAATTGTTCTGCTTGTCATTCCTTATATACAATAGTATTCCATTACAATCATATATCACAGCTTGTTCAGTCATTCCCTAATGGATGGGCATTCCTTTGATTTCAATTCTTAGCCACTTCAAAAAGAGCTGATATAAATATTTTTTGTACAACAGGTTCTTTTCCCTTTTTTGGGATGTCTTTGGTATATAGACCTAGCAGTGGTATTGCTGGACTAAAGGATATGGCACAGTTTTATAGCCCTTTGAGCACAGTGGCAAATTGTTCTCCAGAAAGGCTGGATCAGTTCAGAATTCTATCAGCAATGCATTAGTGTCCCAGTTTTCCCACATCCCCTCCAACAGCCAACCTTTTACTTTTTTGCCACATTAGCCACTCTGATAGGTGTGAGGTGATACCTCAGAGTTGTTTTAAATTTCATTTCTCTGATCAATAGTGATTTAAAACATTTTTCATATGAATACAGATAGCTTTGATTTCTTTGAAAACTGCCTGTTCATATCTTTGACCATTTACCAATTGGGGAATGACTTGTATTTGTATAAATTTGATTCATTCTTTATAGGTTTGAAAAATGAGGTCTTTAATAGAGATTGTGCTGCAATTTTTTTCCCTGGTTTTCTTCTTTCTTTATAATTTTGGTTACATTGGTTTTGTTTGTGCAAAAATGTTTTAAATTTATAATCAAAATGTTCTTGTAACCAAAATTACAAAATTTACATTTTGTAATTCTCTCTGTATCTTCTTTGGTCTTAAGTTCTTCTTGTATCCATAAATCTTACAGATAAACACTCAATCTGATGGCTTTAATTTTCCCAGGATTGGAAATGTACTTGAGGATATTAGATGGCAACCAATGGCAACTTTCTGTACAAATCACAAAACAGAATACAAGATAAAAATGCAGGTCTTTGACTTGCCCATATTATGGATTAGCCTTCCCTGCTTTTCCCTAAGCTTCAAGGGCATATGCACCATTGTTTTCTCTCTCTAATTGACTGCCATTCACTGCTCCGGATTTCAAGTTTTAATACTTGCCATCAGCCAATCTTTCATAAGCATTTATTCTTTTTTTAACCAGTTTTTATTTGAACTTGTAATGGTTCCTTATTTTTTATTTTGTAATTTAGAAGAGAATTAAAAGTGTAAAGCCCCTGTGAAAGGCTGGATTCCAAGACTTGAATTTGGGGTTGCTAGTAAGGCAATCCTAAGGCAGTTAATGCTACCCAGGAACTCTCCATTTTTCTCAACCAAAAGACTAGATTCTGGGAACTTGCTATTCAGGAACTTCTTTCTTCCTTTACCCAATAAACTAGGATTCAGCAATGCTCAATATGTCTCTAGAAATTTTGGACTTAGGAACTCTCACCACTTTGACTATGGTTACCATAACGTTGAGAACATGTCTGCCTCTACCACAGGCTTCCAGGGCCAGGTCCAAGGAATGGGGTCCAGGAACACAAATCTGTCTGCTATTATTTCTGGAGCCTGGGGTGGGGTTTGTTGGTCAGTGCCTGAGGATTCAGGAAATATGGTAACTGAAAAAAAGGTAAGAGATTGAGTGTGTGATAAAGATTCTCTTGTATAGTCAGTAGAAAATGGGCAAGGGGAGGAGGATGGTGGCACTTCCCACCACTCAATTTGTCCCCTATAATTTACAGTGAGTTCAGAATGGGTCAAATGGTTTTGTAACCTCTCTTCCTTGGGAGATGGTATCAAAGGTTAACCAACTTATAAGCATAACAACATGTTGATCAGAAAACTTCCTTATTTAACTTCCTACATATGTTGGGTAGAAAAATTTTACATAGAAAATCTGCCACCAGTTTCTCTCCTTGTGTCTGACTGCATTGTTTAATAAATCCTCTAATAAAGTCCTAATATGTTGTGTCAGCTTGGCCAGGAAGTCACCCAAGATTTTCAGTCTATGCCAGAGGAGATTAAGCCCTGGCTTGTTGGAGAGACAAGAGTATGGGTCATACACAGTGTGCATGTATCAGTTCTATAGGAAATAGCTTACAGAAACTATATTCTGAAAGTCTTATCATCAGGTTGGAAACAGAATGATCCCTTTTTTTTCAATCATGGCACCTATTGATCTACCATCTACAAAGTGGTAGAAGAGTTGAGATCTGGGTCACTAGAGGGAAGGCTTACAAAAATGAAATAACAGATCCCTGAAGTATTTGCAATATATTCATATCTCCCATTCTAAAGTTTCTAAAGTGGTTGACAATTTTTCTTTCTTAAAAAGCCTAAGAGGGACAAATGGTTCATTGTGTGTGTTGTTCTTTAACTTTTTCCTTTGGGTCAGAGACTTTTTCCTACCTCTCCACTTTGTGTAATTTAGTTTAATGACTTACTTCCTTTGAGGGATATTTTAAAATTTAAAGACACAGACGGGGTCACTTAGTCCCTCGAGCCAACCAAGTCTGGAAGAATGTCTTGATAACCTTACAAAGAGAAACTAGCTTAACTTGCATTAGGAAGGGGTTAAGATGTTGCTGCTACCAGAGTGGGGATTAGCAGACCCTCTTGCCTAGCCCTCTTAAGTCATTATTTACTCCATTTATATATTTGGCTTGTTCTGGCTTCCTTCTAAGATCTAGCCCAGGATGGTTGATGAATAGAGGTAATTCCTGTGGGGAGTCATTCACATTATTTTAATGTCAGGAGAAATAAAGGAAGGTCTCTAGGCAGACCATCCGTGTTGAACTACAGGAGAAAATGAAGGAATGCTATGCAGGATAGAGATGAGCAGGCAACAATGGATTGTAATCTCCACTACTGGAATAAATAACCAAATCACTGAGAATAATACTCCATTTGGAGTGTTAGGGAAAAGAGCCCGACTGTTGCCCTACTCATAGGATCATAGATTAAGAGCTGGGAGGGATCTCAGAGATGTCTAGCTCCTTCGTAAGTGTCAATTGTCCACTAGGAGTGCCTGGGGATGTGATGAGGAAACTGAGGCACATAGAGGTCAAGGTGACTTGCCCAAGGTCAAACAGCTAATAAGTGTGGGAGCCAAGATTTAAACTAAGGCCTTCAGGACTTCCTCTGCCCTCTCCCCATAAGTACTCCCCCTCTTGTCAGTCTTTGATAAGCTGTTTTTATTTTTAAACAGAAATGATTCCTTCCAAGTCTTAAAGAAATATAATAAAATTTATGCAGCGTTATTGTGAGGGTTGTACATGTCCTCCTGGAAAGTCTTACTATGCTAGGTAAGGTAGGAAGAATGTACAGTATAATGGAAAGGACACAGGAATAGGGACTTAGTCCTAATTTTGTCCCTGATCTGTCTGTTTAGGCTGGACAAATCATTTACATCTTTGGACTTGGGCATTCCTAAAATCAGCTTTGGCTAGATAATCTCTAGTGTCCCAGCTAGCTTTGTAATTCTACGAGTTATGATACATCATTCCTGTCAATGCCCAGCCCAGTCCTGTGCACACACAGACACACACACGCACATACACATACACACACACATCACACAGACACACACGCACATACACATACACACAGAGACACAGACACACACATCACACACGCACAGACACATCACACACACTCAGACACACACACGCACACACACTCTCTCTCTCTCTTTGAGAGTGGGGCTCTAACGGCGTCCGCACTCTCCACGTTGGGAGGACTCCACCCGCACAAATTTACAAGGCTGTCCGTCCCCTCTGAGCGCTGAAGGGGAACCATAAGAACAGAAGGGCTGCGCTTCTCCGTAGGATCTGACCCCATCCGTGGGAAGCAGGGCCCCGGGCGCAAACGTCCGCGTCGGGCTGAGGCGGTCACAGGCGGGCACCTGCCGCGGCCCCGGAGGCGGGGCGGACGGCCCTCCCAGGCCCCGCGCGGACGGTCCTCCCAGGCCCCGCACGCACGGCCGGCCGGTCCGTAAGGCCGGACTTCTCCAGAAGCAGGCAGGCAGCGCAGCCCTGCGCCCGTCCCGGCGCCAGGAGGACGAACTTCTTCGCGCCCTCTCCTCCGTACCCGCTCCCCAATAGGTGTGTGCGGCCAAGAACGGGCAGGGCCCGCAGGTGGAGCGCGGGGCCGGGGCGGGGGAGGTCACCTGGGCGGCCCGGGCGGGCAGTGGCTGCGCGCTCGGAGCGCGCGTGGAAGCCGGGGGCGGGCCGAAGGCTCGGAGGGTGTGCGGGCGTGTGGGAGGGAGTGCGGGGCTCCTAGTGGTCGCGGCCCGGGGATCCCCGGCCTCTGATTGGCTAAAATGGCGCCTCTCTCTGTTTCCATGTGGTAGGAGCTGCCGCGGCTCCACATTAAAGGAAGGGAAAGGGGGAGGGGAGGGGCCGGGAGCCAGCCTGGAGGAGAGAAGGCGAAGGAGAGCCGGGGAGCGCGGGCAGGGGGGCCGGCGGCGGGCGGCGGGCGGCTGGCGGAGCCGGGGCGGACGCTGCCGAGGGGCTTGCGGGGAGAGGCCGGGCGGGAGGCGCGGCCCTTGCGCCTGCACGGTCCGGCGGCCGCGGCTGTCTCCGGGATCCCCGCCTCCCCGCGCGCTTCCTCGCCTTGGCCGGGTTCCCTCCGCCTGCTCGCGGGCGGCCCATGGAGCAGGGACCTGCGGCGGCGAGCGCCAGCGCCCCTGCGGCGGCTGCGGCGGCGGCTGCGGGGGCCGCGCCGTCGGGGGCCTCGGCGGGGGCCGGCGCGGGCTACTGCCCGGTGCCGCTGCCGCTGAGTGACGGCGAGCAGCAGTGCTACTCGGAGCTCTTCGCGCGCTGCTGCTGCGCCTCGGCCGCCGCCGCCTCCTCCGGACCCCCGCAGCCGCCTGCGGAGGCGGGCAGGGCAGCCCCGCTCTCCGGAGCCGCCGCCGCGGGGGCCAGCCAAGTGGGAGACCTGTTCAGGGCGTCGCAGCTGCCGGCTGAGACCCTCCACCAGGTGGGTGAGGGCGCGCCCCCGGGCCGGGCCGGGAGGAGGGGAGGGGCGGCGGAGGAGATGCGCGGGGCGCTGCCCAGGCGGGATGGGGCCGGCTGCACCGCGGGAGGCGGCGCGGGCTCGGACCCCCTCCCCGCGGGCCCACGCACATCCCCGCGAAGGTGCCGCTGCCCGCCCCCGAGCTGCGCCCTCTCCACTTCCATCCGACGTTTGGGGGATTGCTTAGTCTGCCCTCGGGGACCGAAAGTTTGCTGGGTTGGGGCGGTGGGGGTTTGCCTTTGTTTGGCCCGCTCCCTCCGTGGCCGTGGTTTCTCCGGACGGACTTGGAAGACTATCCCCGTGCGTGGGAGGGGGCGAACGCGAGAGGACTGGGGAGGACAGGAGGGCTGTGTGTCCGTTTCTGCTTGTAGCAGCGGATACATCGGACTTCCTCCGGCTGGGTCCTGGCGTGGTTGCTCTTCCAGAGAGCTCGAGAACTGATCGTACGAAATTTTCTGAATTAAATTCAGACTTTTGGGTTAAATTAAGGGAGTTGGAGGGAGATGGGGAAGGCCAGGCTGTTGACTTTCTGAATTCTTGTGGGACGCTCCAGACTTTCCATGGATTGAAGCCTTTAGGAACGTGTGCTCCGCCTCCTCTTCTGCTTAGACCTGGTTAAAAGAGCCCCAGGGCTTGATTTAAATAATGGAAGAAAAGCCTATCGGGCACCATCTTTTTGTTTTTTCTCTGATTTTCTTGTTCAGGTGCTATTTGAGCCCTGTGGATGTTTTGCTGCTGCCCACCTTGAGTGGTGTAGTATCATTTTTGGCATCCAGCTGTGAACTGGAGAAGGGTCTCTGACATACTGAATTTCAGAACTTCTTACATTAATTTGACTTTAGCATATTCAGAATACTCACACGAGTCGTGTGGTGGCGAGACAGCTGAATTGGTGACCGTGACAAGGCAGATAATATCATGCAGATAAATAATCTTTCTCTTTTAAAAGTTTGTAGGTATGTATTACACCCATGTTTACCCAGTCTTCCTTTAGCCAGTGTGGTTGGTTGGTCCTTTTCTTCCCCATCTGCAGAATTCAGGATTGTTTTAATCTTTAAAAAAATCAGTATATTAATGATATTAGCAATCACAGCCTCTGCCCATTACTAGCTGCGTGACTCTGGGCAAGTCACTTAATCTCCGTTTTCCCATTTCAGTAAAATGGGCATGATGATACTAGCACCTACCTCCCCAGGTATTTGTGAATATTAAATGAAATAATATTTGTAAAGTCCTTAGCACATTGCTAGCACATAGGAAGTGCTATATAAATATTAGCTGCGATGATGCTGATAAGACTGATTGTGAGGCACTGATGGACACTGGATAAAATTCTGGAGCCTAGGAAGGTCTGAGTTCGGGTCTTGCCTTAGAAATGTGTTAGTTGTGTGACCCCAGTTGTTTGCCTTAGTTTCCTCATCTGTAAAATAGGGATAATAGCAGTTACCTCCCAAGGTTTTTGTGAGGAACCAAATAGATAGTCATTGTAAAGCATTTATCCTAGGGCACAGTCGGCACTCTATAAATGTTAGCTGTTACTACTACTACTGCTACCACCACCACCACCGCTACCACTACTACCATCGCCAACCCCAAATTAGCATACTCATTCTTGTTGCTGGACTGACTAGGCTAAAAAATACGTACTTTTTAATCTCCTTTTCCTTCTGGTCTGAGGCACATCATTTTATAGGTAAGCAAACCATGTCACCTGAAGTAAAATGACAACTCACCTCAGTTATATGGATTCAGAGAATATCTTTAGAAAGTCACTTTGAGCCCATAGTGGGGCAGGGGTGGAGGGGTGGGGGCAGGAAGCTGCTCTCTAAACACAGATCTTTATTATTAAAATTAAATAAGGTTGTAAGAATGTCTACCAAACCCTTATTAAATCAGTTTGATAACACCCACAGGAAGCTGAGAGATAAAATACTCTACCACCTTCTCAGTTATGGGGGAAGAAATGACAGGACCAAACAAAGTAGGTCACACAGTAAGTCAGTGACAAAGTTGGGAACAGCATCATGTTGTGGTGCCAAGAAATTCATAGTGTGATGGGTGAAGGTGGGAGCGGGGGAGGAAACATTAAATTTCACCATGTTGTTTGTCAACTTTTGCCTTCCTAAGACAGAGGGTCTTTAAGGATGTGAGTATCAAAGTTCTGTTTCAAGGTGTGTGGTTAAAAAGAACCTAGATCATTTTCTGCATGAGTGGGTAATGTCTAACATCTTGATGACTGAAAGAAATCCATTTAGAGGAGATTTCTTGACCTCTGTCAGATGTTAGTTTATGGGGCCATTTCTAAGTAGATGTGGTGTACAACACATGTATCTTTCCCTCTCCTCTAACTTTTTTTTTTTTAATAAAGGCAAAGATTAAAATGAACATCAAGAGCAGTCATTTAAAAACAACAACAGTTGTCATTTACTTCCATTTCCCTTGACTGTTGGTTGGTCTGTGTTAGGGATTGTTGCTCATGATTCGCTTTACCCTAGGTGTGGCTATTAAGATCCTAGTCATTCTATTAAGTGAATTTAGATATTCTTCATTCTTAACCTTTTCCCCCTATCAAACAGAAACCAATAAGTTTAGAATTAAGTGGAGGAACAGGTATGACTACTTAAAGCTGGAAGGCCTTAAACTTCTTAGGCTGTTTCTATGGCAACAACCACTTTTTTCCCCCCCAATCACATACAATTAAGATTAACAAAGTGTTCTGGAGCTTTACCGGCAGAAAGTATTCTTAGTACCAGAAACTTTCTTCCTTCTTCAGAATTGGTTTTCCCGTTGAATTTTGTATCTCAAAGTAAAAATGAAACATATGCCTGTTATTTTATATGACATGCACATCTCTAAAAAGTTATGTCTAAATTAAATTATAATTTAGTTGCCTTGGGGGAACTCCCATTTCAAAGAGACTCTACTTAATATCTTTTTAAATAAAGTAATACTGGGAAAAGTTTTTTCTTTTCTTTCTTTTCTTGTTTTTTTTTCTTCAGACAAACGCGTACTAGAAAAATGTAAAATGAAATAATTCTAAACCAGAAAGATAAAATATGAAAGCCTGGGAAATATTTTTTAAGAGTGTTAGTCTAACGTATTAAGGTAAAAAAATACTGGTTAGAATTTCTTGACATTGGTTATGGCCTAGAGAGTAGGGGAAGACAGCTGAGTTTCAAGGGTTTTTTTTTGTTTTTGTTTTCTGAAATGAAACAGAAGGAAAGAGGCTCCAAATGGAAGCAGCAGGCAGTGTCAGTAGAAAGAAAGACTAAGGAAAGAAAAGAGAAAGGAAAGCTGTTTCCAGACTAAGAAGTACCTGGAATATATAGATAACCTGGCTCACCTTATTCAACCCCTGACTAATCTTTAGCACAAGAGGCTCTGTCTCTTCCTTACTGTCAGGGACTCCTTTTCTCCTTGTTCCCTGTATCAATCTACAGAACCAGTGTCTGACTTGGTAAGGTTGACACTGTATTTGATGCTGTCTTTCCTTTAATTTGCTTCTGATTTGCTTAAAACATAAGACACTTGTTTGTTTAGAATTATATTTTCACATGGTGACTACCCAGCATGGTGCCCAGGTGATCCCTCAAGAAACCTGTTCTGGTACTAACACTGGACATACCATTTAATTTCAATCAGCCTCAGTTTCCTCATTTTGTACGATGAGAAGAATTTTTGCTCTACTTACCTCACATCTGCATAGTTCCTCTCTGGTTTGTTGATCTCTCATTGAGACATTTAGTCTTCTACTAGAGACCTCGTGATGAGTATTTGTATAAATAAAACCATTAAATAGTTGTAACTTATATGCCAACAGCCTTCTCAAGCCATGATGAGGCTAGGAAAGTTGACTTAAATCCCAGTAAGAGCCTTCCAATGAAATCATTATGTACTTTGAATCTTGGTGCAAAGGTGGGTGTGGATGAGAACTGAGATAAATAGGTTGGAAAAGATAGTTCCAAGATTAAGGAATGACAAATGCTAGAGCAGGGTCTCTAAATATTTTTCTGTACGTCGTGGACCCCTTTGGAAATCTGGTAAAGGTTGGGTACCCCTTTTCAGAATAATGCTTTTAAATGCATAAGATAAAATATATAGCATTACAAAGGAATCCAGTTATATTGAAATAGTTTTCAAAATATTAAAAACACAAATCAAATTCATAGATCCCAGGTAAAGACTGTAGACTACACAAAAGCCTAATACACACACACTTATAAACATGTACAAACATACATATATGTATGTGTGTGTGTGTGTGTGTGTGTGTGTGTGTATATATATATATATATATATATATATATATATATATATATGTCTGCATATTTCTGAGAAAAGAATTGGAAGGTTTTGGACATGCTGAGGACCAAATGCTATCACAAAAATTAAATTGATTGGATTTGGATAGAAAATAGACTGTTACTGACATGAGAGTAATTCCTGAATCATCTGAGTGTGTCTAGTCAGACTGGTAATGTTACAGCAAAGATCAAAATTGATACAAAGCTAGAAGAAAGGTTAAACATGAAAAATAGATATGGCATGAAATTAAAACACCTCTGACTTATTTAAATGATTTGTTGACACTCCCAAATGAGAAATGAATGGAGGAAAGAACATTGACATTAATTATAGCAATTTCTTATAGCAGTTTATTAGATGTGTACAAGATGCCATAAAGAAAATAGTAATAGCTACCATTTATATATTGCCTACGGTTTAGAAAGCACTTCACTCATAATAGTTAGTTCATTTTATCCTCACAAAAATGCTGGGAGGTAGATGCTGTTAGGTTCTCCATTTTACTGAAGGGGAAATCAAGGCAGACAGGAATTGAGTGATTTGCCCAGGGTCACAAGGCCAGTAGGTTTCTGAGGTTGAGTTTGAATGAAATGCTTCCTTATTTCAGTTCCAGGACAGCCAGATGAAGTGGATAGAGTGCTGGGTCTGACGAAAGGCTCCTCCTGAGTTCAAATAGTGCTTCAGAAACTGGCTGTGTGAACTTTACCTGGTTTACCTCAGTTTCCTCACCTGTAAAATGAGCTGGAGAAGGATGTGGCAAACTGCTGCAGTGTCTTTGCTAAGAAAACCACCAATTTGATCACAAAGATTCAGATGTGACTGAAATGACTGAACTCCAGGTTCAGTGCTCTATCTGCTGAGCCATTTGTCTGCCTCAAACAAAATAACAAAAGAACTTAAAACCACCTAAGTCAGCTTTACTTCCTTATCAAGAGAATCAGCATGGCAACCAAAGGCCATAGTGATTTAGAATATAAACTCATTTATAAAATCTTAAGTAGAAGGATGGTAGAATATTGTGAGAAATTACCACCTAGGTTCCAGGTTGGGGAGCCTCATGAACTAGGCTGGATATTTCAGCTTAGTGTCTTTAATTCCTGGCCATCTTTTGACTAGCCACTTTTGCTATTTTCCATGTATATGCCATGTACCTTCACCTCACTCTTCTCCCCTTTCCGGTTCTAGAAACATGATCAAATTAATACTTCTATTATTCTTGTCTCTCCTATGACTCCATTCTTCAGCCTTCTCACTTTTCCAACTGTCCCTTCTTGATCACCACTCCCCTCTGTATATTGTATCCCCCATCTAAAGGGCAGATAGGTGGTGAAGTGGATAGAGCACTGAGCTTGGAATCAGAAAGACTCATCTTTATGAGTTCAAATCCAGGCTCAGATACTTATTAGATGTGTGACCCTGAGCAAATCACTTAACTCTGTTTGCCTCAGTTTCCTCATCTGTAAATTGAGCTGGAGAAGGAAGTGGTAAACTACTCCACTATCTTTGCCAAGAAAACCCTAAATGGGATCACAAAGAGTTGAACATGCCTGAAAATGATTGAACAATTAGAAAATTCAAAGGGCAAGGTTACAGTGGTTGGGTGTAAGGAGAATGACACGCATTAAATACCAGGAAGTATGTGGAGGAAGCTATATATATGTATATATATACACACACACACACACACACACACACACACAGTGGTATTAAACTCAAGTAGAAATGGGGCCACCAATCCATACATAAGGATCTCTGCAGGTTGAATATTGACTTAGTTTTAAAATGTAAGTTATTTATGTTTTATTGAATTTTTATTTATTTTGCTAAATATTTCCCAGTTATATTTTAATCTGGTTCAGGCTGCACTGGGGAGATTTGCTGACTGTATGAGGGCTGTGGGCTGCATGTTTGATGCTTCTGAGGTAAAGGATGTTTTCAAAGACCTACAGTTAAAAAAAGGTGGTAGAGAGAAAAAGGGATAAACTAATGGAGAACCCCAGTTCTGGGCATCCTTATGATGTCAGGAGAACATGAGGGAGGACTCCTCATCATGAGCTTTTGCGAGAACATGGACAAAAGTAGCATGGGATGGGTAGGTGTGGATGGGTATGCTATCAGTATATTAGAGAGATTGCCCACATCAATGAGTGTCTTTCTCACAGAGTTGTTTGGTTTTAAAAATTTTTTTTTCGAGGAAAGTGTTTTGCAAGACTTACTGTGCCATAGAAGTGAATATTTATAATTACTTCCTAGAAAGTAGTGGGAAGAAGGAAGACCCTTCTCTTATTGCTTGCATTCATAATTGATTACCTTTGCTTCCTCTGGGAAACATGCTCCTACTTCTCTGTTCCTTCTTTCAGTTGATTGGATATGAGCAGCCAAGGAGAGGTGAGAGTCAAAGATAAGTCTGTCAGCCAGAATGACAGAGGCGATTTAGTCTAGTTTAGTCTATCTCTGTAACATCCTTTATATATTTCTTCTCCTTTCCACATGTACTGAGGTCATTCTACTTTGGAGATTTCATTTTTTCTTGCTTGGGCTATCATCATAACTAGCCTCTTACCTGATCTTCCTGCCTCTAATATCTCACCTCCAGCTCATTCTTTGTATGACTGTCTTTCTGATTTTTCTAGTATCTCGTTGATTTCAGCATTCATCCAGTCAGACATCTACTGTGGCTTTCTGTTTACAATTAAATTTTATATGAATGCCTTATGCTGAACACTTAAGGCTCTCCTCAATTTGATTTCAACTTAACTTGCACTATTTCCTTTCCTACACTTTATATTCAGGAAGAACTAGGCTCATTTTCCCTCATTTTTGTCCTCCCCTTTTCTTTATGCCTTGCCTGAAATGGACTACTTCCTCTCTCCTAATCTTCAGTTTGAAATCTCTCCTTGGAAGATGTAACTCAGGTCCATGAAGTTTTTCTCCCTCCTCCTGTTTCTCAGAGCGAATTATTTGTACCTCTTCTTTCCATGTTTCTTTCACATTTTAGTTTTAGTTGTAGGTTTGTTGTTATATATGAGGCTTATCCTCTTTTATTGGACTGTGACCCCCATAGTCAGGTTCTGTATCTTATTTCATCATTATCTCCCCAGCACCATAGGCATGTCTTTATAAGACTATGTTTCTGGTACATTATGGGTTTAATAAGCCTTTTGGGGCTTGCCTGGGGAACATAACCACTTGTTGTTCCGTTGTGTGAGTCTTTGTGACCACATGAACGTGAAGCACATACCTTCCATACTTCACTACCTCTTGAAGTCTGTCCAAGTTCATGTTCATTGTTTCCATGATACTGTCTATCCATCTTATCCTTTGCCATTCCGCTTTCCTTTTGCCTTCAGTCTTTCCCATATTCTCATTTTATGACCAAAGTATTTAAGCTTTAGCTGAAGCTTAATACTGAAGTATTTGACTTTCCAGTGAATGATCTGAATTAATTTCTTTAACTATTGACTAATTTGATCTTCTTTCTGTCCAAGGCACTCTCAAAAGTCTTCCCCAGTACTACAATGTGAAAGCATTGATTCTGGGGCCTCTCAGCTTTTCTTATAGCTGACTCTCACAACTATACTTTGACCTTGGAAAAACCATTGGTTTGACTATACAGACCTTTGACAGTAAGGTGTTGTAGCATTGCCTCTGTGGAGAAAACAGCCCCCATTTTAACCAACGATCATATCCAAAACTAAATTGGGAAATGCTTGAATAATTTTGGTGTGTGTGTATGTGTGTTTGTGTGTGAGAATCAAACACACTTTGCTGTGTTATTAAAATATGAGTTTCATGTTTATTTTTAAAAATTTTATTTTGGAGTATTTTTTCCCTCTTCAATTCAACAAACATAGTTAGGACTATGTGAACTGGTAAACTTCATCCTGATACCAGAATATGAAGAACTCATTAAAATCAGTTATTGGACAATCATTTATTAGGTACGTACTCTGCAGGCTTGGTTCTAAGGCACTGGGATTTTAAATACAAGAATGAGATAATTACAAACAAATGAGACAAGAAGCCATGCAAAGCATTGTTGTTGTTCGGTCACTTTTTTAGTGTGTCCAACTCTCTGTTGACCTGAACTCTCTGAAGAACCATTTGGGTTCTTCTTGGCAAAGGTTCTGGAGTGGTTTGTCATTTTCTTTTTCAACTCTTTTTACAGTTGAGGCAAACAAGGTTAAATGACTTGCCCAGGTCACACAACTATTAAGTGTCTGAGATCAGATTAGAACTCAGGTCTTTGGGACTCCTGGCCTGGTGCTGTATTCACTTAGCCATAGTAGTATCAAACTTAAATAGAAATGGAGACCATCCGTAAGGATCTCTGCAGGCCACAAATTGGTCCAGTCTCAGATCACATTTTTTTTAATGGAAGCAGTTTTTAAACAACTTAAACAACAATTTTACAAACAACTTTAAACCACACAAACTTCTTTCTTTTTTAGACAAGATCGTCCTTAAACTGCTATGCTAGTAGATAAGACAAAGTTCAGTACTCTTAAGAGGCTCATAATATATGGCTGCTATAGATAGGCACCACCCATCTTTCAAAGCTGTGGCTAGCTTATATTGATAGTAGGCTTGTAACAAACCTATTTTCTGTCCTATAAAAGAAAATTCACAGTTTATTGAGTGTTACCTTAAGAAAAAAACCAAAACTGTTTCATACTGGTGGTTTACCTATTTCCAGGATGCCATAGAATTGATGATATGCTTATAGAGAATACATGACACTTTTTTTTTTCCTTTTGGACCGCCGAATACCTGAGATTATATCATACATCTCTCTGTTTGGGAAACAGTGTCTGTAAAAGTGTCTACAAAAAGAATCTATTTTTCTAAACACATGGCAGTTTTCCTACCATATTTAACATCCCTCATGTTTCTTCTTCCCATACCTACTGAGGTCACTCTAATTTGGAGATTTCATCATGTGTTGTTTTGGCTAACCTCTTACCTGCTCTAATTTTTACCTGGAAAACTAGCTCTTATCTTACTGGGATATAACAGACCTTGTAGAGAGTTATGGTGATTGGACAAACTTCAGGGAGAACTAGATGACTGGGATGGTCCAACAGCTTTCTAGTTTATGATTCTAAGTTTGTTTTTAGAGACTTATTTAGAATAGATCCTTTTGTGGCTGGAAGGATCAGGTTGCAAAAAGCTAATGTGAGCCAAAAAAAATTTATTTACAGATAAATAGTTGGAAATCAGAAAGTGTAGGACCGTTGTACATTAGCAGCACCATAACGCAGTAACTACAGCAGTTATATTTGGGAATTTATTTTAGGAGAATTGGGAAAGTTGGTGGACAAATTCAAAAAGTAAGTAAATCAAAGATTAACAAAAAGAGTGATGTGATCACTGTCCTAGTTTCATATTTTTGTGATGATCTACCTTAGGGAATATGAAGTCTTGAGTGGCTTACTTTTAAATGTTTGCTTTAGTAGGTAGCATGTAACCTTAGGGTTATTCCTTGCTTTTTACATTTTTGACTCTGGCTTCTTCCCTCTCCCCCACCAAAAAAAAAAACCAAACCAAAAACAAAACCAAAACTACTCCTGTCAAAGGTGAAAGTACCTGCTATTTGTAATGGAAACTTCTGCTTCCATCTTTGGTCATAAAATTAACAGAAAGTCAGCGCTTCTTAGACAGAATATTAAAGGCCTTTAAAAGTGAGGAAGTGATTGTATATCCTCTTTGATTTGGAGAAGGTTTTGTTAGGAAAAACCTGAAAAAATGTTCAGGTTTCTCTCGCTTCAACTCTTTGGGGTTCTGTAACTAAATTAACTCTCCTGGGCTTCAGTTTCCTAAGCTGTCAAATGATAAGATTGGACTATTAAGACAGCCTGGGGTCTGTTAACTCTTTCTTATTTTTAACAGTGATAAGTTTCTCCCTTATAAGTCGTTTCCTTTTAATCGTATGTATTATATTTTATCATTCTCACCTCAGACATTTGACACTCACTAAACTGTGTGACCTTGGGCAAGTCACTTAACCCGCCAAAATTGCCTCATCCTGGGCCTTCTCCAGTCATCCTGATGAATATCTGATCACTGGATTCAGATGGCTCTGGAGGAGAAGTGAGGCTGGTGACCTGCACAGCCCTCCCTCACTCAAAGCAAAGTCAAGTGCAAGTCATGTCATTATTTCTCTGATGGCATGGTCTTCTTCAGCAAGGAAGGATGAACACACACACATCATATTTTATTCATTTAAAAACATTATTCTGGGAAGGAGTTCATAGGCTTTACCACACTTCCAAAGGGGTTTATGATACACCCAAAATTTGAGAAGCCCTGGCCTAGTTGGCTGGGGAGGTCCCTTTTTATTGAGTCCCAACATGGAGTAGGGTAGGTAGGTGGCACAGTGGGTAGAGTGCCTGGTCTGGAGTCAGGAAGAATTGAGTTCAAATACAACCTCAGACCTTGAGTAAATCATTTAACCCTGTTTACCTCAGTTGCCTCCTTTGTAAAATGACAAACCTCTCCAGTAACTTTGCCAGGAGAATCCCAAATGGGGTCACAGAGAGTCAGATGCAACTCAGCAACAACCACTACCTCATGGATTTCAGGTCCTCTCTAACTTAAGATGCAAATCTATTGTTGCTAATAAAAAATAAAATAAAAAAAATCCAACCATTTCATGAAACCTTGCTGGTCCTAAGGCAGCAGATACATAGGGGTTTTCACTATCCGTTAGTCAAAGCTTTTCACTTTTAGTAAGATCTTATAGAGCTTGCTCTCCACTGGAATGTCCTGGAAGAAGCCAGGAGCACCTTTGTGCCATGATGAAGTGTTGGAGTAAAACTTTGGTGATAGTGATGAGTTATTGGAGGTGGCCTTTGAGGATAGTCAAGTGCTAGGTATTACTAGGGAAATGTGTAGTTTTATTATCTGATCCTATGTTAATTGTATCTCAGAATTATCTCCATTTATAGTTAACAACTTGTCAGATTTATACTCTTTCTCCTCCTCCCCTCATTTCACTGAAATTTTGAGATGATTTATAGGATAACAGGCTTAAAGCAGAAAGGGTTCATCTAATCTGAAGATATTTAACACATCTCTGGACAAACACAGACTGTGGGCAATACTCCCAATGCGAGTGAACTAGATTTAGATGTAATTGAGAAATATTAATAAGATAAATAAAAGTACAGTAGAACACCGTGTTAATTTGTAGTCTTAATTCAATATGTGGCATGTAGGTATCCTAATGTAAAGTTAAGCAGTCTTCATTTCTATTTGAGTTTGACCCACTAATATAGTTCAGTCCACTTCCTTTAACAGATGAGGAAACTGAGACCCACAGAGGTTAAAGGGCTCTAGGATTTGAACCCAGGTTCCTTGACTTTAAATTTAGTAATCTTTCCATCGTACCTTGCTACGCCAGACAGTGTCTTCTTTGTGTGATAATTAATAATGATGAATAAACTAACAAAAGTTTATATTATTTATACAGTTATTTATGTATATTCAAAATCCTGTTTTGTTGTTGTTCAGGCATGTCTAACTCTTTATGACCTTATTTGGAGTTTTCTTGACAAAGATACTAGAGTGGTTTGCCATTTCCTTCCATTTTCTTCTCCAGCTCATTTTACCGATGTAGAAATTGAGGTTGTGACGTGCTTAGGGTTAAGCAGCTAGCTAGTAAATATCTGAGGGCATTTTTAAACTTAGATCTCTGTTGTTGTGGTTGAGTTGTACCCAGCTCTTCATGATCTCATTTGGGGTTTTCTTGGCCAAGATCCTGGAGTGGTTTGCCATTTTCTTCTCTGTCTCCTTTTACAGATGAGGAAACTGAGGCAAATAGGTTTAGGCGACTTCCCTAGGGTCATACAATCAGTAAGTGTCTAAAGAACTCAGAAAGATGAATCTTTCTGGCTTTAGGCTGGATATTCTATCCACTTTGCCACCTAGCTGCCTGGAAAATCCTGTTTTAGGTAGGCTATTTTTACCCACAATATTTTGTATCAGTAATGTGTAAATTTCTAAAAATGCTCCTTGTGACCTGATAATCCTGGACTGAGCTCCTCTGATACAGATACTAACTGGTATTTCACTGTTGTGGGTATTTTATAGCCAGCCTGGCAGTGGTGAATCTGTTAAATCTTGTGTCCGGTGTCCTATTGCTACCGATTTCTTTTGGCCCATCTCACATCCCTTCTGTTCAGTCCTTCTGTGCTCATGCACATTCTAGATGGCAACTTCCGCTATGGCACACCTAGCATTTCATCTAGTTGAAACAGAAAGCATACTCTTTATCTGCTACAATAAATACTGTTCATACAGTTCGCTCAATACAGTTCCCTCACCCTGGGGAGTGGAAGTCAGTGGTTTGACTTATTTTTAAACATCAATACGACTAATCTTTTTACTTGAGGGATTATTGTTAGATTGAAAATTTAACCTTGAAAATCTCATACACAGTAGGAATTGGATATATTTCTACAATTTAGAGCTAAGAGTTCTCATCAGTTTTTAGAAGTTTTTTTTTTTTTAAGCAATTACTGATTTTGACTTGACAAAATGTTACCAATCATACATAAGTCATTTCAGTGTTAGATAACAACACCTCATTTATTCATAGTCTTTGGAGGAGTGAATCGTTCCACATGTTATGTTTTTAGGTAACTAGCAGTTGTTTAACCCTTTACTGAACCATCAATTTTAAAATTTTGACCATTTTCAGTGGTTTAAAATAACTTATACTTTTCCTGACTCCCTTAAAAATTTTTAAAGTAAATTTTTATTAAGAGTGTTTGTTTTCATATCATCTATATTTCCCAAAATATCCCTTTCCCTGTATAAAGAGCCATTTTTTATTACTAATAATAAAAAAAAGTGAGGGAGAATCTAACACATTGAAAAAATCTGACATTACACATTGTGTTCCATAGTTACAGTCTCCCTACTTCTACAGAAGCAACACGTAGCTGAAGCAACACGTAGCTGTGTCCTTTGAGTTCTTATATTTGCTTTTTTTGTCTGTTTCTTCAGACTTCCTGCCGTCAGTGAAGTCTCCTAATTATTACTAATAATTTGCTATGAGTTAGGGAGTTGTTAAATACATTTGTTAAAATTATGTCTAAATTAAGGTTTTAAATAATTTTTTTCTTTTTTCATCCCTTATTTTATTTTTCTCAATTACATGTAAAAATTTTTTAACATTCATTTTGTAACAATTTGAGTTCCAAATTCTCTCCCTTCTTTCCTCTCCACCCACCTCACTGAGAAGGCAAACAATTTAATATTGATTCTACATAAGAAGTCATGCAGAACATATTTCTATATTAGCTATACTGCAAAAGAAAACACAGACAAAAAAAAGCCAAGAAAAGTTTTTAAAATCGTATGTTTTGATCTTCATTCAGATTCTATCAATTCTTTCTCTGGAGATGGATAACTTTTTTTAATCATAAGTCCTTTGGAATTGTCTTGGATTATTGTATTACTCAGAATAGCTAAGTCATTCACAGTTGATCATTGTAGAATACTGATGTTATTGTACAGTGTTTTCCTGGTCTGCTCACTTCACTTGCATCAGTTCATATAAGACTTCACAAGTTTTTCTGAAACCATTCTGGTTGTCATTTCTTATGGCACAATAAATTTTTCAGCCATTCTCCAATTAGTGGGCATCCCCTTCAATTTCCAGTTCTTTGCCACCAGAAAAAGAGCTGTAAGTATTTTTGTACATATAGGTCCTTTTCCAAGAGTGAATAGGTTTAAAGTGACTTCTTTTAAAAAAGAACTCACAAAGAGTTCTTTTGTGAGTAAAATACCTGAAACTAGTTCATTTATATGTTTGTATATTTATATATTATACACACACACACACACACACATATATGGAGGTGGGGAAGGGAGGGAGAAGGAGAGGGAGAGGGAGAGAGGTGGGGAGAGAGAGAGAGAGAGAGAGAGAGAGAGAGAGAGAGAGAGAGGCAGAGAGAGGCTCTTTTTGCTTTTGGACTCCTAGTTGTGCTATATAGTGGAAAATGATGAATATTTCTCACATCCATTCCCACTAATAAGTAGCCTTCTCGACCTAATCTATTACAATATGTCTTAATATGTCTTTTTGCTTCTTTTCTTTATTACCTCCTGCCTTTCACTTACAGAGTTGTCAGACTCCTTCCATTTGCATAGATTTGGACATAGTACTCTGGCTCAGAACTCTTCCATGCTCCTGTTGTGTATACCACATAAGGTTCAAACTCTTTAACCTGGTATTCAAGGCCCTCCACAATTTGTTCTGGCCTTCATTATCTTTCTAGGTTTATCCCATGCTGCTCTCATCTATAGACTCATATGTACAAGTCTAAATAGACCTCTCACCATCTGTGCCTTTTTGTTCATGTTCAGGTATAGGGATCCTTGCAATGTTCCACTCCCCTATTTATGTGTTGAATTTCTGTTCTTTAAATTCCAGTTCAAATTCCTCTTCCTCTAGAAAACATTTCCTTATTTGATCAGTTTGTTTCTTGTACTTACCTATCTTGTACACTTTGGTATTATTTTGTATTAAATTTATCTATCTGTTTTTTTCTCTTAGCCTCCTACTAGGATGTAAGTTTTATAAAAGCAGGGACTGAATCTTATATAAAATATGTATCTCCCTCAGTTCCTACCATATTGATCTATACCAGAAATGTCAAATGCCAGGCTTGTGCAACTCTCTGAGTGCTATAAGAATCAGATAAAAATATAATTGGGCAATATTTAACAAAATAAACATAAATACAATAAAACAGTTAATCGTAAAGTGTGGTTTTCTGAGTCCATACACTGACTGGTATCTTCATATGTGGCTCCTATTTCTATGTGAGTTTGATACCACTGCTCTCCATGTAGTAGATATTTAATACATATGTGATGAGTTAACTAAATTAAGTTCTTTCATAACTCTATCAAGGAATAGTGTGACCGGATTGTTAAAAAATTGGTTCTATCTGCTGATGTCCTTTCTTATATTTTACTCTGAATTGTAGATTAACTTTTCAGTCCATAGCTTTCCCTGACAGCCCCTGATTTTGAGAATTAGAGCTTGTTACTTCATTCATTCTCAGCCTGGCTTCTGTTATTGTCAGGGGATTTGTTCTGATATTTCCTTATTAATACTAAAATTATAACATCTCTTATCAATGAATTAGTTCTAAGACCCTATTCCAGTTTATTTAATATGATTTATTAAGTAATTGGGAGAAATCTCTTTTCTTTTACACTTTTGTCCATCCTCACTATATCAAACCTATTTATCTTCTAGGCTTAAGTAAGCATCAAGGTTATTGGCTATAAAATTTAGTATATATAAACTATAGTGTATAAAATAAAAATGTAGATTATATAAAACATAGTATAACAAATAATCAAAGAAAGATATAATTATTTACAATGTATCAGCTATAATAAAGATTAGAGCCATGGTCATCTCTAACCATTACTGCTCCTAAGATTTTTCCTCCCTTCTAGCAACATAGTTCAACCATTTAGATTTCTTTGGATGCCAGTTTAAATCTCTTCTCAGCCACTGTCATCATAATGTTTCTTGACAAGGTTCAGACACTTCTCTTGACAGTATTCTCCTAATCCTTTGTCTCTTCCTAGTCATCATGGTTAACTCTCCGTAATCATAACTACATTCTTGGTTTTCTCACAGATACTTCATAGATGACATTTAAACTGTAATTTCCCATGTTTCCTTTCCCACTTTAAAAGACAGAGGTATAATTAACAGTAAAGTTACAAATCTATAGTCTAGAGAGGCTTTTGAAACTAGTATATACACTAATATATCACTACTGACTCCAGGAAATCCAGGACTGATTTCCCATTTCCCACCTATATCTTAGTTGCTTCCAAACCTTTCAAACCACCATCAAGATGGTTTTTTTGCCCTATAATTCTACAGAACTTTTGGTACCCTTTTGTTCATGAAAAGTGTTCAGTTCTTTAAAATGTTCATGGATTTTCTTTGATGTGGAGATAGCATATACACATACATATACAGATATATTATATGTGAATATATCTAATAAAGATATATGTATATAATAACTAATACATGTATTCACACATTATTTATATACATATATTTCTATTACATATATTGATAGGCAGTTATGTGGTATAGTAGATAGAAGACCAGGCCTGGAGTCAGGCCTTAGGCACAAGCTGTGTGACCCTGGACAAGTTACCTAACCTTGTTTCCTCATCTATAAAATGAGCTGGAGAAAAAAATGGCGAACCATTCCAGTATCTTTGTCAAAAAAAAACCCCAGATAGGATCACAAAGAGTTGGACATGACTGAGACTACTGTACAACAACACATATATTGATATACATATAATACATTGCATGTATCTATATTACAAATAAACACACAAGTACACATGCACTATGGAAATCAAGTTAAACAGATGGTGTGGTTTTTTAATTAGAACTTTCCTTTGATCCATCTTTGTGAAGACAATATGGAAAAATAATCATTTTTTTCCCTTTTTCATGCCATATGAGTTAATACATGTGCAGTGTGTTATAATCAGCAGAAAACTAGCTTTGAATCCAAGTCTTTGTGATTCCAAGTCCTGTGTCTGCCAGTTAGGTGAGAGCTAGGTGACTCAGTGGATAGAGCTGTGGGCCTGAAGTCAGGAAGACTTGAATTCATATCTGTTCTCAGACATTTACTATCTGTCTGAATCTGGGCAAGTCACTTAATCTCTGTTTGCCTCTGTTTCCTTGTTTCCAAAGTTGGGTTGATAATAGCACCTACCTCCCACAGTTGTGAGGATCAGATGAGATAATATTTGTAAAGCACTTAGCATGGTGCCTGGCACATAGTAAATGATATATAAATTTAGTTGTTATTGTTATTATTTAAAATAATAATCCATACTGGCTGTATGACCCTGAGTAACTCACTTAACCTTTACTCTTTAAGTAAACATATAGCAGCAGAAGTTGCCAAATTGCATTAGTAAATTAAATTTCCTACCCTGACATTTTTTATACTAATGAAATTGTGGGTACTAAATCTACCTCACAACAGGGTTATTGTCAGTATCAAATGAAATAACATTTTAAAAACTCATTGCAAATCTTAAGTAACTATGTAAGTGCAAGCTATTATTTTTTACTGTTTTCTGGAAAATTGGTCACTGTGGTAACTGTGTACTTAATCCTGTAACGTACCATATAAAAACAGGCATTTGTGTTGGAAGATGATATTAGTAATATTGCAGTCCATCTGTGAATGTGACAAATTAGTTTGTTAGCTACTTTATGTCCCAGTTTTCCATGATAATAAAAAATAGTTACTTTTACTTATGTAGTCATGGAATTATAGAATTTTATAGCTAGAAAGTACTTTTAGAGGACATCTAGACCAGTTCCCTCATTTTGTAGATGATGAAACTGAGACCCAGAGATGATAGATACTTGCCTAAGGTAATAGCTGATATGTGGGAGAGCTGGAATGTTAACCAGATCATCTGACTCCCAATCCAGAGCTCCTTCTTTGTGATACCCATCCCATTATTTGGAGAAAGTGATTAAAATATCCCTACTTTCTGACCCAAGGATTCCACTGCTAAGAACATACCTTAAGGGTGTCAATGACAAAAGTAATGTCCTCATATAAATCAAAATATTTATAGCAGCTCTTTTTTGTAGTAAGAAAGGGAAAACAAAGCAGATACCCATTGACTGGGGAATGGCTAAACAAGTTATGGTACATGAATGTAATGGAAGGGATATTATTTAATTGTAGGAAATGATGAAATAGGATTAATACAGAGAAGCATGGGAAGCCTCATGTGAATTAGGCAGAATGAAGTGAGCAGACCCAGGAAAAAAATACACATAGAATGCGACAATGTCAGTGGAAAGAACAATGACAAAGTAAAGGAAACTGAATGCTGAGAAATTATAATGACTTGGTCCCAAATATGTGAAAAAACATTTTATTCTGCTTTACAGAAGAGAGGGTGCATTTGGAACACTGGGTGTAATGTTAGGTTTTTTGATATGTTGGTTAGTTTTACTGAAACATTTCCCCACTCCCCTTTTTGTTCTTTGTCATAAGGCAAGGTTTTCTAAGAGGCAGAGGAAGGGATATACTGGGAGATGCAGATAATGGAAAAACAAGAATATCCATAAAATTACTTTTAAAAATGTGTACATTGCCTTTTGTCCTTCTTAAAATGCCATATTGTAATGATTAAATGAGTATTTTCCCTACAAAGAAAGGTTTGAAAGAATCTAATCATAAGGTGAAAGGTTCTTGAACTACTTTACCCATCTTGCTTTGTGAAGACAAAGTGGGTGGTCAGGTGAACAATATGAATTCTAAGCTGTTTGTGAAATGACTGTCACTCACAGTCTTTAAATAATAGAGCAACCAGTTCTCTCAGTAAGGGCCAAGTCTTCCCATTGAATTAATTTGCCAGTTTACTCTTTTTTGAGAATAGTAGTTTGAACCCAAACTAGATTTTCCTTTGAAGCACTTCTTGGGTCACTGACAGTAAAAATGCTTATGGCTTTTTACTAGCCCCCTTGTCTTAAAGGTCCTGTGAGGTGAATATACCTATAGATATTAATTGAAAAGTGAAGCTCACCTTTGTTTTGACAGTTTTCGTGCTGGCCTGGGAAGCGTTTAATGAATTGGAGCCAAGTATTCTTCTTTATAAATTGGCTGTAGTTACTTCATTCATCATGCTACCTTGGATGTTTTCACCTTGACCAGAGAGGCTATTTTTTCTCTAAGCAACTTTGATATCTCTATCAATTAGGGATTTCATTGTTGTTGCTTTTTGTCTCTAAAGTTCATTTTTTGTGGCCTCCAATGATTTTTATTACTTTTCTGTTTTTTTTTTTCCAGTTTGTCCCAGTGTTTCTAGCAGT
This sequence comes from Potorous gilbertii, assembly GCA_028658325.1. Lineage (NCBI taxonomy): Eukaryota > Metazoa > Chordata > Mammalia > Diprotodontia > Potoroidae > Potorous > Potorous gilbertii. The sequence continues at coordinate 311,383,663 of CM053771.1, read as the reverse complement.
GAGATTAAGTATTCGTTGAGGCCCTTTACCAGATTTAAGATCAGATTGGATTTACATACAGATTTATATTGAACTGAGTTCTCTTGGTATTTTGGCATTTCTTCTTTCTGTTTCTTTTCCCAGGGTTAGTGCTCTAAATTCTCGAGATAAATCACCTTGAAATTTCCAAGTTTAACCTCATTTACTAACGCACTTCTTGCTTGCACTGGATTCCTGCTGTCTCTCTATCCATATTGCCTTTCTTTCAAATAAGGTATTTACAATACTTCCCAACTGAGTGAAAATAATGAATTTCATTTATTTCATTAGATGATGGAATCCTTTTGCTAGATTCATAATTGTAATCTCTATAGCCTTATTTATTTCTGACTATGTCATATATCATTTGTAGGACTTCAGCCAACGTTAAACAAGCATTTGACAGATTTATAATTATATCTGAGTAAGATGGAAACATTTGCCATTTTAGTTACATGAATTCTGTATTGGATTGTTTCATCAGTGTTCCTTAGATCAGATAACTTAATTCTGCATAAAATTAATCTAGTGTGATGTAGCTATAAATCACTACATATGTGCTATACACATACACACACACGCACACACCCATACATTACATATACACATACACGATAATACTATATTAGTACTTCAGGAGGTCTTTGAATTTTTACAGTGCTCTTGCTTCCTAAGATCTTAGAGATTTCCTTTAGTTTTTTTTTTAACTTGACTCATACTATTTTGCTAGTGCTTTCCACCTTCAAAATTATATTTATTCAATCAACTAACATTTATTAAGTACCTACTATATACCAGGCACTATGCTAATGCATGAGGATACAAAGAAATGCAAAAATAAACCCTGTCCTCAAACTGCTCACAGAGTAATGGGTAGTGGAGATCACATGCAAACAACTGTATAGAAACAAGCCATAGAGAGGACAAAGTGGAGAGAGTCAATGGAAAGAAGGCATTAGAATTAAGAAAGATTGAGAAAGGCTTCATGTAGAAGGTGAGATTTTAGCTAAGACTTGTGGGAAGCCAAGGAAACTAGGAGGTAGAGATAAGGAAGGAGAATGTTTCAGGTTCTTCACACAAGGAACAGCAAGAAGGCCATGCAACTGGATCATAGAGTAGGTGGAAAGAAGATAAAAAGAAAATTTGAAAGGTAAGAAGGACCCAATTTAGGAAGGGTTTTGGATCAGGAAAGTCTCATGAAAAATTGGATTCTCTACATGGGACTTGAGGGTTGATAGGGAAGGCAGGCTATGAGATAAGGAGGGAGGACAGCTAGTGAAAATGCTGAGTCTGGAAATAGAAAGGCTTGTGAGAAGAATAGTAAGGAGGAAAAACTTCAGAAACTACTACAGTATTTAGATGTCTGATACCTTATCAGTAAGTATAATAGATTTAGAGCTGGAAAGGACAGTAGAAGCTATTTATATTTTTTGGTCAAATCGTTTTAGTCATGTCCAGGTCTTTGTGATCTCATTTGGAGTGATTTGCCATTTCCTTCTCCAGCTCATTTTCCAGATGAGAAACTGAGGCAATAGAGTTAAATGACTTGCCCACGGTCATACAGCTAGTAAGTGTCTGAGGCTGGATTTTGCACTTAGGAAGATGAATCTTCCTGACTTCAAGCCCTCTCTACTCTGTCAGCTGAGTCACTTACAGTTCCCTTTATTTTATGGATGAGAAAACTGTGACTTGACCAAAGACTTATGAATAGTAGGTAGCAGAGCCAGGATATGAACACATACCTGTTTATTCTAAATCTACTGCTCTTTTCTGTTTTCCAGTGTTGTTTCTGTGATTCTAGATTTGTAAATTATAGACCAGTATTAACTCACTGGTTGATAGATCAACACCATCTTTTATTACTAAAGGCCACTATATGGCATAGACAAGTTAAATTAATAAGCATTTCTTGATTAGCTATTGTGTTAAGCAGTGGGAATAGAAATAAAGGTAAAAAAAAAAAAGAAAAAGAAAACCATTGCCTGCTCTTAGGAATTAAGATCCGAGAGCAGCAGAAGCCACAAAATGACAGAGTGAAGGCGATTTCCAGCCCAGGACAGCCTGGAAGGCTGACAGGAAGAGTTTGTCACACTGGGCGCAGAGTGGAGCCCAGCCCACGCTGCGTGGCAGGGACAGGGCCTGAAACAGGCTTCAGGGAGCCACTGGCAGCAGCAGTTCTCAGATTGCTCAACTCACAAATGCCACAGACAACTTCAAAGATCAGAGGAAGGGCCTCTTTGCCCAGGAGAGGGGAGCTTGTTCTGGACCGCCAGCAGCAACCACTGCAGTGACAGAATTCATTTTTGGAGCCCTCCACCTAGAGCCCCAGGGGGAATTGAGCTGCTGATCTGAATCTCAGTCCTGAGCCTGGCCCTGGGGTAAAGAGGAGTGCTGCTGTGGTGGAGGTGGAGGCAGTTCTACTCCTAGATTCTGGGCAGAAAAGCTTTTGGTTGCTCCCAGACCAGTGCATAGGCCAGGAGAGGAGTAAACTCCTCTCCCTTGATTGTGCCACCTTGGAGGAACTGAGACCTTACAGGTTCCCAGAGTATATCCGCCTCTTGACAAAGGCCTCAAAAGTCAAGTAACTCGTTGGGAAAATGCCCCAAAAAAAGGAGAAAAAATAAGGCTATAGAAGGTTACTTTCTTGATGAACAGGTATTTTCTTCCATCTTTTTGGATGAGGAAGAACAATGCATACCATCAGAGGAAGTCAAGGTTTCTGCATTCAAAACCTCCAAAATAAATACTCAATAGTCTCAGGCCATGGAAGAGCTCAAAAAGGATTTTGAAAATCAAGTAAGAGAGGTGGAGGAAAAATTGGGAAGAGAAATGAGGGTGATGCAAGAAAATCATGATAAGTGAGTCAACAACTTCCTTATATAAAGGAGACCCCCCAAAAATACTGAAGAAAATAATACCTTGAAAAATAGCCTAACTCAATTGGCAAAAGAGGTCCAAAAAGCTAAAGAGGAGAAGAATGCTTAAAAAGCAGAATTAGCCAAATGGAAAAGGAGGTTGAAAAGCTCATTGAAGAAAATAGTTCTTTAAAAATTAGAATGGAGCAGATGGAAGCTAATGACTTTATGAGAAACTAAGAAATTACAAAACAAAACCAAAAGAACGAAAAAATAGAAGATAAAGTGAAATATCTCATTGGAAAAACAACAGACTTGGAAAATAGATCCAGGAGAGACAATTTAAAAATTATGGGACTACCTGAAAGCCATGGTCAAAAAAAGAGTCTAGACATCATCTTTCATGAAATTATCAAGGAAAGATGCCCTGATATTCTAGAACCAGAGGGCAAAATAAATATTGAAAGAATCCATTGATCACCTCCTGAAAGAGACCCAAAAAAGAGAAATTTCTAGGAATATTGTAGCCAAATCCTACAGTCAAAGAGAAAATATTGCAAGCAACTAGAAAGAAACAATTCAAGTACTGTGGAAATACAATCAGAACAACACAAGATCTAGCAGCTTCTACATTAAGGGATCAAAGGGCTTGGAATATGAAATTTCAGAAGTCAAAGGAACTAGGATTAAAACCAAGACTCATCTTTCCAGCAAAACTGAGTATAATACTTCAGGGGAAAAAATGATCAGTTAATGAAATAGAAGACTTTCAAGCATTCTTGATGAAAAGACCATAACTGAATAGAAAATTTGGCTTTCATACACAAGAATCAAGAGAAGCATGAAAAGGCAAAGAAGAAAGAGAAATCATAAGGGACTTTCTAAAGTTGAACGGTTTACATTCCTACATGGAAAGATAATTATTTGTAACTCTTGAGACTTTTCTCAATATTTGGGTAGTTGCAGGGATCACACACACACACACACACACACACACGGTGAGTTGAATAAGAAGGGATGATGTCTTTAAAAAAATAAAATTAAGGGGTGAGAGGAATATATTTGGGAGGAGAAAGGGAGAAATGGAATGGGGCAAATTATCTCCCATGATAGAGGCAAAAATAAGCTTTTTCAATGGAGAGGAAAAGGGGGAAGGTGAGAGGCAAAAGTGAAGATTACTCTTCACATTTGGCTTAAGGGAATAACATGCTCACTCAATTTGGTATGAAAATCTATCTTACACTACAGGAAAGTAGGGGAGAAGGGGACAAGCGAGGTGAGGGGGATGATAGGGAGGACAAATGAGAGGAGGGAGGGACAAGGTCAAAAGAGAGAATAGAATAAATGGGGGGCAGGATAGGATGGAGGGAAATATAGTTAGTCTTATACAACATGACTGTTATGGAAGTCTTTTGCAAAACTGCATATATATAGTGTATGTTGAATTGCTTGCCTTCTATGTGGGGATGGGTAGGGAGGAGAGAAGTTGGAATCCAAAGTATTAGGAATGTATGTTGAGAATTTTTTTTTAAATTTTTTTTATTTTTATGTCAATTATTATTTTTTATTTTTAAATGTTCTACAATCACTTCCTTAAAATTAAGATATTATCCCCCCCACAGCTTCCCTCACTACCCCCCTCCCTCCCCATGACAGCATACAATTCTGTATAGGTTCTACATATACTTTCCTATCGAGCACATTTTCACTGTAGTCATGCTATGTAGTTGCACTAAAATAAATGGAAGAAATCATATAACAAATCAAAACATAATAGGC
>CM053771.1:311360410-311378511 GCA_028658325.1 Potorous gilbertii | reverse complement strand
GGGGAATGACTTATATGGTTATATATTTGAGTCAGTTCTCTATATATTCTAGAAATGAGAACTTTAGCCCCGAGCTTAGCCATAAAAATTTTTTCCCAATTTACTACATCCCTCTGAATTTTGGATGCATTGAGTTTGGTTGTGCAAAAACTTTTTCAGTTTAAAGTAATCAAAATTATCCATCTAGCGTTTCATAATGCTTTCTATCGTTTCTTTAGAAAAAAATTCTCTCCATAAATCTGATAAATACACTATTCCTTGCTTCTCCAGTTTATTCATGGTGAGAATTGTTTTTACATTACATACATGCAACTGGGAAATAAGAAATACAGGTAATGGGGTATAGAAATCTATCTTGCCCTATAAGAGAAGAAAGAAGATGGGGATAAGGGAAGGGAGGGGTGTGATAGAAGAGAGGGCAGATTGGGGCAAGGGGTAATTAGAATGCAAGGCATTATGGAGTGGGGAGAGGGGAGAGAGATGGGGAGAAAGTTTGGAACTCCACAAAATTTTGTGGAAATGAATGTTGAAAACTAAAAATAAATAAACATTAAAAAAAAAGAATTAAGGTCTGATGGATTTTCCTCCATGATTTAGGGGTAGAAAGAACCTACAAACCACCATGTAAACAAAATAGAAAGTAATTTGTTTATAATCTCAGAGAGAAGGCACTAACATAAATGAGAACTGGGAAAGGCTGGAAAAGGTGAGACTTTAATTGTGATCTGAAGGAAGCCAGGTGCAGGAATGAAGAGAAAAAGAGGTATAGGAAAGGGATTGTAGACAGTCAGTGAAAATTCCTGAAATTGGGAGATGGGGTGTTGCAAGTGAAGAGCAAGAAGAAGGTGAATTAGTCTGGATCGGAATCTGACACTCCCTCTGACTCCTCGTTTTTTCTTATCTGTGTCCTTATCATAATCAATATGCTTGTCATAATAATACCTTCCCCTTAGGGTTGTTGTGAGGGTCAAATGAGGTAATATGTGTAAAGTACTTTGCAGACCTTAAAGTTCTGTATAAAGGCTTGTTAGTTGTGTCCACTCTTTGTGACCTCATTTGGGGTTTCCTTGGAATGGTTTGCTCTTTCCTTCTCTTGCTCATCTTACAGATGAAGAAACTGAGGCAAACAGGGTTAAATGATTTGCCTGGGATCACACAGCTAGTAAATGTCTGAGGCTGGATTTGAATTCAGGAAGATGATTCTACGGACTCAAAGCCCAGCTCTCTATCCACTGTGCCACCTAGCTGCCCATATAAAGGCTATTTATAATTATTATTTCCATTAGAATATAGGCTAATGTAGTTAGAATAACCTGAATGTGCTAGTCTTAGTATAAGATTATAAGAATTTTGTATGTAGCAATTTGTGGTAGAAACAATTTTCAAACTGAAATGGAGAGTAACCTAGAGGAAATAAAATCTGTTATATTTATGTAACTTTTCTTTCTTAACCAATTATCCTTCTTTAAAATATTGATCACCATTTGTTTACATGAGTTACTCTCAGTTGTTTTATTTCCTTGCTCAAACGTTTGCATAATCAAGGGCATTTTAAAACAAACACAAATGCCTGTACAATCTGAATTAAATTTTATGTGAATTTGTCTCCCCATCAATTTAACCTCTCGTATCTCAAGTTTCTTTATCTTTAAAACATGAGGATTGGCTTAAATGACCTCTAAGATTTTTTTTCATCTATAACCCTGTGATCCTTGATATTGATACTTGCCATGAATAACTGGAATGCTGTGTATGTGTGTGTGTATGTGCGTGTGTATGTGCTCACACACACCAAGTGCGCGCACACACACACACACACACACGAGTAAAAGGTCCCTACACCAATAGTAATAGATTTGGAAGTCTTTTTCTTTGTCTGAAAATGCTGAAGCATATAAAAAAATTTTTTAAATTTTTAATTAATGGAATAAAACAAGTATTTTCTTAACACAGTACAGTGAAAAGATGGTTGCACATGAAACTATAAATCTATTATGTACAGATAAAGTTATCATGTAAATATCTTTTTCTTCTTCCTTCCTCCCTAGCCTTAGAGATATTAAACAGAAATGTGTGTGTGTATGTGTGTGTGGGTAAAATTATGTTATACATACCCTTATTTATCAGTTCTTTTGCTGAATGCAGATAGCAACTTTTGCAAAGCACTGATTGGGTAAACCTCTCTGGGAAAGGGTATTATTTAGAATGGAAAGTAAAAGAGTGGTGAAGTTATTTGTCCAGGGCCAAAGAACAGAGATGAGAATAGAATTTAAATGATCTGTCATTGTCCAGTTATGCTATTTCACTCAGATTGCTCAGACATTTCTCTATGGCTTAATGGGAATAAATCAGAATAGATTCTTGTTACACATAAAGAAACACATAGTACAGTAAGGTACAGTCCCTGCTGGAGTATTGCTACTTCCTCATCTATTAAAGGAGCATAACAAGATGAACTTATCTCCCAGGGATTCTGTGAGGTGGAATTAATAGAAACAGATGGTAAAAAAGGCAAATTAGAAAGGTGCTTTGTGAATGTGCACTTAGTAATATCACTGAGTAATGTTCTTGAAAGGTTTTAGTCACCTGGTTCACTAAAAGTTCTCTGAAAACAATAGGGATATTTGCTATCTGCTAGGAAGATAAACCCTGCTGGAGCGTAGGTGACTGGGGAGGATGAATGCCAGAATAGTCTATTGATCACTGTTTTGAATTTACTTTTTTACCTGATTGACTCAAGTGAATGAGATATTTATTCACATTGTCACCTTATGAACACAACCTAGCTAGAGTGAAGTATAAATTTTTTGGGGGGTGTGTTCTACAACTGAAAATACTCCAGTCTGTTTTCCTGGGGAAACTAGGTAGTACAGTGGATAGAGTACCAGGCCTGGAGTCAAAGAGACTCATTTTCTTGAATTCAGATCTGGCCTCAGACACTTACTAGTAGTGTGACCCTGGGCAAGTCACTTAATCCTGTTTGCCTCAGTTTCCTCATATGTAAAGTGAACTAGAAAGGAAGTAGCAAATCACTCTAGCAGTTTTGCCAAGAAAACCCAAAATAGGGTCCTGAAGAGTCAAGTCCAACTACAATGCTGAACACCACAACCAGAGTCTCTGTTCAGCCCTCAGAAAAACACCAACAATAGTGATGAGAAGCTGGGAAGCCAGATTCTGAGCCTTCTGGGCGTTCAGTTTCTTTTCCTGATTTCCCCACCTCCCCACTCCCAACATACCTGTCAGAGGAGGCTAAAATTAAGAGATACTCATTAGAGCCCAGTGAGAATCTTTTAACATGAGAGATGTACTGGCCAGGCAAAGTAGAGTTGAGTACATAGAACTGAAATCTTCTGATTTAAAGGAACAGCTAATATCTGGGGGAGCAATTGTTACTCTTGACCTCTGCCTGTTATGATTTTCATCTCCAGAAAGCTCTGCTGCATTTACACCTTGAGCCTCTAGTTCCTGATTCTTTTCTGTATACTTCCTGGATACCATCTTGGACTATGAATATACCTCTTTGCCTCTTTCTATTGCCTGACTTCACAGTGACTAATCCAGCACACCCTTGTCAGAGCGCATCCTTGCCTTGCCCTTCCAGCGCTGCAAGTGCATGATTATATAGTTTTTAGCTTATTTTTTTTGACCTAGATTGGTGGCTTTAACACTGTCATTATTGATAGGTGACCCTACATTCCTTGTCTAGATATAAAATTGGCTCTGAGCCAGCAGTTGTATCAATGGTGCAGCACTGGCCATGTCCAATAAGAGTCGTCCTCCAAGGACATCTTACCCAGGCAGTAGAAGACAGTATTGTCCTTCAGAACAACTTCAAAAGTTAAAGGGTAGAATTCTTCTTCTTCTTATTATATATTTTTATTATTCTTAGGCATATATATCTATTTCCTAGGAAATTTCTTGGTGTAATGGTTGTAATGAAGCAGTCCCTTTACCTTCAAACATTAAATACCTAATTGATGTCTTCAAGACGTTGGAGGGAATTCATAGCTATTTCCTTCCTTTTTTATGGTCAGACAAGGGTGAATAGAACTGAGATCTGAGGATTTCTCCTTGGAGGTAAAGTCTCTTTGGTAATAAAATTAGATGTTTGATAATCAAGGTATCACAATATTCTTGTGGAAAAAAAAGGAGAGATATGAACTAAATGACAATATAATTAGATGGATTTGGGGCTGGTTTAATGGTTGGATTAAAAAGCATAGTGATTAATGATACAATGTCAGCGTTCAAGGAGATATTCAGTGGTGTGCCCCAAGGATTTGTACTTGGTCTAGTGCTGTTGAATATTTTTATTAGTGACTTAGAGGAGGAGATGTCATGCTTATCAGATTTGAAGATGGCACTAACCCAGGAGGGATAGCTAATGTACTGGATGAGAATAAGGATCCAAAAAGCTCTTGACAGGTTAAAATGCTGGGATGAATTTAATAAGCTAAAACTTAATAGAAATGAATTTTAAATATTGTAATTTGGTTAAAAATGGCAAGATGAGGAAACATAGATAAGTAATTTGTTTGAAAAGGATTTGGGGTTTTAATGGATTGTAAGCACTGCTCTACTTAGTAAACTCCAGTTGGCTCTTTGTGACCCTGTTTGGGGTTTTCTAGGCAAACCATTTCCTTCTCCAGCTCATTTTACACATGAGGAAACTGAGGCATATAGGGCTAAGTCACTTGCCAAGGGTCACGTAACTAGTAAATGTCTGAGGGTGGATTTGAACTCAGGAAGAAGAGTCTTTCTGACTCCAGGCCAGGCACTCTAGCCACTGTGCCACCTAGTGTAGCACCAATGTGATACCTACAGCATTATGGATATGCATGTGTATTTCCAGGGTAAATTTGCAAAATATAAACTGTCTTCCTCAAAGATGAAACCAAAATATTTATTCAGATACCAGAAAGCCAATTCCACCATGGTAACAATGAAGTTTGTACACATTCCCAATAAAGGGAGTATGGTCATCCCCAAACCTTCCCTCAGTCAGGCCTCCCTACAAATTAGCTCCCTTAGGCAGAATCACTTCCTCTCTCACTCACATTAGCTTCTCTGTTCTGCCTCCTCTCTCTCTCTCCTGGATCCGCCTCACTTTCTCTTCCTGCTGCCTCCTTTCTGTTCTACCCTTTTGGCAAGCTCTTCTACCATTGGCTCCATGTGACTCAAGCTGTGGGCTGGGCCAAAGTTAAAAACAGGTCACATGGACCTATTAAGAGGCAGGGAAGATCTTAAAATTACACCTAGCTGTTACCACCACCACCACCCTCAGTAAACTCCAGTTGCCTTTAGTATAAAATGTCAACTCCTTTCTTTAACTTTTAAACCCAGTTTTTTAAACCCTTTTAAAGCCTGTCCCAATCTATCTTTCCAGTCTCATTATGCATTACTCTCCCTTTAGCACTCTGTGAATTAGCCACATTGACTTTCTTTATATTCCTCATACATTGACACTATTTCCATCTCTAGAAATGTAAGAATGAGAAAGCATTTATTAAGTGTTTAATGTACACCAAGAACTGTGCTAGGTGCTGGGGATACAAGTACAGGAAAGCAGCTCTCAAAGAACTTAAATTCTTTTTTTCCTGTTTTTATTTTATGAATTTTAGTTTTTTAAATAGTATTTTTTAATCCAAATACATGCCAAAACAATTTTTAGCATTCATTTTTATAGGATTTTTGAGTTCTAAATATTTCTCTCTCCCCCCGACAATTTGATATAGGTTATAAATGTGCATTTATGAAAACGTATTTCCATATCAGTCATGACTGTGAAAGACAAAACAGATCATAAAGAAAAAAACCTTGAAAAAATATAGTATGTGAAAAAAGTATGCTTTGATATTCATTCAGAGTACATCAGTTCTTTCTCTGGATGTGGATAGCATTTTCCATCATGAGTCCTTTGTACTTGTCTTAGATCATTGTGTTACTGAGAAGAGCTAAGTCATTGGTATCTGATCATCACAGTGTTTCTTATACTGTGTACAATGTTTTCCTCATTCTGCTCATTCCACTTTGCATCATTTCATTTCAGTCTTTCTAGGTTTTTCTGAAATCTGCTTGTTTGTTATTTCTTAATACACAATAGTATTCCATTACACTCATGTAACCACACCTCATTCAGCCATTTTCCAATTGATGGAAATCCTCTCAATTTCCAAAATTTTACCACAGGAAAAGAAAGAATTTAAATTGTAATGGTGGAAGACAGCACATAAAGGAAAGCTAGAAAACTAGTGGGGGAGAATGGTTTGGAAATAGATGAGAACTGAGGTGGAAGCCTGGTATTGGGAAAGGTAAGGTGAAAGTTCAGCTAGGAGAGCTGAGTCCAAAGTTCTGATGGGAGGAGGATGAGAAGGATGACCCCAATGCAGGCAGCATTTAGAAGTGACTGAGGAGTGATAGGGAGGCCTGTTTCCAGGCAAGATAAGGTCTTTGTATTAGCCATCCTCCATGTCTGGAACATGCTCCTCCTTCCTTTTCCCTTTCCAAAATCCTCTTTCTTTAGATATTGTTCTAGTGTTATCTTCTACATTAAGTCTTTTTTTACATGAAATCTTTCTTGATTCCTCCCAAACTCCCTTATATTGAAGTATTTATTTACATTTATTCTCTATATGTTTATTCTGTTTGTACTTATACATGTAATTGCTGTCTCCTTTGTTAGAATGTAAACTCCTTGACAGGGATTGTTTTATTCTTTGTATTCATATCTCTAGTGCCCAGCACATGGTAGTAGTAGGTGCTTCCTAAATTTTTGTTGATTGATTGACTTGATCAGGAGTGATAGGGCACCCAAAAAAACCTAACATAATTTTGACCAGCAGTGAATGAAGCATTTCTTATGGGGATAAATAGATGATATGCCACTGTGGTCTGCCTTGGTCTGAACCCATGTGGAGAATTGTGTTCAGCTATGAAAATCACATTTTAGAAATGATATTGATAAACTGGAGAGATACTGTGGGGTAACCAGAATAATAAAGGACCTAAAATCCATACCAGTTGAAGGAATTGTGAATGTTTCACCTGAAGAAAAGAGACGCAAAGAGAAGGAATGAGGGGCATAGTAAATGTCTAAAAACACATTGCTTCTTCTTATTTGTAACCTGTTCTGTGGATGTTTATCACTTCTCTTCCACCTTTATATTCTTTGACTTTATCTGTAAGAATCTGTTGATCTTATTAGTCAATTATTAAGCACCTACTATGTGTTAGTTAGGCAGCTGGGTGGCTCAGGGAATTGAGGGGTCTGGAGTCAGGAAGACTCATCTTCCTGAATTCAAATCTGGCCTTAGATACTTACTAACTGTATGACCCTAGGTAAGTCATTTAACCCTGTTTGCCTTAGTTTTCCTATTTGTAAAAATAGGTTTTAGAAGGAAATGGCACCAAATGGAGCCACAAAGAGTTGGACATGAATGAACAACAACAAATGTGTTGGGTACTGAGCCAAGCACCTGAGATTCAAAATGAGACAAACGACAGTTCCAACCCTCAAGGAGCTGATCTAATGGGGGAAACAACAAGCAAACAAATATATACAAATGATCTATGTAAGGGATAGATGGGGAATGATTAAAAGAAAGAAGATACCATTATTCAGAGGGGTTGGGAAAAGTTTCCTGTAGGAGATGGGATTATCTTTAGGTCTTTTTTTTGTTTGATTTATTTTGTTTTTAATTTATGGATTAAAACAAGCATTTCCATAACAGTATAATAAAAAGATAATTGCATGTGAAACTGCAGATCTATTATGTACAACTTGCTATTCCTTTAAAATATATAGTAAAGTTATCATGTAAATTTCTTTTTCTTCCTTTCTTTTTTCTATCATTAAGACACAAATAGGTATAGATATGTAAAATTATTCTATACATGATAATATTTATCAGTTCTTTCTTTGGATGTAGATAGCATCTTCCTTCATATGTTCTTTGCAATTAATTTGACCATTTATAATAGTCAAAGTGACTTAATTGTTCAAATATGTTCTTAAAACATTATTGCTGTTGCTGTATACAGCATTTTCTTGGTTCTGCTCATTTTAGTCTTAATTATTTCATGCAAATCTATCCATGTTTTTCTAAGATCATCAAGCTCATCATTTCTTATAGCACAGTGGTATTCCATCAGAATCCTAACTTATAGTTAGGTCTTAAAAGAAGCCAGAGAAACCAGTGGGTAGAGATGAAGGAGAGCATTTTAGGCATGGGAAACAGCCAGAGAAAGTTCCCAGAGCTGAGAGATGGAGTTTCTCCTTTATGAAATAGTCAGGAGGCCAGTGATACTGGGTTGGAGAGTTACATGGTAGGGAGTAAGGCCTAAGACTGGAAAGGTAGGAAGCTAGTGGGTGGAGATGAAGAAGGAGAACATTCCAGGCATAGGAATGGCCAGAGAAAATTCCCAGAGCTGAGAGATGGAGTGTCTTCTTCATGAAACAGTCAGGAGGCCAGTGATACTGGATTGGAAAGTTACATTGTAGGGAGTAAGGCATAAGACTGGAAAGGTAGGAAGGGTGTAGGTTATGAAAATCTTGGAATGACAGAGAATTTTGAATTTGATTCTGGAGGCTATCTGGAGCCACCAGAGTTTATTGAGTAGGGGAGTGACATGGTTGGACCTGTGATTTAGGAAAATCACTTTTGTGACTGAGTGGAAGATGAATTGGATGGAGAGAAACTTGAGGCAGGCACAACCATGAGCAAACTGTTGCAACAGTCCAACATGAGGACCAAAGAGATGGCACTCTCAGAAGAGGGAAAAGGGTCATATTTTAGAGATGTTGCAAAGATGAAATCAATAGACAACAGAGTGGATATTGTAGAGGTGAGAGATAGAAAGGGATTCCAGGATGTCACTTAGGTTGCAAGTCTAAGGGACTAGGAAGATAGTGACTGTAATAGGGAAGGGAGGAGAAAAAGAGGGTTTAGGGGGAAGATAATGGGTTCAATTTTAGACATATTGAGTTTATTGTTGTGTTCATCCTTCGTTGCCATCAGAGACATGATGACATGACTTGTACTTGACTTTGTTTTGAGTGAGGGAGGTGCAAGGTCACCAGCTTCATTTTTTCTTTGGAGCTATCTGAATGCAGTGATATTCATCAGGATGACTGGAGGTGACCTTGGTCCCTTTAGGTCAAGGCCTATTCAGCAACTCACTTAGGATGAGTAATGCCCATTCAGTGAATAGACCTGTTTAAGCAGTAGTCAGGGGATGACCCCTTTAATGAAGCAAAGAAAAACAGCTACATCAGGCTGGGAAAGAAACAGCAGCAGTTAGTATTGATAATCACTCTTCAGCCAGGAGGGTTCAGAAAACAGCCCTTAAGTGGAGCTTGGGCAAGGGCCTAGTGTGGTCCAATCTATGGAGTGCAGTAAGTTTAAGGGGAGGGGAAAGGGAAGGGAAGAGACTGAGGAGTGGTCAGATAGGTTAGAAAGAAGGAGAATCAGAAATGAGTCATGTCCTGAAAACCTAGAGAGAAGAGATTGTCAAGGAGGAGAGAGTGATCACTAGTTTTAAGTTAAAGGCTTCAGACAAGTCTAGGAGAATGAGGATTGAGAAAAGCTCAGTGAAGTGGCAATTAAGAGATCAAGTGGTAACTTTGGAGAGATCCATTTCAGTGGAATGGTGATATTGGAAGCCAGATTGTAAGGGGTTAAGAAGAGAGTGTGAGAAGAGAAAGTGGAGGCAACCATTATAGGTTTTTAAAGGATTTTAGCCACAAAGGTTAGAAGAGATAAATGACAATAGTTAGTGGGATAGAAGGATCAAATGAGAGTTTTTCTAAGGATGGGGTAGACTTAGGCAGGCTTGTGGACAATAGAGAGAGAACCAGTAGACAGGGAGAGATGAAAAGTAAGTGAAAGTTGGGGAGACTGAGGGTACAATTATATATTTTCATCTGTTCCTTATATTTCTTGGAAATAAAACCTTTATCACGGAAATTTGCTTATAAGTCATTCCCCCCCCCGCCCCCCCCCCCCAGTAACTGGCTCCCTTTTAATTCTATCTGCTCTGATTTTGTTTGTGCTAAAATTTCCATAGAATGTGATCCTTTCTATCCACTTATTATTTTTTTTATTTTTTATTTTTTTATTTTATTTTATTTTTTTATTTTATTTATTTATAAATGTTCTACAATCACTTCCTTAAAATTAAGATTTTATACCCCCACATCTACCCCTCTATCCACTTTTTAGTCCAGAACTCTTCCCCCAATCTATAGTTGTGAAAAGTGTTTCTCAGTCAACCATCAACAAGCATTTATTAAGGTCTTTCTCTGTGACAGGTACAATGCCAGACTTTTCCCATTCTCATTTGTGTTGGGAATGCAAATATAAGCAAAAAAGAAAGTCAGTCCCTGCCATAAAGGATCAGCATGATGGCTAAGTCTGGAGAATGCGGGATGACTGGTCTGGGCTGTTCCCTAAAATGGAGGTTCCAGGAATAACTCACTTGTGAAATGATAGCAACATATTTTTTTCATAACAGCCTTATGAGGTAGGTAGTGGTACCTCTATTATCTATGATCACAACTCCATTTTTATATAAGAGATTAGAACTCAAGTGACTGATTTAGGGTTATACAGATAAAATCAGGGTCAAAATTCAAACCTAATCTGATTTTTTACATTGTGGGTATTACACAATACTATTGCATTATTTCTTATAGCAATAACATATTTCCTCAGTGCAGAAATATGTTCTGACATAAACACAATAAGGAGAAATAGGCATGTTTATTTCAAAAGCATTAGTCTTCTTATCTGGCACTTTGTATGACTATTTATCTTTTTATTATCTGTGTGTTATCTCTTTAACTAGACTTCAACATCCCTGAAGGCAGGGAAAGATTTGTCTAATTCTTTTTTACATTTTCCCTAGCATAGTGCCTTGATCTTAGCAGGCATTCAGTAAAAGTTGTTTGGTTGATGAATGTGTGTATTATAGTATGTATTATACCATTACCATACTCAAGAAGAATAATTTGTAAATGATTTGAGTACAAGAAACCATATTTGCTTGCTTCTGTTCATATAATCATTCTGTCCATTTTGAAAAGAAATTTTTTTCCCACATAGCTGCCTTCCCCAATAACTTTTCCCCCCTATCCATGGCAACTACTAGAGATAATTTAATGAGTGAGGAGAAATTTCTCCATTTTAGGAATGAAGTGTAACTTGTCTGTTTTCCATTTCCCATTCCAGGGACAGCTATGTGTTACTGGAACAGCTTTTGTTCCATGATCTGAATCAGCTCTTCTCTACTTGGGAACTGAGAAGAGATCTGTGAACCATATAGCATTATCCTCATCTCAATTTTGACTGTTGCCAAATGCACTAGGAATATTTGTTGATTCAGTCAATGAACATTGATTGACTGTCATCTAAGTATGCTGGATTGTTTGAGGTGTGGAATGAGGGACAAAAGAAATATAAGATATAGCCCCAATCCCTTAGGAGCTTTCTGTCTAGTGAGGAGATAAGACACTCACAAACACAACATTAAGTAAGAAAGCACATTTCTTCCAAAAAACATTTCACACTCCATGAATTACAGTTACTTAACCTACCTCTGACAATGTGCCATGGAATTCTTTTATATCTTTATACTGATTTTTTTCCCTGAGCTACACTGGGAAAACCCAGTAACCCCCAGACTAAAACCCAGCCCTAAACCAGTTGCACAATCCTCTCCTCTGCTCACCAAAACCGAACAATTCAAAACCTTTGAAAACCTTAGAATGCAGTTGGGTCAGAAATGAAGGTAGTGGCAAAGTAGGTGGTGAAAAAAAATTCCTATTCCTTTTCTATATATCTCCCCCTTCTTTCTCCCCACAAATGAAGGTAGAATAATTTGTGAAGCATGTCCTAGTTTCAGCTCTGTCCCTGACATTGAACCATCTGGGACTCATATTTAAATCATTTTATGTCTTAATTTCTCTTTAGGGGAGAAGGAGGATAATGATATTAACTGCTTAATTCATAGAAATGTTCAGAGGATTAATTAAAAGGAATAAGTCAGTAGCAAAACATTTCATAAAGTCTTAAATGCTGAACAAAGGTAAAGAAGGATTGATGCTCACAGGAGGGCCGGTAGTTAAGGAATGACTCAGGGCAGTAAAAAAGTACTATAGAATGAATACGTAGGTAGTAAGGATTTAGGAAGAGCATACAGCTATCCCTTTCCATTGTGACTTACCCCATCATGATTTCGATAGTGCATGGGTCAGCATAAGAAATTGAATAAGAATTTTGGGGGAGTTTTTCAGAAGCCATAGACATGTCAAGTCTAGCAGATGACACAGAAAAAGTGTTTTTACTTAACCTTGACCTACAAGTAGCCTATGACCAAATACTTAACCCAATTTTACAATAAGATACTGTAAATACTCCTTAAAAAAAAAAGAAAAAATTCAGACCTCTTCTGTGGTACAAAGAGAGGACCAAAAATTTATACTTGGATTTTCCAGATTGTGACCCATTCTCACCCCCTGTCCCCCCTCTCTCTCCCCACCCCTCACTGTGGAAGGGCTAACTGTATTAAAAAAAATGAATGAGGGTACTTAAAGACATTTTAATATGTGGTGACTGAAATTGTTTGCTTGTATGTTGAATATAAATTTTTTAATGTTGAAATTTTAAAAAATTGGGATTTGAATAATGATGGCATGCTATTTATTAGATTACTAAAGAACTCACATTAAGGGTCACCAAAGGATTGTGGAGAGGCCTATGATGGATATGAGCAGGTAATAAGATATTATGGATGAGAGGTGTCAGGGATATCATTAGGGAGATGTAATGTTGGTTTATATGCTGAATTTTCTAAGTTGGAAGATCTGGGTTTGAATTCTGGCTCTTCTACTTAATTTCCTTTGTGACCTTGGGTAAAGGATTTTTAATCTCTTTGGTCTCTTGTTTACTCATTTCTAAAATGAGAGGGTTGAACTAAATGACCTTGAAGGTTTCTTCCAGCTCCAAATGTGTATTTTTATAAAGGGGTTCATGAGTTTGGATTTATTTATTAAAATAATTGGTATTTGTATTTCCTTGTAATTGGCTCCCTTATAATTCTATGAATAATGTATTATTTTGCATAGTCCATAAATTTTCCTAGGCTGCCAGAGGTACACATGACACAGCAATGGTTAAGAATCTTCCCTACAGAGTTAATCAGCGGACAGCACTCACGTTTCCGTGTCATCCCAGAAAAACTAAGAGATTTTAAAGGAAGGCCCCCCAACACATTGGACAGAACTCCTGTGAGGGATTTATGGGAAGTACTTGCATAGGATGAGAAGATGTGAGTGGGTTGCCATCTGCTCCATTGGAAGGAGTGGTCATATTTGGTAGTGAAGGGGGGCGGGCAACTAGTTTAACCTGCTACTAGTTTCATTCCTTGATGGGAACTTAATAACTGCTTGAAATTTGAATTATGACCTGTTAATAAAAATGGAAGGCATTGAGGCGGAGAAAGGACATCGCTTCTTTTGTGTGTTGCTGGGATAGCACCAATTTTGCATTTTGATCATGGGGTAGATTATGGAGTCTGTGTTTGATAGAACCCTCCCTTCATGAAATTATTTTCTAAGAACTGCCATGGGTCATCTGGAACAATCCACAGGCAAAAATTTACTTAGTGGATGTGGGAGGATAGTAAGAACTTGAAACATCTTGATAATAAATGTATTTGTACAGCTTTTCTGGTCCCAGGTTATTGAAAATTTCTGTGGACATTGGCTTGCTCCCAGGATCTGTTTTTATACTCTTGCGTATTTATCTTTTATTTGTATGAAAAGACCCTACTGACTTCAAAAGAAACATGCTGGCATAGCTCTGGAGGAGAAACACCCCTGGGATAATTAAAAGGTCTTGCTAGCATTTATGTAGTACTTTAAGGTTTGCAAAAATACTTTACATATGTTAACTCATTCTGATCTTCACAGCCAACTCCTGTGAAGTAGGCGCTATCATCATCCCCATTTTACAAATCTTTCTGAGAACGTGTGTGACCTGCCCAGAGGCAAGATTTGAAATTTGGCCTTCCTGACTTCCCAATTCTAAAGCTAGCTAGAATGTGGGCGTCAAGTGAGGGGTGAAAAATTTGAATTATAATAAATTAATTATAATATATAATATAATTATAGTATAATAGATAATTATAGTAAACCTTGAAAATCATCTAGGGAAAGAGGTGGCAGATTTCTTTAACCCAATTTATACATGACATCTAAGGGGAATTTGTGATTTTTCTAAAAGTCAGAGGAAATCCAGCTTTTTCTTGCTCTCCTGGGTTGACCATAGGAGAGGAACAGGTTTGAGTGCCGTTGAAGATTAGTTTAGGTGGCACCATAGTGCATGGAGTGCTGGGCCTGGCAGCCAAGAAGGTCTAAGTTCAAATGTGCCCTCAGACACCTATTAGCTTCATGACCCTGGAGAAGGAAATGGCAAACCACTCTAGTATGTTTGTAAATTTCTTTTGCGTCACTGTGATATTAAAACGGGGAAAGAGATCTCACACAAGCTTCTGGTTTGGATCGACGTTTATTTTAATAACATCAGATACAAAGTGGTGTGAAGGGGAATGAAACCAGGTGGATCTCAATTCTGAATTTCCTGTTTTCTGTGTTCTAATAAAATACCTCAGAGCCTTGACTGGTTTTTAGAGGGATAGGAGGAAGAAAGATTTGTATGAGCTCTGCTTAACCCCTATGTAATGTATATATTAACTTACACTGAAAGACATTTTATTGAAGTTGAATAAAGAAAAAGAATAGAATGGCTTTTTATTAAAATGCTTTATGTAGTAAAATAATTGAATAGGAATTTCTGCTGTTTCAAATAAGGAGACATTTCCATATGTACTAGGAAGACAACACATCAGCTGGAGATTTCAATTAAATATTCACAGTCTAATCAATGGTATAAAACTGCAGGGGGTGAAAGGAAGCTGTGTTTCTAGGAATGGTGTAAAATTTTGCTTTCTTCTGCGTTTTCTTGGCCAACCTTCCATGGTTAGGGGCTATTTTGCAACAAATTCTAGGCAGCCAGCCAAGTGTAATAAGGGAGGATTTATGTCAGAGAGTGTCTAGAATAAAAGTGATCGTGGTTCCTTGTTTTAGACAAATCTCCAGGTGCAGAGTTGGTTTTATTTGAGTTTTTAAAAATAACTTTTAAAAAAGTATGTGGTGTCCAAAGATGTTGGTAGTAATTTGAAGATCACACATGTATATGTAAGAACAATTTTTCTAAGAAAAAACAAAACATCCAAACAGCTATTAGCCTTTGTTTCAAAGTAAGTTTTACTTCTCTGGGAAACATATGTGTCTTAATGTGATTATGATGTTAACATTTCATATCTTAATTCCATGTCTTCATGAAAATAACATGAAAACTGAAAACATTTTTGCTGAAATCTTCCTTAAAAGATTCAAGATTAAAGGAAAGTTGACCCATATACCCACACATTCCATATATGACCCTTCCAAATGTATGTATATATTCTTAGAACTCTTTTGTAGCACAGACAACTGTTTTTTGTTGTTGTCTTTCAGTCGAGATCCTTTTTTGGTATTTTCTTGGCAAAAATACTGGTGTGGTTTGCTGGTTCTTTCTCCAGTTCATTTTACATATGAGGAAACAGAGGCAAACAGGGTTAAGTGACTTGTCCAGGGTCACACAGTAAGTTTTTGAGGCAGTATTTGAATTCAAGTCTTCCTGACATCAGGCTAGCACTCTATCCTTTATGCCACCTACCTGTCCCATAGGTTTATTGTGAGCATCAAATGAAGTCATACATATTCAGGGCTTTGCAACTTGTGCTCTGTAAATACTAACTATATATTCTGTGTGTTGAGTAGGCTCAGGAAAAGACCAGAGGACACCTAAACGTGAAGAAAGAGAAGCAGGGAAACTGTTTTGGGTGTCAGAGAGCAGGAAAGTTGCTTCTCCCATCTGACCCTGACTTCTCTTATTTGCCCTTTTACCTAGTTAGGGTTTCATTTTTTAGGAGAAGATTGTGTTTGTTATTTACAGCCAACTCCACATAGACTTTGGAAGGTTTTGTTTCCTACCTCAGCTTCAGGATAGGTAACTGAATTTGTAGGCAGGTGGTGTAACTTTTAAAGTGACTGGGTTTGAGATTCAGAACGAGACTGAATCCCAGTTTTTTTCTCCAGGCTAGTCAAATGTACCCTCTGGGATGAGGACATTTTATGGGTTTGAAACTTGCAGACAAAAAAAAGCAGGAATCTGTCAGCCAACACAGGGACATTTTATGTAGACAGGAATGGGGTTTCAATTTGTATTTTTCTTCTCTGTGCTTTCATGCACTCATGCTGCTAGTTTGTCCTATTTCCACCTTTTTAAAAGATTCCCCAAAACTCCATATTCTACAGGCAGTTTTTCTTGATGAAGGGGCAGTGATTTTCCTTTTCTCACTCCTTATTTCAGGAAGCATTCATTCATTTGACATACATTTACATAGAGTGGACCACATAAGAAAGGAAAAGAATGGAAACAAGAATTTATTAAGCACTTGCAGTGTGCCAGGCTAGGTGGCACATTGAGTAGAGGGCCAGGCCTAGAGTCAAGAAGATTGGGTATCTAAATCTGGCCTCAGACACTTACTAGCTGTGTGACCCTGGACAAGTCACTTAACCCGGTCATTCCTCAGTACCCACAAAAGTAAAATGAGCTGGAGAAGAATATGACAAACTACCATTGTATCTTTGCCAAGAAAATCTCAGGTGGGATGATAAAGAATTGAACATGACTGAATAACTGCAACAGGATGCCAGGCATGTGCTAAGTAATTTCTCACTTCATCCTTGCAACAACCTTGGGAAGTAGGTCATCTTTTTTTAATCAATCAATCAATTAATTTTTAATATATAATTTATTTATTTCCAGTTCCTAACATTCGCTTATACAAGAATTTGAATTCAAAATTTTCTCCCCATTTCTCCCCACCCCAGGACAGCATGCACCCCATCCACTCCTTCCTCCAATCTATCCTACCTTCTATTACCCACGTTTCCCCTGTATTTTCCTGTAGGGCATTATAGATTTCTATACTCCATTGCCTGTGTAGCTTAATTTCTAGTTGCATGCTAAAATAGCTTTTAACATTGATTCATAAAACTTTGAGTTCCATATTCCCTCCCTGCCTCCCCACCCACCCTCATTGAGAAAACAGGCAATTCAGTATACATGTGCAATAATGCAAAGCACTTCTATAATAGTGATGTTGTAAAAGACTAACCACATTATCCTCTGTCCTGTCCTGCTTTTCATTTATTCCATTCACTCCCTTGATCTGTCTTCCCACAATAGTGTTTGCTTCTGATTATCCCTTTCCCCAATTTGCTGTCCCTTCTGTTATTTTCCCTCTTTTGTCCCCTTCCCCCTTGCCTTCTCACAGGGTAAAGTAGATTTCCATATCCAATTGAGTTATTCCCTTCTTAAGTCAAATCCCATGAGAATAAGACTCAGTTATTTCCTTTCATCTCCCCCCTCTTCCCCTCTATTGTAAAAGCTCTTTTTTTCCACTTTATTTTTATTTTTTATTAAATTTGTTTATTTAACGTTTTTACATTTATTTTCACAAAATTTTGGGTTCCAACTTTTCTCCCCATTTGTCCCCTCCCCCACCCCAAAATGCTGAGCATTCTAATTTCCCCTATCACCAATCTGCCCTCTCTTCTATCATCCCTCCCTTCCCTTGTTCCCATCTTTTCTTTTGTCCTATAGGGCCAGATAGCTTTCTATTCCCCATTACCTGTATTTCTTATTTCCTAGTAGAAAGAACAGTACTTAACAGTTGTTCCTAAAACTTTGAGTTCCTACTTCTCCCTATCCCTCCCTCCCCACCCATTTGGGAAGGCAGGCAATTCAATGTAGGCCATATCTGTGTAGTTTTGCAAATGACTTCCATAATAGTCATGTTGTGTAAGACTAACTATATTTCCCTCCCTCCTATCCTGCCCCCCATTGCTTCTATTCTCTCTTTTGATCCTGTCCCTCCCCAAGAGTGTTGATTTCAAATTGCTCCCTCCTCCCATTGCCCTCCCTTCCATC
>CM053771.1:311314682-311359910 GCA_028658325.1 Potorous gilbertii | reverse complement strand
CCCAACCCTGCTTATCCCTTTCTCCCCCACTTTTCTGTATTGTAAGATAGGTTTTCATGCCAAAGTGAGTGTGCATTTTATTCCTTCCTTTAGTCGAATGTGATGAGAGTAAACTTCATGTTTTTCTCTCACCTCCCTTCTTTTCCCCTCCACTAAAAAGTCTTTTGCTTGCCTCTTTTATGAGAGATAATTTGCCCCATTCCATTTCTCCCTTTCTCCTCCCAATATATTTCTCTCTCACCACTTAACTTCATTTTTTAAAGATATGATCCCATCCTAGTCAATCCACTCTGTGCTCTCTGTCTCTGTGAGTGCATGTGCGTGTGTGTGTGTAATCTCACCAACTACCCAGATACTAAAAGTTTGAAGAGTTACAAATATTGTCTTTCCATGTAGGAATGTAAACAGTTCAACTTTAGTAAGTCCCTTATAACTTCTCTTTGCTGTTTACCTTTTCATGCTTCTCTTCATTCTTGTGTTTGAAAGTCAAATTTTCTTTTCAGCTCTGGTCTTTTCATCAAGAATGCTTGAAAGTCCTCTATTTCATTGAAAGACCATTTTTTCCCCTGAAATATTATATTCAGTTTTGCTGGGTAGGTTATTCTTGGTTTTAGACCTACTTCCTTTGACTTCTGAAATATCATATTCCAAGCCCTTTGATCCCTTAATGTTGAAGTTGCTAGATCTTGTGTTATCCTGATTGTATTTCCACAGTACTTGAATTGTTTCTTTCTAGCTGCTTGCAATATTTTCTCCTTGACCTGGGAACTCTGGAATTTGTCCACAGTGTTCCTAGGAGTTTCTCTTTTTGGATCTCTTTCAGGTGATGATCGGTGGATTCTTTCAATATTTACTTTGCCCTCTGATTCTAGAATATCAGGGCAGTTTTTTGATCATGGCTTTCAGGTAATCCCATAATTTTTACGTTGTCTTTCCTGGATCTGTTTTCCAGGTCAGTTGTTTTTCCAATGAGGTATTTCACATTCTCTTCCATTTTGTCATTCTTTTGGTTTTGTTTTGTGATTTCTTGGTTTCTCAGAAAGTCATTAGCCTCCATCTGTTCCATTCTAATTTTTGAAGAACTATTTTCTTCATTGAGCTTTTGAACCTCCTTTTCCATTTGGCTAATTCTGCTTTTGAAAGCATTCTTCTCCTCATTGACTTTTTGAACCTCTTCTGCCAATTGAGTTAGCCTATTTTTTAAGGTGTTATTTACTTCAGCATTTTTTTGCGTCTCCTTTAGCAAGGTGTTGTCTGGCTTTTCATGCTTTTCTTGCATCTCTCTCATTTCTCTTCCCAGTTTTTCCTCCCCCTGTCTAACTTGATTTTCAAAATCCTTTTTGAGCTCTTCCATGGCCTGAGCCCATTGAATATTTATTTTGGCTATGTGGGATACAGAAGCCTTGATTTCTATGTCTTTCCCTGATGGTAAGCATTGTTCTTCCTCATCTGAAAGCATGGGAGGAGATATCTGGTCACTAAGAAAGTAACCTTCTATGGTCTTATTTTTTTCCCCTTTTCAGCTGGGGTTGGTGGGGTAGGGAGTGGGGTCTGCTATTCAGTGTGAGATTAAGATCAGCTGCTCAGGTGGGGGCAGGGCCACCACACAGGACTCAGTTCCCTCAGGGGGTTTATGCAGAGACCTTCAACAATTGATCTGAGCTCCTACCTGCTTTGGGAGCCCCCATGCACTGCTGCCTCCCGAGGGGTCCCGAGCCACAGAGACACCCCGATCCCACCTTGGCCAGCCAAAAAGACTCTCTCGTCAACCTGCAGCATCTGTGGGTGGAGGGACCTGTGCTGCTGCTGGACACCTCGTCCCTGAAGCCTCCTCGGATCTAGTCTCGTCAGTGCCAAGTGCCCAAGGCAGGGCTGGGCTCTGCTCCAGTGCGCCACAGACTTTTGTTGTCAGTTTTTCAGGGCTCTCTGGAACAGAAATCTCCACTCCATTGTTTTGCAGCTTCTGCTGCTCCAGAATTCCTTGGGAGTTCTTCTTTACAGATGTTTTATGGGCTGTGGGTTAGGAGCTAGCATATATGTATCTTTCTACTCTGCCATCTTGACTCCTCCCCTCCTCTTCCCACTTTTACATGAGATGATTTGCTATATTCTACCTCTCCCTTTCTGTTACTTCTAGTACATTCCATTCAACAGTAAATTTTTTTTTAGTTATTCTCCCTTCATAATCAGCTCACCATGTGCCCTCTATGTGTGTGTGTGTGTGTATGTGTGTATGTATCTCCATACACACATACACTCATGTACATATACAAACCTATACATAGAAAGCTATACATATATAATAATTGCATACATACCCATACACACATATATATGTGTGAATATATACATATTCTCTTTAACTACCCTAATACTGAAAAAGGTCTCTTGAGTTAAAAATAACATCTTTCCATGTAGGAATGTAAACACTTCAACTTTAATGAGTTCCTTAAGGTTTCTCTTTCTGTTTACCTTTTCATGTTTCTATGGATTCTTGTATTTGAAAGTCAAATTTTCTATTCAACTTTAGTTTTTTCAACAAGAATGCTTGGAAATCCTTTATTTCATTGAAACTTCATTTTTTTCCCCTGAAGTATTATACTCAGTTTTGCTGGGTAGGTGATTCTTGGTTTTAATTCAATCTCCTTTAACCTCTGGAATATTCCAAAAGAATATTCCAATATTCATATTCTAAAACCTTTGATCCCTTAGTGTAAAAGCTGCTAAATCCTGTGTTATCTTGGTTATATTTCCTCAATATTTGATTTGTTTCTTTCTGGCTACTTGTAATATTTTCTCCTTCACCTGAGAACTCTGGAATTTGACTATAGTATTCATATGAGTTTTCCTTTTGGGATCTCTTTCAGGAGGTGATTGGTGAATTCTTTCCATTTCTCTTTTACCCTCTGGTTCTAGAATTCCTTGATAATTTCTTGGATGATGATGTCTAGCCTTTTTTTTTTGATCATGGTTTTCAAATAGACCAATAATTTTTAAATTATCTCTCCTGGATCTGTTTTCCAGATCAGTTGTTTTTCCAATGAGATATTTCACACTATCTTCTATTTTTTCATTCTTTTGGTTTTGTTTTGTAATTTCTTGGTTTCTTATAAAGTCATTAGCTTCCATCTGCTTCATTCTAATTTTTAAAGAACTATTTTCTTCAGTGAGCTTTTGAACCTCCTTTTCCATTTGTCCCATTCTGTTTTTTAAAGCATTCTTCTCCTTATTGGCTTTTTGGACCTCTTTTGCCATTTCGGTTAGTTTATTTTTAAAGGTGCTGTTTTCTTCAGCATTTTCTTGGATCTCCTTTAGCAAGCTGTTGACTTGCTTTTCATGATTTTCTTGTGTCACTCATTTCTCTTTCCAATTTTTCCTCCACCTGTCTTACTTGATTTTCAAAATTGTTTTTGATCTCTTCCGTGGCCTGAGGCCATTGCATATTTATTTTGAAGGTTTTGGATGTAGAAGTCTTGACTTTTATGTCTTCCTCTGATGGTATGCATTGTTCTTCCTCATCTGAAAGGATGAAGAAGAAAGAAAGGAAGGATGAAGGAAGAAAATACCTGTTCATCAAGAAAATAACCTTCTATAGTGTTATTTTTTTCCCTTTTTTGGACATTTTCCCAGTCATTACTTGACTTTTGAGTGGAGGGTATACTCTAGAGACCTATCTGTTCTCAGTTCCTCCAAGGTAGTACAATCAGGGGAGAGGAGCCTCTTCTGGCCTGTGCTGTGGTCTGTGAGCAGGATTTTCTCTCTAGAGCCTTCACCAGCTCCACCACGCCAGTGCTCCTCCTCACCCCAGGAATGTCATTCAGGACTGAACCTTAGATTGGCCACTGTATTCCCCCAGGGTCATTAAGCTTAGGGCTCCAAAAGTGAATGGTGCTGCCACAGTGGCTGCTGTCATCCTAATACCGGAGCTGAGGCCAAACCAAGCTCCCTTCTGATCCAGGCGGAAGAGCTTTCTTCCTGACCTTTGAAACCATCTTTGGCATTTGTGGGTTGAGCAATGTGGGAACTGAAGCTGCTGCCTGTGATTCCGTACCCTGAAGCCTGCTCCAGCCCTGTCTGTAGCTGTGCAGTGTTGCCAAGGCTGGGCTGCACTTCACTCTGAGCCCTGTGCAATAGACCTTTCCTGTCAGTTTTTCAGGCTGTCATGGACTGGAAATCTCTTTCACTCTGTTGTGTTGTGGCTTCTGCTACTCTAGAATTTGTTTACAGTCATTTTTTACAAGTATTTTATGAGCTATGGGTCTGTCCTGCTCTGCCATCTTTGGTAGGTGATCTTATGATTCCCATTTTATAGATGTGAAAACTGAAGCAAAGAGAAGGTAAGTGATTTGCCCAGGGTCACAAAACTAGTAAGTATCTGATGCCAGATTTGAACTCAGGTCTTCCAGGCTCTAAGTCAAATGCTTTTTACCCATGTACACCATGTAGGTTTCTAAGTTACTTTTTTACATGTATTATATGGACTCAAATTACAGCCCTTTTTAAATCTTTAAGACTAGTGACAGAGCTTCTGTGCTTTTGAAATTTCACTGTCAGCATTCTACCAGTTCAGCTTTCTGCCTATGCCCCCCCACCATTTTAATGATATATTTCAGTCTGTTCCAATAGAGATTTTGCATTCCTATACATATCTGGGAGCAGCAGTATAAATGGATAATATGGTGGGCCCCAAATTAGGCAAGAGGAGGAACACATGTCGGATTGTCTTTAGGATATTTCAGATATCCATTAATGACTTTGAATTTCTACTAGAAATGAATTCCCATTTTGTATTACATAATCTACTAACATTATATTTGGAGCTGAGATTTGGAACACAGTAGTCTCTGAAGACTGAAAAATTTCTTATTTGAACTTGGGTCTTCTTAACTCCAGGCCAGCTAGCTGCTGTATCCACTGAGCTTACGGCAAATTTAGAGGAGAAAATAAATCAAGAGTTCACTAAAATGGGCAAACGTGAGTGGGTTTCAGTTTCATCCAGTTTGATGATTTTGCTGATCTATGTGAGCATTCATTTGCATTAAATATATACTTTCATATACACCAGCCACTTTTTTTTTCTTTATCAAGGTTACCTTCACCTTCAATAACAAATTGGCGTGTGTGTGTGTGTGTGTGTGTGTGTGTGTGTGTGTGTGTGTGTGTGTAGCGGGAAGGAGGATGATATTGGGGGAAAAATTCTAAGCACATCTTTGTGTGGTATATAAGGAAACACTATATTTAGTGCAGTCTTTTTCTAACTGCTCTATCTGCTGCAGTTATACAAAAGCTTACTAAAGTTAGAAGCAGCTATGTAATGCAAGTAGAAACAGCCCTGAGTTTGCATTCAGGAAAACCTTAGTTCAAATCCAGCCTCGGATACTTCCGGGTTGTGCAACTCTGGACAAATCACTTAACCCCTGTCTGTCTCAACTCTAAAGTGGGGGAAATAATAATAGTACCTCTCCCCCTGCCCTGGGCACCATGGCTGTTGTGAGAATAAAATGAAATAATAATTGTGAAGTTCTTTGCACACTGCCTGGTACACAGTGGGTACTTAATAAATTCTTATTTCCTTCCTCTTCAAAGTTACATGAGATATTTTTGCATGCCTTTACAAAATTACTAAATTTCTATCCCATCATCTTTCCAGGTTATGAAATCTACCTTCCTTTTCTTCTGTGTGCAAATTGTTAGCTAGCTAGGTGGTACAGTGGATAGAGCAATGAGTTTAGAATCAGGAAGCCTCATCTCCATGAGTTCAAGTCCAGCCTCAGACATATACTAGCTTGGGTGATCCCTGGGCTAGTCACTTAACTCTGTTCCTCATCTGGAAAATGAGCTGAAGAAGGAAATGAGAACACCCCTCTAGTATCTTTGCCAAGAAAACCCCAAAGTAAGGTCACAAAGAATTGGATATAATTGAACAAACAAATTGTGCTTTTATTTTCACCCTTTATGAAGTACTTGTTTCCAAAAAGTGACCCCAGATTGAGCTGGAAAATGAACAGCACAACTGTTGCCATCTGTAGGTATGAGATTTATGTTTGTTTTGCAAGATTATTTTCTTCATCCTTGTAAGTGTTAGTGCCTTCCTTCTGAGATTATATCCAGTTTATCCTGAACATATCTTGAACATACATGG
The DNA here is from genome assembly GCA_028658325.1 of Potorous gilbertii. Taxonomy (NCBI): domain Eukaryota; kingdom Metazoa; phylum Chordata; class Mammalia; order Diprotodontia; family Potoroidae; genus Potorous; species Potorous gilbertii. The sequence continues at coordinate 311,353,768 of CM053771.1, read as the reverse complement.
TTGTTTTCCTATTCTCTTCCCCATTTTATATGAGCTCTGTGAAAGATAGGACTATTTTTTTGTACCTTTATCTTCACACAGCCTAGGCATAGGGCCTGGCATAATAATGGTACTTAATTATGCTTGTCAACTTGAGTTGTACTCCTGCTGTATTACTCCTTTGATTCCTTGGCCTGATGTTTACCTTAGTAGATTCCTTCAGGTTGCCCCAGTCACAAGTAAACTTTGCAATTTCAATCAAGTTGAAAAGGTTTAGAGTACAGTTCCAGCAAAGGACTTGCTGTCTGTTGACTGAGAACCAGTCTAAGATCAGAGACTTTCATCTCCACAAGGTTGACCATCAGCTGCTGATTAAAAACATTTTTTTGATCGTAGAAACTCCTCTATCTTCTAATACTTTGATCTGTATTAGTGGAAGGAGGATCTCACCAATGACAAAATCATGGATCCTTGAAGTACTAAAGCTCCTTGTATGGTCTGACCTTGGTAAGGAATTGTAGAAAGAATAAAAATTTACTTGTGATCCCCAGAGCCTCCATCTCCAATCTTATTGGCCTGATATTTAATTATTATTTTAGTTTTTCCATCTTTAATGTGGTTAATTGACTATAAACTGTTAGTACCTTTTGCTATGTGTGTATAAATGCATTCATTTGATAATTACATGACCTTTTTTTTTAAATATAAAGGTTCAGTGGCTTTGAAAAATTTGAACAACTCCTGCTCAAATGATCTGAATGAGTTAGTACAGCTTATCAAGGCTTTTAACTTGATGCTCTGGGAATTATGCAATGGGGTGGTCCTGGCTCATTGATTGTATTTTATTTTTCTGTTTGCTATCAGCTTTGAATTTGAGATTGTATTAACTCTCAGTTGTAAATGACTTGTATACTTCATCTATTCTTGTTAACATTGCCTGCAATATTATAAGAAAGAACATATGCTCTTAGAAGGATCAAGAACAATATGTAATTGATAGAGAACCAGAAGATAAATTCTATACCCACACTTACTAGCTGTGTAATCATTGGCAAGTGATTTCACTCTTTTTGGCCTCAGTTTCTTTGTAAAGTGGGGATGATGTTACTTACACTGCTGACTTCATAGATTTATTGGGAAGGAGGTACTCTTTGCAAGCCATAAAATGATCTCTCTCTCTCTCTCCTCTCTCTCTGTGTATATATAGATAATTTGTATATACAAATATATCCAGTTATTAATTTTTTTTATTATTGTCAGTGGTATTCAATATAAAAGTAGGTACAGAGGAAGATATCCAAAAGAATGTTTGAAATGTAATTGGGGCTCAAGAAATGAAAGAGGTCAAAGGCCTACTGAGTGATTATAGACTCCTCATAAGACTTACATCTATATGTCATGAATATCTGCTCCAATAAAAGAGTCAGAAGTTGCCAGTCATGGCAAAAAGAAAATGAAATTGACTTGTTAATAATATAGAGTTATATCACAATCAATTAAGTCAAAGATCAAAATCTGCATCAAATTGGAAGAATACAAGTGAGGAAGCGCTCTATAATATAATTGAAACAGTTTCAACCTGACCTATTAAAAATTCTCAGAATGAGAAATGGGAAAAGATAATGATACTGACCTTGACTATCATCATTTCTTTTTAAAACTGATATAAAGCAGCTGCCACAATGAGAAAGGCCAAAAGCACCTGAGAATCATTCTAGCCAGTAACACTTGTTCCTTTACTTGACAGTGAGAACATGGCAGAGAAAGAAAACATTGATTTTGAATATAAACTCCTTTGGTAGGCTTAATTAGGCTATATTACATATTTCAGATAGTAACCCATATTCAATAATTAGTGTAAACGATATTTTCCAGGAAATGTATGCTTGGAAAAGGAGATGGGATAGCCATCTAATGAGAGTAGGGTATGACAGAGAGCCCAAGGACACAACTGGTTGCAGCACAATGCGTGTGTTCGTCCTTCATTATCGAAGAAGACCATGCAGTCAGAGAAATAATGACATGAATTGCACTTGACTTTGTTTTGAGTGAGGGAGGGCTGTGCAGGTCACCAGCCTCACTTCTCCTCCAGAGTCATCTGAATCCAGTGGCCGGATATTCATCAGAATGACTGGAGATGACCCAGGATGAAGCAGTTGAGGTTAAGGGACTTGCCCAAGGTTGCACAGCTAGTGAATGTCAAGTGTCTGTGGTGAGATTTGAACTCAGGTCCTCCTGATGCTTGCACTGGTGCTCTATCCACTGCACCACCTAGCTGCCCCTCTACAAAATGTGGAAAAGATCTGGAGGAAGGAATCAAGCATGACAGGTAGAGTGGAAGAGGAAGGTTAATGGGAGAAAACAGACAAAAATTGTGTGATATGAGAGGGCATGGATGAGTATGATATGCAGTGGTAGAAGGGTGGGAGAGGCCATAAATCCATTGGAGTTTTGTTTTAATGCATGTTTGTTCAACAAAAACTGGGAAGTGACAGTAGTGAACTGGTTTTCTGCTCTAGATGATCTTGGATTTCTGAATCAAAATAGAATACTGAGCTGATAAAGACTACAGATTATTTAATTTAATTCTCTGATAGGTGAAATCATTTACCTAAGATTCTGCAGTGAGGTTTTGTTAGAACCAATACTAACAACCCAGGCGTGATTAAAATGATACATATTCTGTGACTTAAAAGGAGTCATGTCTATGTCATCTAGTCTCCCCCCCTCTCCTCAAATGCCCTCTATAATGTACCTGATAAGTAGACTTCCAGCATCTGTTGGAATACCTCCAGGGATAGGGAGCAGATTGTTATCTGATGAGACAGCCATATTTGGATGGGCTTTAGTTGTCTTCCTTCCTCCCTCCCTCCCTCCCTTCTTTTTCAGTTGTTTCAGTCATACTCAAACTGTTGGTGACTCCATTTGGGGTTTTCTTGGCAAAGATACTGTAGTGGTTTGCCGTTTCCTTCTTCAGCTCATTCTACAGATGAGAAAACCAAGGCAAACAGGGCTAAGTGACTTGCCCAGGATCACATTGCTAGTTAGTGTTTGAGGCAAGATTTGAATTCAGAGTTTCCTTACTTCAGGCCCAGCACTCTATCCACTGTGCCACCTGGCTGTACCTGTGTGTGTTTGTGTGTATGTATGTGTATATATGTGTTTGTGTATGAGTGTGTATGTATGTATATACACATATATATGTATATACACACACATATATACGTGTGTGTATATATATTCTTATTATTGAGTAGATAGCTGCTTTTCTAAAACTTCTATTCATTGATCCTAGTTCTCCCTGCAGGAGCCAAGTAAAATAAATCTAATCCCTTTCATAGGACATGCTTCACATAGTTTAAGAAAGTAATCACATCTTCTCATTTTCTCTTTTTAGGTTAAACTTCCCTACTTCCTTTAAATAAATCATATTACTTCATGTATACTGTACCTTGTGAATGTCCTTCCCAAAATATGGCTCCTAGAATTGAACATAGTACTCCAAATGTGGACGTCTTACTTCCATTCCAGGACCCATTATAGGATAGCATGCTTTCATTTAGAAACAGGGTCTTGGAAAGTACAGGAAATAAAGATACTGAAGATATACTGTCCTTTCTCTTGGTTTGCTTGGGACTTTGTCAGCACCATCTCCAACCCTTATCCTTCTTTCCATCCTACCTACTTTCTTAGCGATCAAAAAGCTTTTGGGGAAATGAAAATTCCTTGCCTCACAGAAACGGAGAAATCCTAATCTAGTTAAAAAATATTATTGCTTATCATAAGCTGATGGAATGTGTCTGTATAGTTTATTTTTATAGATTCATAGATTATTAATGCTCATAGGGATTCTAGGGGTAATACAGTGTGTCCTAAAAGTCTTAATTCAGTTTAAGACTAAGACTTTGGGAACACCCTGTATAGTTCAACTTCCATTTTACAGAAGGGAAAGCTGAGACTCAAAGAAGTTAAACTGACTTAAATGGACTCTCAGAAGTTTCACAATAGCATAGTAGTAGTTTTTTACCTTTTGTGAGTTGTGTCCCTTTTTGGCAGTGTTGTGAAATCTATTTGCTTCTTCTCAGATTAATGCTTTTAAATGTGTAAAATAAAAATGCATGGCATTGCAAAGGGAACCAATTGTATCGAAATGAAATTATCAAAATATGTTTTAAAAAGTTAATGGACTCTCAGTCAAGAACTCCTGCAAAAAAAGTGAATAGTTCTGTTTTTGCCTTTTCCATTTTGTGGAGAATTAAGAGTGAAATTAAAAAAAGAAAACAATATCCAGTCAAAATGCTGTATTTAAAAAATTAGAATATGTTTAAATATAAATGTATATGTAGAGCCTGTATCAGATTGCATACCATGTTGGGGGAGGGGGAAAGGCAGAATGGGGAGAAAATTTGAAACTCAAAATATTATGGAAGTCAATGATTAAAACTAAAAATAAATGAATGAATGAGTGAGTGAATAAATAAACAAATAAAATTACAATACCAGTTTATATAGACCATGGTAGGAAGTTTCAGGATGGAATCACACAGTAAGTATAGGCCAGTCGTTTGATTTCTTACTGGAGAAATGGTTGAACACCCTAATCTAATTGGAAAGAAAACTGAACTAGCATTTAGGAGATCCAGATCTCATCTTAATAACTCTTGGTGGTTGTGATTTTGCCTTTGTAATTTAATCTTACGATGTCTCAGGTTTTCGTCATTCGAATAACAATTATGTATGACCTCCTCTCCGACTTGATTTACTCTCAATGTGAAGTGGTTTGAGTTAATTGAAACTCTTGTCCCCCTCTGGACTGATATTTTTTTGCACTTTGATCATTGCCCTTTTATGTAATCATAAAGGATTGCTATAGTTCACAAGACCCACTAAGAGCCTTCACTGACCAAGGAATCTGCTTCTTGGAGGTAAGCCAAGGGGCCCTTGGATTCCTTCTTACTGAATTCTAAATTTCCGTTTGTTGGGCAATGTGTTGATCCTTTAGCCAACTTGAAGTCACTGATTCAAAGAATTGTACACATTCACTGACCACCTGTTTCTCCCTTCCACCCACTTATGCTGCTGTCCCCACACTTGTGTATCCCTGCACAAGCACTCACATATTTCTTTCTAGTCTGCTGCTACATGTGTATTTTCAAGAGTTTATCCTCAAATAAAAGAACATTGTAAATTCAGAAGTAGTATGTAAAGGCAAGGTAATTAAAAAGAAACTATCTACTTACAGAGATAGCACCACCCAAATTAATTAATATTTGTAAACAATATAAAGTTCCCAATTTAGTCTTTAAGCACTGCTCCTCTTTCCAGTCCTTCACAGTGCTGGAGTGTCCTGTTTATTCCTTGATTACTTACAGTATCTCATACAGATTGGCCAAATGGGAACTCTGGACACCGCTCATTCATTTATTCTGTGATCTCAGGCATACAATCAGGAAGCCTTCTGGTTGATGTTTGAGTTTTGGTATTTCACCAACCCATTCATATGTAATTGTTTCTTATTCCTAACAAGGGGTGGAGGGGTGGGAGTGGGGAGGAAGAGGAGAGAGCAAGAATTAATAATAGATATCATTGCCTATTTTTTTTTACATTATATTGAAAAAGAATAATGTAAGCTATCTCATCCTTCAGATGTTCTTCCCAAATATGCCACCCAGAACTAAATAGAATTTTCCAGATGTGATCTTCTGATCACCACGCTAGGGCTCATTTTCTATTAAGATTATTACCATATATATGTTATTTCTCTTATTATATTGTGAGCTTTAAGAAGGCAGGGATTCTTCTTTGAATCATTGGAACTACTCAAGAGTGCCTTATAGTTACTCCAGGAATATTTATTTAATAAATGAATTGAGTAAACTGAAGGAACTTGGGTTGTTATGTTTTCTTTTTTTTTTTTTTTAAACACCTCTGAATTTAATGAACACAGGCAAAAATAACATTTCATCATTTCCATATACAAGGTAGAACAGATAAAGGGGATTATATATGTGAAACCAGGAGTATCTATTTTGTATAGCTGTTCTATTTGTCTATTTTCCTCTGAATTTCATTCCTTTTCTTGTGTGCATTTTAAAAAATGTCTCATTGAGTCTTGATATTCTTTTTTGTTTTATGACACTATTACCAGGTGCCCCCTCCCCTCCCAAATAGAAAGGGGAAAAAACCACAATCCTGGTAATGGATATGTATAGTTAAGCAAAACAAATCCACAAATTTGCCATGTCAAAAATATATAATTCATTTTTCACATTGGGTCAATCACTCCTCTGTCAGGAGGTGGGTACCATGTTTGAATATCAGTCTTCTCAATTCACTGTTGGTCAGTGCATTGACCAGTTAAATCCTTCCAAGTTGTTTTTCTTCTCAGTGTCATTGCATACCTTGTTTTTCTGGTTCTTTATATTTCACTCTGCATCAGTTCATACACTTTTTTCTCAGGTTTTCCTGAAATAGTTCCTTCAGTCTTGTCTTCTAGTACAACAGCATTCCTTTGTATTGATGTACCATAATTTTTTTAACTTTACTATCCTTGCTGGGCAATCCCTTAGTACCATTCTTTGATCTACTACGAATATTTTTGTACAGATGAACCTTCTCCATGTTTCTTTGATCTCTTTTTGGGGTATAGGCCTGCTGGTGGTATCATCTAGTTAAAGGTATGCATAATTTAGTAACTGTTGAGGCACAGTGTCCAACTGCTCTCTGGAATGTCTGGAACAATTCATTCCTCCACCAGCAGTGCACTCCCCTCCACAATTGTTTTTTCCGTTTTTGTCTTTTTTGCCTTGCTATAGTTGAAAATCTCTTTTATCTCTAAAGTTAATAAATTTCCATGAAGTGAAACTAAAAGCTAGTTTGTTAGCCTAGAAGTAGGACTACTTAAATAATTATATATTTATTAATTAAATAATTATGATATATAATTAAACTAACAGATAACACACAAGCAATAATTAAATCATTATATGATTAATTGAATAATATATGAATGATTTTATCATTTTATCGCATACAAGGTTGAATCTGATAATTCTGATAATTGAAACTGCATAGGCACTGTTTTGGTTATTCCAGTTGAGGACATTTTACCTATCTGTCTATCTATCTATCAGTCTGTCTGTCTGTTATGTATATGATGACTTTCTAAGATTGTCATGTACTATATGGCAAACTCAGATTGGCTGGTATTCCTGTTGAATCAGAATATAATAGAGAGTATATCTCAAAGAAGGTGAAATATGAAGGCAATTATATGATATATAATTAAAGGAAGCACAGCCAATTTATTGTGATTTTGGAATATTAATTTTTGGGGGATGGGGGAAGATATTTGTGGGGTAAATATCTCTAAATCCAGAGTTCTTAACTCGGGGATCTATGAATTCATTTAAAAAAAAACCTTTTGAATAATTATATTTTCATTTAATTTCCTTTGTAATCTTATTTCATTTTACCTATTTATTTAAAAACATCATTTTGAGAACAGATCAATAGGCTTCACTAGCCTGCCAGAAGGGTAATGACACACAAAAAATTAAGAACTCCTGCATTAAATAGTCATTTTTATTTGTTGATTTTAACTTCTTAAAATCAAGACTTGTTTATTTATTTGTGCCTTTGCCAAGAATTGCAAAAATGTTTTCTTTTTTACCCACTGTATTTGAGTAGATAGCAAGAGAGGTCCTTTGGAGGAAGGCCAGGTCATGGAGCATTGAAAAGGATCTCTGTGCGTAATATGACCAGCTTGTTTAAACTGTATTAGGAAAACAACTTACCATTTGATGAGCTTTTATCTGAAAATATTAAGATAGAGCAAGAAGCTTTTTGGAAAATGTATTTCATGAACATATTGGTCCTTTAAAACAACAGCATTGAAATGGGTTATGTATACCATATCCATGCTGTTTTTAAATCTCTAAAGGTCAAATCTTTAACCAATTTTCCATATTCATAAGTTGTAATCTTTTTCACAGATGGCAAAAGTGGTAATTTCCACATTGAGAATGCTGAATTGAGGGACTTTTTTCTCACTTTAACCACATTAGCATAGTGCTTAAAACAAAAATCCATGATTTAGTTAGGTATTTTAACTGTCTAACCAATCTTTGCCATGTTAATATGGTGTTTGAATTTTCTTTCTTTTTGCCTTTTCTCTAATAAGTCATAGATTTAATTTGTATTTTGAAAGGGGCATTGAATTCGGTATTGGCAGTTATTTGATTGATCATTCTTATTTCATTAAAAACATCCCCCCTCCACTCCAGTTTAAATTTTTTGTAATTCTTTGGCAAGGTTTATATGCCCATAGTTAAAAGTAATTAGCATGTTGATCAAGTGAAGGAATTCTTGCTTAAGATAAGACTTTGTTGTAAGGCATTGTTGTTATGCTTGAAAATTAAATAATTACTTTGACAGATTATGTGAAACAGTTTGTGTTAAAAAAATGACAGTATTGGCTCTTTCTGCTTTACATCTGAGAGGCAGAAGGGATCCTGATGACTGTGTGAGTTGAGAGGCTTAACAGGTTCCCATGGAACCAGGATATGGGCCCCTAGAAAGTGCAAGGCAGAAATCAGAGGGGAAGTGTTTTTGGGGTCCAGATAGGGAGTAATTTTTTTCTGAGAATTTGGGGGGAAGGGGAATCAACAGAAAAGGCTTTCCCAATTGTGCCCAATAAGTTGAGGGTGAAATGACCTGACAGATGACTAATCTGGGGATGTAGGGGAATTCTTAACTCAAACTCTTGAATACCATATGGGGAGCTGGGGAAGCAGAGACTGGAAGACTGTGAAGGTTTCCTGGCCAACCACTTCTATGATTGCATGACTAGAATTGAGTAAATGAGAATTTTAGTAAAATAAGGAGAGTCGGGAACCCTTCTAAAGAACTTTTGGTAAACAGCAAGCTTCATCTGTTATTATGCCCTATTTATTCATGCTTTACTTTTATGTTTCCCATCATGTTTCACAATAAGGGTCTTTTAAAGACAAAGGAGATTCTTTTGCAATGTTTAGGGAACAGGAAAAAAGGAAGAAAAAAAGCCCTCCAGCATTCTCCCTGCCGAGCTTTAGGGTGGGTGCCAGAGCTCAGGGAACGCCAGAAATGCAAAGAAGAAGTTGTAGCAGCGTTAACTCTAACGGTGACCCAAGGAACCTACACTTTGGCTTGCTAGTGAAAAAAAATCATGGTAAGATTATAGAGTGCAGGTTGGCCTGTTGTGTTTTGAGCCATGACATTTGGAGTGCTGGTTTCTATGAAACCTGGCTCTAAATCCACCTTTTGCTCTTAATTTTTTTAAAAAATTGGTATTTTTTGTTTATATATTACTTACATTTTCCAACATATTCCTGTTATAACAAAGAAGATAAAGGAGGGGAAAAATAAAGTACTTCAGCAAAACTAGCCCACACCTTCAAAATGTTTCATTATTATCTCTTTCACGTATTCTAGGCTGTTAGGTAACATCTTCTCCCTCAGATATGTCCTTTGCTTTCTCAGCTCTCCTTGACTGCCCACACTGTTCTCTACTCATCCCTCAAATGCTGATCTCCCTGCCAGTCTTCAAGTTCCACTTTGGCAAGAAGTTTGTGTTTATTTAATTGTAGTATCTAGCACAGTGTTTGCACAGCTAGGTGTTGCAGTGAATCAAGTACTCTGCCTATAGTCAGGAAAAGCTGAGTTTAAATCTGGCCTCAGAAATTTACTAGCTGTGTTACCCTCGTCAAGTCATTAACCCTGTTTGCCTCAGTTTCCTCATCTTTAAAAGTGAGCTAGAGAAGGAAATGGCAAACCACTCCAGTATCTTTTCCAAGAAAACCCCAAACAGAGTCATGAAGAGTTGGACACCACTGAGCAACAGAAGTACAGTGCTCTCCATGACTTTGGTGCTTATTAATTTTTTGATGAATTGTAAGAGTCATTTCAAATGCCACCTGCCTCCTGAAGATTCCCAGTATTTCTCAGGGAGGAGTGAACTTTTCCTTTTCCAAATGCACCTAACATTTTTGTTCGTGTATATCTTCTATGCAGTTATCATGCTCTGTGCTGGAACTGGGAGTCAGAAGAGACCTAAAAGGCTGAGGTTTGGATCCTAACTTTAACGCTCATTAAGCTTTGCAGACATGAAATTCCTTTCGTTTCTCTGAGTCTTAGTTTCTTTATCTTGCTGTACTTACCTCTTGAGGTTGTTGTGAGAGGAGAGCTTTCTTTGTAAACCTTAAAAAGACATGTAAATATGTATATGTGTGTATATATACATACATATGTGTATGTATATATAATTATACTTTTGTGCATGTATATATAAAATTGTGAGCTTTTACTATATTTTTGTTATTTATTTATCCTACCTTCAGTAATAGATTGTAGTCTCACTGAGGGCAAAGATCTTCATTTTTAACTTTATATTTCCCTGTAGGACTTAGAATACCTTGAGCATAATATTATTGCTTAATTAGTATTTATTTGTTGAATATGTAGGCAGAATGGAATGAGAATGTTTTACATAGTGAAAATAAACTGCTTTACACATATACATGCTTTGAGTATATGCATAATATATGCATGCATGTGTGTATATGGTGTTCTCTCTGGGGGTCACAGAACTTGACAGGACTGAAATGACTGAACAACTCTCTCTGTGTATGTGTGTATGTGTATATATGTATGTTTATGTGCATATGCATGTATATGTGTATGCTTCTATCCAACTCTCCCATATCCTTGAGAAATGATTCAGGCTGTCTCTCTGTCTCTCTTTCGCTTCCTGACCTTAATTTTCTTCCTGCATCTCACTATGCAGTGGACCAGAACTTCTTAACCTTTTTTGTGTATGTCATGGACCCCTTTGACATTCTGATGAAGTCTTCTCAGAGTGTTTTAAAATGCATAAAATAAAATACACAGGGTTACAAAGGAAAATGATGATACTGGAATGCATTTATCAAAAGTTTTTTTTTTAATTAAAGTAATTTTTTTAAAAGTCCATTAACTATTAGATGCTGGGGATCAGTAATAGGACTGAACTAAGAGAAGTTTAGGGACAAAGAAGGGCAGTTGTGGGATTATATGCTATGGTATCAATTGTTTTTGTATCGATAATCTGTACCTCATTATGAGTGTTACTTTTTGGAATGGGTTAGGTCCTCAGAGGGAAGATTGGAGCTGAGTAAGTGACTTCCACTTGACCCTTGAGATTCTGGTTTTTCCTGATGCAGCTTTCTTCTGACATCAAGACAGAGGAGTACTATAGTTAAATGCAGGAGACCCCTTACAATTTCCTGGAGACTGTCCAGCCTCAGCTACAGAAAGGCTCTTTCTGTGTATGGGGACTTCCTCCTCAGTTATGTTGAGGGATTGTGTTACTGTAGACATATTTGTGACTATCCTCACTGTAGAGGTATTTTATTTGATTCTCTTGCCATCCTGAAGGACTTTTTTAAGATTACAGAGGTTCAAAATTTTTAAAAAATACAATGATCAAACATTTAAAAAAATAACATGGTATAAAGATATATGTAAACCCTACAGAAAAAATTCTTAATCACACCTTCTGTCTTTCTTTTTCCTACAAGGCATATTTGCAGTTTTAAATGTCTTTAAATATAAAAGATATCTTTAGATAGCAAAATTGATCTACAATTTAAACACATTATGAGTCAGGGACAGTTCTAAGTGCTAAGGACTGAAACAGTTCCTGCTCTCAAGAAACTTATATTTTATATAATTCTGTATTAATTCTATACGACATATGACCTTGTGACAGGAATGAGTGCTCTTATCAATGAGTAAATTAATTTGTAACCAGACCACACAAGCTCAGCTAGAGAAACAGATGCCAAAATAGCAACCTTTCTCAGTAGCTCAATATGTAATCAGAGAAGCTGGAGATCCCATTTCCTCATTTGTCTAGCTAGTACAAACAAACTAAATGTTTGCTAGAGTGTTATTGTTTAAAAGGTTTGGGACAGTATTTGCAAACACTTTGACTCTGAAAACAATGAAGTCACTGAAAGATATTCTTTTGGAGCACTTGCTACCTTTCTCCTTCAGTGCTATCTTCAATCATCCCAAGTGTACGTGAATAGGTCTTTTGTGGTCTGACAGCATTATCAGCTCCATTGCCCTGAATGGGTCAACAAGCTTTTATTAAATTCCTTCCATGTTATGGTACTATGCTATGCTGTGGGGTTACTAAGGTAAACATTAAGTAGTCTCCGCCCTCAAATAATTTATATTCTGTCTAGAGAGATTGCTACAGAAATAGTTTCCTGTAGTAGGATTACTGGACCTATGAGTGGTACATTCTTTTACCACTTCAACAACCAGATTCAGTTCTGGTCTTTAAAGTCATAAGATTCATAAAGAAGAAAAAGTTCAGGAATTTACCATACTTTTTTTTTTTAAGTTCTCAGGTCATTTAAAATCAAACTGCATTGTCTTCTATATCTGGTTGGTTGTTGTTCTTTCTTCTCTAAGAGGACCAAAATTACATCACTACATTTGGCTCAAGGTACAGTGTGTGTGACTGTGGCTGACCTTGGAAGGCTCTACCATAGGTTGTGTGTGAACATTTGAGATGGATTCTCTAAATCTGCACATCTTGCCCTTCTTTTGAGCTACTTCAGTTCTGCTTGGCTCATAGAGTACAGCACCTTCTCTGATGTGGGCGCTCCATTCTGAGTAGTCCTGTGCCAATGTCTCCCATGTCACAGAATCAATTCCAAAGTTCTTTAGAAAAACCTTAAGAGTGTCCTTGTATGGCTTCTTCTGACCTTCAAGGCCTGCGTGAGTTCTCACTAAAATAGTCTTTTAGGCAAATGTACATTTGACATTCAGCATCCTCATCTAATCTACATCTAATCAGTCAACAAACATTTCTTAAATACTTAATGGGTGCCAGTTATTGTGCTAGTCAAAAATGAAACCATCCCTGCCCTCAAAGGGCTTACTTTCTATTGAAGGAAGAAACAAATAAACAATAGCAGTGCTGTAAGCAAATGAAATAGCAGAAGTCACAACTTAATTAAAGATTAAAAATATATTACTTTTTGGAGAAAGAAAGGGGAAATTTGGAATATATTTAAGCATGTGTGTATATGTGTATGTGTGTTAAACTCACATTTTCTTTGGTATAGCTAAAAAACATAGCCTTAGTAAGTAACCCCCAAACTGGCAAAGTGCCTGTGCTTCTTAAGCCTTTAAGGTGGACTAAAACTGATTTCTTTTCCATTTCATTCTGCATTTTGTAGGATAAATCGTGTTCCACTAAAGTCTTCTTCCTGGCATTGTGGCATAGAGGGGACCTTGGATTGTCAAAAGTCATACCAGCAGGTTGCATGTAATTAACCATATTCATCACAACAGCAATGATAAGAATGTTGTTCTTCAGTCATTGAAGTTGTGCCTGACTTTTTTGTGACAGCAGAGATACTGGTGGTTTACCGTTTCCTTCTCCAGTTCATTTTACAGAAGGGGAAACTGAGGCAAGCAGGGTTAATGATTTGCCCAGGGTTACACAGCTCGTAAGTGTCTGAGGCCAGATTTAAACTCAGGTCCAGCACCCTGTGTACTGTGCCACCCAGTTGCCCCTAATAATAAGTTAGCATTTATATCACTCTTGCTGTATGCCAGGCATTTTATAAGCATATTAATTAATAATTAAATAATTTTTAATAAGAATTTTATAGGTGTTATCATTTGATCCTCACTGTGTAACCCTGAAAGGCAGTGCCCTCATTATCCCCATTTTACAGATGAGGAAACTGAGGCAAAGAGAGGTTAAATGACTTACTCAAAGAAGTATCTGAAGTCACATCTGAACTCGGCTTCCTGACTCCAACCCCAGTGCTCTATCCGTTGTACCACCTCACTGCCTAAGTAGGACTGCTCTAGCTGCTTCTGTCAAGGTGGTGGTAGGGTTTCAGGTGCTGAAATGTTGTCTGAAGACCATTCAGCTCAATTGGGAGAGGCTCATTAACCAGACAAATGACCGCACAATTTGGTTTTGTCCACAACAGTTCTTTTAGCCGTCTGCCAAGTTATGGGTGTGTGTGTGTGTGTGTGTGTGTGTGTGTATGTGTACACATGTGTGTGTAAGTGTATAAGGTGGTGGTGTGATTTGTATCAGGAGAATCATGTTTCTTTTGAAGAAGTATCATGGAAAAAAATCAAAATGGGAAAAAACCTGAATGCCTGGATCAGAATCCCTTCCACAACATACCCAACCAGTGGCCAATCCAGCCTTTGCTTGCAGACTTCTCTGAGGGGCAACCTACAACTTCTCAGGGCAATCCACCCCACTTTGATCATTAGTAGGAATCAAAGCTTTCCTTATGCTGTTTTTATTCTCTGATTTGGGAATAGAGGGAGGGAGGTGGGCTATAAGATACTGAGACCTGGTTTCAAGTCCTGTGTTTTCTTGAGTAAGTTACTTAACATCCTTGTAAAATAAATAGGTTAGACAAGATAATTCCCAGGTATCCTTCTTGAATTGAGTTTCTGTGAACATGATTAGCTGTTTAGATACTGAAATTTCAGCGTGTGCTTTTAACTATTTACATTTCACTTGTGTCTTTATTCACAGTTTTCCGCTGATAACCAGGACATCTGACATTCTTTTCTACCCTTGCTATGAAGCATTAGCTTGAATATATTTGTAGATACTGATAGTTTTTTTTTTTGGTGGTATGTAATGAATATGGGTAGTGCTTAAAAAAAACCTCAATGTGTAGTGTTCAAGGTTGGTTGGACATTCCATAGTGGAGTGTCTGATTTATTTATTGATGCAGTATTGACATGTGTGGGGTCAGTGTGGGTGGAACCTCCCCTGATTCAAATCCCTTCATACCTTAGTAGATGGCTAAATAAATTGTTTTGGACAAAACCAAACAGATATGTTGACAACCTATATCTATACTGTCATAAAGCATTTTTGTGTCCCATGAATGTCATTTTTCTCTTACATTTACCTTCTAAATATTCCTAACTCCTTTTCCCCTGCTACTCTTGATATGAGTGATTATGCATCATAGTTTTCAATCCTATATCATATCTGTCCCCATAGTATCTTAGCTTCAGCTTTCTTTCCCAATAGCTGTGAATACAGTAGGAACCTGAGCTCATAGTAGAGATTGGAGCAAGCTCTTTCTCTGAGTGATAGAGGAATCCATTGTATCTGTGGAGAGGGAATTCAGTGCTTTGGTATAATACTGGTATAATACTATAATAATAGGTACTTAAGTAATGTTTGTCAAATAATTGATTCCTTTAAAAAATGTTCTTGATATTCTTTTTTGAAAAAACACTATGATTACTTCCCACTGTCTTCCTTACTATGGTATTATGGTTACCATCATGTCTGCCTTCCACACCTATATAATTCTCTTAATAAACTGATAAGTTAATAAATTAAGATATCCACGCATTGACCATGTCTGACAGTACAACACTTAAGAATCCATAACTGTGCTGCAGATAGGAGGAAAGCATACTTTATCGTAGTTCCTCCAAATTTGGGATTGGTCCCTGGTTTGTTTTTTTTGTTTATTTTTTTTTAGTGGTCATCATGTAAATTGTTCTCCTGGTTCTGCTTACTTTACATCAATTCTTACTAGTCTTAAGAGATTTTTTATTAACCTACTTTAGGCCAAATTCATTTGGATATGGTTTCATATACTGCTCCAAATTAATTTATAGTAGGATCATTGCAAAACAGAATCACAGAACTACAAGGGATTGTAGAGGTCATTTAGTCTAGCCCTGCATGAAACTCAGAAATGACCATCAGAGAACTAGTAAATGGCAGAGTTGAGATTCTGGCCTCTGGATCTCCCTGTGTAATGTTCTGGCTCTTCTCTGCACCTTCTCTTTCAAACTCTTAAACCAAAATTGATTGATTCAGAAGAAATAGACTAATTTTTACTTTGTAACCTGAAAACAAAGGGTGTCTCTTAGATAAACTGTAGCGAGGGTTGTCTGAATCTATGGTTGAAAAACTATGCAATTTTATCCATGTCACTGAAAAAGAGAATATACCAATTTTATGTTTATACATAACAAAGGCAAACACTTCCTTTGTAGGGGAAAGAATTGTTATAATCACTTTGTTCTAAGCTTTTTTAGATGAAATCTACAAAAAAAGCCAAGGTGTCATTGAAAATTCTAATTCTTAAAGCCGTTTGGACAGATTTTTTTTTTAATTGTTGTCTTTTGTTTTTATATCACAGTCATTCCTGGATATACCCCCCTATCCCATTCCCTGGAATTCAGCCCTCACTTGTAACCCCAAAACAAAAAAGGGAAAAAAATAGTTAAAAACAGGTGTAGTGACAGAATCTAACAATGTCTACACCATTCTGTCTCTATATTCCACTTGTCAGCTGAGAGGAAGGGGAGAGACTAAATCTCGTTGATCTGTTCTGTGGGATTAAGATTGATTATTACATTTACTCAGTCTCACTTCCTTTTAGTTATTCTCATTTACATCATTGTAATCACAGCATATATTATTCTGTTTCTTTGCATTTCACTGTATCTGTTCAGATAATTCTTGTGTTTCTCTTACCCCTTTCTTTTGTCATATTGAAGGGATCTTATAAACTGTATTTCATGTTTGAGGCTGATAAAACTTACATATTATTTTTCTTGGGGGACCAACAGACTTGAGGAGTTACTTTGATTTTGGGCTTTCCAGATTTATGTTCCCAAAATCAGATCATAGGCATATGTTCTCATCTGCGGATAATGTTAAATCTGAACCCAAATGGAATATAAATCTCTTATTGGCCTAAATGTGAGTCTAATCCTTTCCATAGATTGGATAGCAAATCAATTTCCTTCGCTGTGGCAAGATTTTTTTTTAGGTCAATGTTATTTTGGAAGTTTTCCCAATTTTTTCAGGTAGTCTATTTTTATGCTGCAGACCAGTATTAGTTTGTGCAATCATAAGATCTGAGAAATGGCAATACTGTTTTTTCTCTTGATAAAACAGAGGGAAACAAAATGTCCATATGGATCCTTTTAATTAAAATCCACTGGCATACTGCTACAGCAAGAAACTGGGCCAAAGTTTTTGTGTATTTTAAGAGGCATTGTTATGGGAACAATCATAAGGGACTTATATAGACTGGGTGGAGTGATCTGGCTTATACAAATGCCATGCTACATGTAATTCCTTCTTTATTGGGTTGGGTGGGGGGAGGTAGGATGAAGAGAGAAGAATTGCTTGTTCTCTTTGTTGTTGTTTGTACTTCATTTTGCTAGCAGAGGAAAGTGAACTTTAGACCAGTAAAGATCATCTGGCCCGATCCTCTATTTTGTAAAAGAGGAAACAGGCTCAGAGATGGAAATTGCCTTATCCAGAGTCACACAGCTGGTGGATCTCGTTTCTCCTTTCCTTTCAGTGTTAGACTTAGAGTCAAGGTGACTTGAGTTCAGATCCTGCATTTCACACTAGCTGTGTGACCTCGATGAACCTCAATATCCTTGTCTATAGAATGGAGATGACAGTTTTGTGTGTGTGTGTGTGTGTGTGTGTGTGAGAGAGAGAGAGAGAGAGAGAGAGAGAGAGAGAGAGAGAGAGAGAGAGAGAGAAAGAGAGAGAGAGAATCGTTCATCTTTGTTTTCAGAGAGGGCCAGTGACATCAAGGGGTCATGTATTGTGTGACTGTCTCTTTTTCTCTCATTTCTCTCATGTGTTTGTATCTTCTCACAGGGTTGTTGTGAAATTCATATAAGATACTGTCCTATTTTTACAAATTTTACAAGTGCTATATAAATGTCACGTTGTTATTATTTGCTTGTACTATGTTGCCTTTCTTATCTTCCTTAAAGGAAGGAGAAAAGAATGAAGAAAATCTGATTGGTGTATACCCAAGGAAGAGATTCAGGTGCCATGTGATGTGAAATTGCTGCTCTTGTTTTAGAGAGTCTTACTTATTATACACTCTTGAAAAGCTTTTGCTTCCCAGGCACAGCTAATGCTTGCAGAGTTGGATGAATCTCCTTCGAATGGACTGGGTAAATCAGAGGAGGAGAAGACAGTAGGGGCTCTATTGTCCTATGTGCTTCACAATTCAATAAGAATTCAAATACCCAGCAAAGTGTTTAGAAGTGTATGTTGGAGTAGGGAGAGGCGGACAAGGAATAAATGAAAAAGAAACGTATGTGATCGTCCCCATCCCTCAAAGTGTTAGTATTCTCACTGGGAAGACTAGATACACACATGAAACTCCTAGAGAATAATGCAAAGTAGGATATAATTAAATACCAAATTGTATTTTTTTTTGCACTTAATTTTATTTATTTGTTTTTTGTTAGATTTTGCTTTCTAAACTGTCTCCCTCCTTCCCACTCTGCCTTGCACTAGAGAAGGCCACTATTTTACACAGATTTCTCAATGTAGGCAAAAACCCTGCTATGAGTCCTGTTTATCAGTTTTTTGAGGTAGATAGCATCTTTCTTCATAGGCCCTAATGTATTTTAAAAGCAAGGTATCTAATAAAAAAGGATCTTTTCTGTGAATCTAGAAAACCCTTGTGCTACTCTGGTGTTTTCTCATGTTAGGAAACTTAGGAGAAGAGCCTCATAGAAGACTCAGGGAACATGAATTGGACAGCCATGACCATGAGTTGAATAGGATGAGGCAGAAATTTGTTTTGTGTACTGTTGGAGGGATTAATCATTTCAGTGAAATCACAGGCAGTGATATAGGATGATTTAAATAGCACTTGACAGTTTGCAAAGTGATTTCTTCATAACAGCCCTGGGAAACATGTAATAAAACATTTTATCAGTGGCAGTTGGGCCCAGGCTCTTGGAGATGGCATTCCTGGGCAACATAGGACTTTTGAATTCCTACTTTAAGAGAGAAGAAAAGCTGTTTCACGATATTTCCTGAACCAAGACTCCTAGAGAGAAGAGGGGTAACCCCATGATTTTGGAGCTGGAATAGCCTCAATCGGTGCAGTCTTGATAGGAAGGAGAAAATTTAGACCTTACTCTCCTGCTGGCTGTGAATTATATGAACTGTGCAGGTTAGGCAGGAAATGAGCAACCCAAGTGTATTTTTCTTCCAAAAGAGCTTCAACAAAAGGTTGAAGCTATAGTCTGGAGGGGGATGGAAGATGAGGGGATTCCCCACAATGGAAATACACTTGGGGTTGCTTGACTAAGAGAGCTAACACCTCTTCTCCTCCCTCCCACCTTCAACCTATAGAGTAGATATATAAATAATACTTATCTTTGGAATGATGTGCATAGTTCTTGTTAACAAGTACAACAGTAACAAAATCTTTAATGATAAATTTAGTCAAAGGACCTTTAAATATTTGATTGAGGTTTATGACTTCAATAAATATTTGTAGACTTATCCCCAGAAAGACATTTTGGAAAGTATAACCAATTATTTTAAACTTGTGTCAAGCTATTATTCAGAGACAGAGACATTTAAAATCCATGTACTGTACTGATTCAACAAGTATTTGAGTCCTGCCATATGGAAACCACTTTGTGGAAAAAAGAAGACCTGAGTTCAAATGTGGCCTCAGGCATTCCATAGCTGTGTGACCTTGGAACACTTAACCTGGTTTGTCTCCATTTCCTCATCTGTAAAATGAGCTGGAGAAGGAAATGACAAGTCATGCTAGTATCTTTGCCAAGAAAACTCCAAAAGGGGCCATGAAGAGTCTGTTACCACTGAAATGACTAAACATCAATGTGACATATGTGAAATGTGCCCTGTATGCTAAATGAAAACAAGTTCTTAAGTATCTTGGAAGTGAGGAATGTACTGGCATTCACTTTTTTGGATATGTATTTTTAAACGGTTGTTTTGGTTGTTCTAGTATATTTTTGAAGGTGGAGAGTGTGGGTTAGAGGACACATTTGTTCTTGCAGCCTACCATTTCTCACCCCTTTCAGAACAAGTCCTAGAAAATGAGGATGAGAGGAGGATGTGTTGTTTTTTACCTCTTTCATTGATCTGTATATAGAAATGTATACAGATCTTTTCTCTGCTCCTTTCCCCCTCCTTGGAACCAAAGAATCTTAGCTGCTTTAGTGTTAAAAGGACAGGAATGGTAGGAGCCTATTCAGTCCCACCAGCAGTAGCCATACTCTCTGTATTCCCCACCAGCTGATGTTATTATAACATCAGTGCTTATATTGTTGGATTAATATTTGTAAACTGCTAATTGCTTTGAACAAAATCCTATTGTTGATGGCAGGCTTTTTTTTTCTTCTCTTTTTTGGCTGAGCAACGTAAAATACAGGAGAGCAAAGCATAAATAATATCTCCATTTTGCAGTCGATGCAAAAATAAGAGCTTCTTACCATGAGTACATTTTTTTAAAACATGTACCAGCTGAAAGAATGACTGCTAAGGAGATTGCAAATCTGCCGACCTACTTTTATCACCTTATTATTTTGTCTCAACAAATGTTTTCCCCTCTCCCCAAAAAGAAAAAAGAGTAGAACAGATTAAAGTTTAGTAATACAAAAATTACTGAATGGTTTAGTGTTTTGGAATTGGGCCATATTTTGGATTCTTCCGGAACAATGCACTTCTGAAGTTAAGATGCATCTGTCTGTATGGATGGATTTGTAATTGCCAAATACTTGCAGCTCCTCTAATTCGGGAAGCTTTTCTATTCATGGTAGAACCCATCTTCCAAAATCCTTCCTCTTCTACCTGGAGGCATCTGGAAAGACATCAAAGAAATTGTTTCATCCTAGCAATTTATTTCCCAAAGCACTAATACCTTTCATAGGTTTCTGCAGCAGAGGCTAAAGTAAGAGGAGAACAGACAGCTTCATGAAAAATTTCTTTCTTTGCCTGATGGAGTAGTCCCTTGTTTGGGATTTGGAAGCCATCTTACGCTCCTTTGAAAGTAGGATCCATTTGGTTCACTTTTTTTCTCCCTAGTTTGGGAGCTCTGAAGGAACTGCACTGCGGTTGTGTAGGAAGAGAGCTTGGTTTGGAATTGGAGAACCTGGGTTCTTGTGTGACTGTGGGCAAGCTGCTTTATCTCTCTCTTCCTCAGTTTCTTCATCTGTAAAAAGTAGTTGAATTACATAATCCCTTAAGCCCCTTACTCCTGTGTGCCTATACCTATACAATTGAGCACTACCAAGTGCCAGGTGTTACAGTAGATAGAACACTTGGACTTGAGAGTCAGGAAGACCTGAGTTTGAATCTACTCATACACTTGCTAGCTATGTGATTCTGGGGAAGTCACTTAACCTCTGATTCAGTTTCCTCACCTGTAAAATAGAGATAACAATTGTACCTATTTCCCAGGTTATTATGAGGATTGAATCAGACAATAGCTGTAAAATCTTTGTAAATCTTAAAATGCTCACAAATGCTAGCTATTTTAACAATAATTATCTTTATTTTCATCATCATTTGACACTGCAGTCTTAGTATTCCTATTTCTCATATTTTAGTGCTCATGTTGAATTCAACAAATATTTGGGATGCATTTACATTGTTCAAGGCCCTGTACTAGATGAGATTTACCAACACAAGAGAACAAAAACTTATCTTCTATGTGGGGGGACATCTTATGAAATGAGCCTGAGGAACATTCCCCTGTGATAATTTTATTGTTACAGTTCCTTTTCGTTTTTTTTATGGACTGGTTAAGCCAAACATTGGAGAAAGAACAATGACTTTAGATTCAATTCAAGAAAAAATGATCCCTCTTCTGTTGGAGGATAGGATATAATATGTGCCCAAGTAAGTAATTAAAAATATGTACAAAGTGCCAGTGTTTGATTGATTTGGGCTCTAGTAAGATCTTAGCATATGTGAGTTCCATCTGAACCAGTTATTTACCCACGAAATAAAATGGACATTTCTGTATATGTAGTAGAACAGAAAACAGAAATTATTGTACATGAAATTGCAAATCTATTATATGAGGCTTAATTTTCTTTTAAAATAAATGACATTCAAAATATAAATTTTAAAACTATCCTGATTGTCTATGATTCTTTCTGTACAGTGCATTTTAAAAAATAGTTCAATGGCCCTCTTGTGTTTCTTTTTGCCTAATTCAGCTCCACCTTCCCTTTCCATTGCTACCAAAGGGAGTAAAGAAGAACAAAACTCTTGAAGAAAAAACATAATCAAGTAAAACAAATTCCTACACGACCATGTCTGAAAATGTATGTTCTTATTCGGCGTCTTGAATCCTTCATTTCTCTTTCAGGAAGTGGGCAGCTTTTTTCAACATGGGGCCTCTTGAATTATAGTTAGTTGTGGCATTGATTAGAATTCTTAAGTCATTCAAAGTTTCTTTTCTTCCCAATGTTGTTATTATGTAAGTTGTTCTCCTTATAGAGAAACGTTTAATTTTATACAGAGGAATAAGAATAACTTGAGAGCAAAGCAGACTATTTTCTTTTTTGTTTTGTTTTTCTTTCTCATGGGCTCTCTCATTCATTATAATTCTTCTGTGCAACATGACTAATATGAAAATGTACTTAATAGGAAGTATGTGTAGAGCCTGTATCAAATTGCATCCTGTCTTGGGGAGAGAGAAGGAGAAAATTTAAAACTTACACAAGTGAATGCTGAATATTAAAAATAAATAAATTAATAAAAAAAAGAAAAGAATAATAACTTAAAGTTATATAGAAACCTATATTTTATAATTTTGTGAGTTTGGTAGTACAAGTTTTATGATCCCTATTTTATAAACAAAAAAGAAGTCAAGGTTGAGAAAAATTAAGTATCTTGCCTATAGTCATATGCCTAATAAGGATGAGAGCTGGGAATGTGGCCAAGATCTCTTAATTCCAAGTCCAGAGTTCTTTCCCACTATACCAGTAAACTTTGATGGTCACAGAATTTCAAAATTGGAATGGACTTCTGAGGCCATCTGGTCCAAACTTCACATCTCCACTACATCCTATTTGATAAATGGTCATCCAGCCTTTGTTTAAAGACCTCTGACCAGAGGAAACTGGTATCCCCTGAGGCATATTACTTTTGTGGAGCTCTAATATTTAGGCGGCTTTTCTTTACACCAACTCTAAATTAGTCCCATTGCAAATTACATGTATTGTTCTTAGTTCTGCCCTCTTGGGACTAAGTAGAGAAGCATTCTTATACGGAAAAGGGATTACCCTCTTCCATATAAATAGCTCTTCAGATATTTGAAGACAGGCAAGCCTTCCTTTTTTCAGGCCAGTTTCAGTTTTTAAATGACTTGGACTTGAAGCCCTTTGCCATTCTGTTTATCCTTTTCTCGGCGCTCCGAAGTCTATCATTATTGTTTCTAAAATGTGGTGGTGAGAGCTGAATTCAGTGTTTCAGACGTAGACTGAGTACAGTGGGAATATTCTCCCCATATTCCTAGATGTACTGGTGAGATCATAGATTCAATGACCCATCAAAGTACTTGTGGAAGAACATTTTAGTGTAGTAAATTTGAGATTGTTAGGGTTTAAAGCACAGATGGATAATCTCCCTTTTATGTTTTTGCCAGCTGAGTCTCTAAATATCTATAAACCAAGAATGGCATTGTGAGAGTGTAGTGATCTGGGAGAGGAATAAGAGGCTGATGGGTTATGAATTAGATCATTTTCCTGGACTGTCGGCCAATTTTGGTTTGAAATTTGAGTGGAGTAAACAAAGAATGTTGAACAGGATACCCCACAATGGAGCTCTGGGCACATCCAGGAATGAAGCATGATGGTAACCCAGCATAGGAAACTGAGAAGTAGTCAGGTAGGAAAGGAGAAGGAACAGAATAGTGTCCTGAAAATTATAGGAGGAGAAGGTATCCGGGAGGAGGATGGAATGAACACCAGGCTCAGATACTCAGATACTACAGAGTAGTGGAGAACCTTGAAGACTGGCCATTGAATTAGCAATTAAATGACGATTGATGACTCTGGAGAAGTGTATATATATATATAAATATAGTGATAGGTCTAGAAACCATACCAGGAAGTGTGTGAGAGGTAAGAAAGTGGAAGAAAAGAGTGTGTAGTAAGCGTTTTCGTTACTTGTTCATTTCTGTCCAACTCTTTGTGACTCCATGTGGAGTTTTCTTGGAAAAGATGTTAAAAATAACCAAGAATTCTATCTGGCCATGAGTGAATTTAGAGAAAAAAGAGTTTTATTTTACATCTAAAAAGATGAGGAACTTGACCTCCTTAATGCTATTAGATATGTCTTTTATAATTCATCCAGATTCAAATTTTGTGCCTTGAACCCCATTGGTCAGCATTCTAGGGTTCACTAAACCCCTTCCTTTGCATCGTTTTCTTTATATTTTTAGTTTATTTGTCTGCAGACAAAGTTGTGAGTTTGAAGATATGTTAATGACAGAGGTGGGTTTATGGCCCTTATTCCCATCCTTTATGAATTAGGTCTGACTTGGCTGTTGTACAGAAGAGGCCTTTTCAGAACAAAGAGAAGTAGTAGATATGCTAATTTCCAGGTAGCCTACATTCCCCTCTTGCTGCCTTATACAAGCAGTTTTTGTCTTTGAGGTGAGCCATCAGTTTATCATAATTTCATATAATTTTTGTGGAAACAAAATGCAGTCATCTATTACAAAGGTACTGGAATGATTTGACATTTCCTTATTCTGCTCATTTTCCAGATGAGGAAACAAAGGCAAACAGGGTTAAGTGACTTGCCCAGGGTCACATAGGTAGTAAGTATCCAAGGATGAATTTTAATTCATGAAGATGAGTCTTCCTGATTCCAAACTGATTGCTCTTTATCCACTGCACCACATAGCTATTCTTTTTGGTTATCTCCCCTTGTGTTAAATGATATCCCAGTGGTCTGAAAGATCTTGAATTGATTTGAAATCAGGGACAAACCTAAAAATCTGAATCCTTGGCCATTCACAAAGTCATAAAAACATATAATTTTTTAAATTAAATTTTATTTTTTTCAATCAGCAAAAATCCACCCTCTTCCCCTCAAACAACATTCCTATTATACACATGTATCATTATGCAAATAAATCTCTGCATTGAATACATCTAAAACAACATTTTATATATGTATGTGCATGTATGTATTTGTAAACATATAAATATACAATGTATACCTAAATATGTACTAACCTAAGATTTTTCTTTTATTTTTAGATTCAATTTTATTTTTAACAAATCATCAAAAATTCTCTTTCCACTCCTCCTTCCAAGTGAGGAAGAAAGAAAAAACCCCTGTTAAAACTTGTATAGTCAAGCAAAATAAATTTGCATATTGACTATATGCAAAAGACCATATAAGTATATACATACATGTCTGTATGCACATATGTGTGAATATAAGTATGATACATACACAAACACACATTTTGCGCTATGAGTACTTCATCTCATTTGTCAGTGGAGATGGATAACATGTTTCATCATTAGTTTTCTGTAGGCATGGGTGATTATATCCATGGTCAGAGTTCATAAGTTTCATAAACAACTGTTGGTAGTATTTTTTTTGTCATCCTATCCATTTAAAAAATACTTATTTTTAGGGTGTGAACTCTTTGACAAATTTTCACTCTGACCTGAAATGTAACCTATATGCCTTACCCTCACCCAGTGAAATTTGTATGAGTTATCGTTGGAAGAACATCTAGTAAAGTCTGAAGTTTAAATTTATACTTTATATACATACATATGGAAAGGTGTTAGAAGGTGATGAAATATATGAGATTTTTTTTTCTTTCGAAGAAAGCATGCTAATAAGCTAGTTTTGCTCATAAAATTCTTGTCCTTTTCTTCTAGTGAATCGATGCCCACTGTGCCAGGCACTGTGTTGGGTACTCAGGATACAGCAACCAAAATCAAAGCTAGAGTACAAGTGATAAAGAAGTGTGTGTTTTTCTTCTGTGACTGGTGTTGTTGTGCATTGCCGAGGTCTGGGACTAAAACTCCCTAAGGATAGTCTGAACTGGATTAAATGTAATTGGGAAATCTTTTACAATATAAATAAAAATACAACAAAATAATACGTTAATTTGTGGTTTTCTAAGTTGATACACACCCTGAAGGGATAGTGGTCAGCTTTCTGGACTTGGTATCAGAAGAGTTTTTGTTGTTGTTATAGTCACATCCTACTCTTCATAACCCCATTTGGAATTTTCTTGGCAAAGATAGTGGAGTGGTTTGCCATTTCCTTCTCCAGCTCATTTTATAGATGAAGAAACTGAGGCAAACAGTGTTGAGTGATTTGCCTAGTAAGTGTTTGAGGCTGAATTTGAACTCAAAAAGGGTGAGACTTCCTAACTTCTGACCCAGTACTCTATCCATTTTACCATTTAGCTGCCTTTAAGGCTAGTTCCTGTTTCTGGCACTTAACTACTAGTATGAGCTTGGGCTAGTCACTTAACTTTAAAAAAATTCTGCTTCCTTTTGATGTTTACTTATTGGACCCAGTTCTACTCTCTAATGATCGTAAGGTGGTTATTTTCTTTGAGTTTAAAATAGGTATAACCTTTTCTGAGCCTCAGTTTATAAATCTGTAAAATGAGATAATATGGATATCTACCTCATAGGATAATTGTCAAGGATCAATCACTTAACAAAGAAGGAAAGAAACTAGCTTTTATTAAATGCCTCGTAGGTGCTCAGCACTATGTATGTTTGGTGCTGGGAAGACAAATATAAAAAAGCCACTATTAACTGAGAACTTGCATTATAATGGGAAATAACAAGTACATATAAATTTATACAGCATAAATATAGAACACAAATGAGAAATAAATACAAAGTAGGTAGGAGGACACTAGCGGGAGATGGGATTGGGAAAAACTTCTTGTATGTAAAAGGTGATGTCTGAGCTGTATCTTGAAGGAGAGAAAATTTGTGAGGCAGTGGTGAAGAGGAGCTTTATTCCAGACATTGGATGGCTGTTCAGTCCCATGGAGTCTCTAGAGGTAGACAGTGGAGTGCCGTATGTATAATAAGATGCTCTGTTTGGCTGGAGTATAGGAGGGGAAGTAATGTCCAATGAAGTCAGAAAGGTCATTTAGGGTTATAAGAATTTATATATATCCTAGAGCCATTCAAGTTTATTGAATAGAAGAATGACATGGCATTAAGAAAACTCACTTTATAGCCATGTGGAGGACTGAATGGAGTGGAGACAGATGTGAGGCTGACCAGTAAGATAAGGAGGCTGTTGCAGTAACCCTCCATGAGCTGTAATGAGGGCCTGAACTAAAGTGGTGCTTCTGTGAACAGAGAGAAGGCAATGGGTATGAGAGGGAGAAGGAAAGATTTAGCATTGGAAGAAGGGAGAGTGAAGAGTTAGAGATAATTCTGAGGTCAGGACTCATGGAAACCAGAAAAATGGTGGTGCCTTCAACAGACATAGGGAAATTTGGAAGTGGGGTGGATTTGAAGGAAAAATAGTAAGTTCTATTTTGGATGTGTTGATTTTGAAATCATTGGATCATAGAACTAGAGACTGAAGGGATCTCAAAAGTCATCCAGTCCAACTTTTTTTTTAACAAATGAGGAAACTGAGGCCCAAAAATTTCCCAAAGGTCACAAAGACAATAAATGCTAGAGGCTAAATATGAACCCAGGTTTTCTGACTCTACATTACACCACAGTACCAATTTCCCAGTCTCTGGGATACCTAGTTTAAAAAAATTCAGTCAGCAATTGGTGATGTGAGATTGGAGCTCGAGGGAGAGACTGGGGCTGGATATGTATGTAGATAAGAGCCACTTTAATAGATATGGTCATTAAAGCCGTGGAAGCTGCTAAAGTTACCAAGAGACAGTCAAAAAATATTATATTACATAATAATATGATATATATAATATATTATATACTATACATATTATATAATAATATATTAAATATTATTAAGCTCCTACTATGTGCTCCACACTGTGCTAAGTGTAGGGAGTACAAAGAAAGGCATTCCTACTAGAGAAACTCAACATGAAAACCTATGTACAAATAAGATAGATACTGGATAAATTGTGAAGA
Source organism: Potorous gilbertii (assembly GCA_028658325.1). NCBI lineage: Eukaryota > Metazoa > Chordata > Mammalia > Diprotodontia > Potoroidae > Potorous > Potorous gilbertii. The sequence continues at coordinate 311,325,793 of CM053771.1, read as the reverse complement.
GAGAAGAAAAAGGACCCATTGCCCAAGGAATTAAATGATTTACTATTTGTAAAGGACTTTGCAAATCTTAAAATGGGATGTTAGTTATTTTTATTATTGACTAGATGAGAATTTAACTTACTGAAAGGTTGGGTCTTGGTGGGTAGCAACATGACTTCAGTGCCTAGGCAGCTATTTCCTTTTAGGATCTGGTTAATAAGCCAAGGCTGAGGGCTGAACTTTGAACTAATAGAACAGAGTCAGCTGCCTTTGTACCTCTTATGAAGCCCTCATCTGCCCTGTAGCTATTGGTCAGCTTTCCCTGGAAGGGATGGATGAAGAGGAGAAAGGAGGTTAGAGGGAGAGAGGAGGAGATGGGATGAACAGAGAGACAGAGAGAAGGAGAGAAAATGAATGCAAGAGCTCACCTGAGGATTTTATTCAGGCTCCAACAAGTATTTATTGAGCATTGACTCATAATCCAATGCTAGGCTAGACATTTTGAGATAAAAAGTATAAAACCTAGCCCTTGTCCTTAATCTAGTTATTGATTCAGTATCAACCTGCTTGTGATGTCCCTGCATTCTGATCTATATTAGATACTTTTTGTTGTTGTTTTATCCTAGCCCAGGTACTGTTTTGGATTTGGATTTACTTTTCTAATTTTATTTTTTTGCTGGTACCAATTTAACTCATGGATTGATCAAATCTTAGAACTAAAGGGTATGTTAGAGATAAACTCATTTTACAAATGAGGTCATATCTCTTGGTTTGGACCCTGATACTTCTGGGACTGACCTTATTATATATGCTCATTATACTGACTTTTGAACCTTGCCTTGAGCTTTAATTCTTGACTCCTGTCTTGAATGGAGCAACTAGGTAGCACAGTGGATAGGGTGTAGCTTAGAGTCAGGAAGACCTGAGTTCAAATTTGGCTATAAATGCTTACTAGGTGTGTGACCCAGTTTGCCTCAATTTCTGAATCTGCAAAATGAGCTGGAGAGGGAAATGGCAAACCACTCCAGTATCCTTGCCAAGAAAACCCCAAATGGGATCTTGAAGAGTCTGAGGGGACTGAACCACAACTGGTCTTAAATCTTTTCACGCTAAATTCCATCCCTTCATTCTGGTGCTTATTATTGGTCCCTGCAAGGATGATGATTTTTGACAGATGTGTCAGCTAATCCTTGTAAGACAATCCAGCTGACCTCTTTCCCCTTCAGCTAGCTTTTATCTAAGCCCTAAGACCTTTCCTCAAAGGTCAACAGTCTATATATTTATTGGTGTGTGGTCAGATGAATGTTGAGTAACTTGACAACATCTGTGATCACAATGTGAATCAGTGAGTGACTAATGTCATGTGCTAAAAAACACATAGACACTAACTAGCTTCATGGGTATCTCATAAAAGTTTGGCTTTTCTTGCCTTTAATTCTCATGTCAAATTGTCTTTTTTTTTATGTAGGTATATTCTATTTCATATAGGTACATTTTATTTTATTAAATAATTCATTCCTGACTAATAGTTACTAGCCATATGACCTGTAGCAAGCCAGTAATAGCTCTGTGTCTCAGTTTTCTCATCTGTAAAATGGAGATAATGTGCAATTATTATGATGAAAATAGGGGAACTGAAAACTACTATAACGCAGTTTGGTAAATCATTGATGATTCCTTTATTAATTGGGATTGAACCTATGATTTCATTGGTAAAGGAAACTCGCAGGGGAGGAAACTCTTAGCAATTCAGGTCTGCACTTTTCCTGCAACTTATAATAATGAAAGGATGCCTAAAGCAGACTGTGTTCCTTAAGAACAGGGACTATAATCTTTTGCCCTTCTTTGCATCCCTGTCACTTATTACAGTGGGTGGTACATATTGGGTGCTTAATAAATGTTTAGGGCAGCTAGGTGGCACAGCAGATAGAGTGCTGGGCCTAGAATCAGGAAGACTTTATCTTTGTGAGTTCAAATCTGGTCTCAGACATTTGATCCTGGGCAAGACACTTAACCTTGTTTATCTCAGTTCCCTCATGTGGAAAATGAGTCAGAGAAGGAAATGACAAATCATTCCACTATTTTGCTGTCTGTCTGTGTTCATCTTTCATTTTTGAAGAAAATCATGACATCAGAGAAATGATGACATGACTTGCACTTGACTTTGTTTTGAAACCCCAAATAGGGTCATGAAGAGTCAGACATGACTGAAACGACTGAAAAACAACAATCATTTTTTATTGACAGATTGAGGAATTCAGTGACTTGCCTATAGTTACAAAGCAAGTATTTGTCAGAGGCAGGACTTGAATCCAAGTCTTCCTGGCGTGGTGGCCACTTTTCTATCCATTATGAGGCACTGTCTCTGTGATCAAATGCTGCAATGCTTATTAAGTGACATCTGTAAATTGAAACAAGGCACCTTTTTAGATTCTCTCTCCTATTTCTTGAAATTGCTTTGGGAATTTTATATTATATTCCTGTTGCAATATTTATATTATATGCATAATTTAATATTACTTATATAATATATTATTTAACATTATGTATATTATGTAATATATAATATATTTATATTCTTGTTGTAATACATATGTAATATGTCATATCTAGTAGATTCCACTGTAGTCATTATTATATCATATTGGGTATCAGTTTTTGTTAATTCTTTGATTTTGGTATCCTTAACAATTTTAATCTGAATGTTTTATATCTATGCCCTTGCTAGCAAAAGGAAAGACTGAGCATTGATTCCTGTTCATCTTAGATCAACTGTCAGTGTCAGCAAAGTACGACCTTAAATTTTTACTTGTCCAATTCTTTTAATTCTATATGAATCTTGGCTATTTTGGATTAAAGTCAAAGTGCAATGAAGTTATTCTGAAAAATTCCTTAATTTTTACAAAATGCTGATATTTCATTTGTGTCCTCTGATGTGTGATGAATGGAGTTGAATTGTAATTTGTAAAGTAAATGAAAAGTACATTTTGACATTGTTGATTTAAAAAATTTTTTTAAATCTTAGTTTGTCATCTCCCCCTGTCTCCACCTCTATCCCCATTTACTAATCTGCTAAATTTGTTTTCAGTAGTTTTGGGAATTTCTTACATATATTTGCAGGGACTGTGTTTTAAAACAAGAGCTTGGCATTGAGTGTCTCCAGTGTGATGGTATTTGGAACTAGGCAATGAAATAGGAAGTCTTCTCTCATGCTATGCCTCCTAGCTTCCAGCTTTAATGCTAACCATGATGCCTCACCTTTTGTAACCTTCTTCCTTTTCTTCCATTAGCTCTGGGAATAATGAATGAATTAATACTACCATACCTGGAAAGAACAAGTCAGTTAATTGCCCTATGCCTCCACTTATTATCCTTAAGACTTCCTAGACCAAAATACCTTTTTGCCCATCACTTACCTAAGTGAGTTGTCTTTCCTTATTATAATGTGAACTCTCTGAGGGCAGAGACTGCCTTGCTGTTTGTACTTGGATTTCTAGCACTTAACACTGTGTGGAGCACTTAGAATAGTTAATAAGTGAGTGTTCATTCATCCATCATCCATCCATCCATTCATTCATTCATTCATTCATCTTCAAATGGCTGTATTCCACTTTGGGCAGGAGGGTTCTTTTGCTTGATTCGAAGTTTGACTGGGCTAGAAAGGATCATCAATAGTATTGGCCTGGCCTGTCTTCTGGTATTTTTCTTTATTGAACAATGGTAAAATTATAAAAATTCAATTAATGTTCTCATACATTTTTGTATTTCAGTTTGTGGTATGTAAGGAGAAAGGGGTAGAAGGAATGTTTTTACTTCCTTTAAATAAGTATTTCTGTGAGAGCATCTGGCCTGGGACACATTCAGTGGCTTTGGTAAGTGACTATTCTGTGCCAGATGCAAAAAGCAAAATCAGACAAACAAATAAATAAATAAATGAAGTGAAAACAGAACTTGCCCAATAGAAGCATACATTTGAATAAACCTTGTAACCCTGTCAAAAAAGAAATGAAGTTAAGTCTGATAAGGTCTCTTCTTGTTAAAGTCATTCTAGCTCTTTGTGAGCAGTACTTCTTTTTAGCAAACCTTGGTCAAGGTTAGAAAACTCAGTCTTAGAACTGAATTGTCCTTTTCATGATTGTCCTAATTCATGATTGTTTTCTATTTTGCCTTTTGCCAACCTTGTTTAGACTTCAGCTGAACTTCTGGTCACATCCTTTTGTTCTGGGCCAACCCCTGGCTCTAGTTTTTCCTTGACTCAATTGTTGTTGTGTGTCCTTCATTTTCAAAGAGGACCATGATATCATGGGGGGGGAGGGGATGTCTTGGCTTGCTTGTGAATTGGATTTAAATGAGGTCAAGTTGCACAGTGTCATCATCCTCCCTTTCTTCCAGAGTCACCCAGGTCCAGTGGTAAGACCAAAGTCAGGATGAATGGCGATGGTCCAGAATGCATTGATATCTGATTAAGCTCTGAGTGCTCCTTGGTACCTGCTTTAGCAGCCTTCATGGCCATTGAAACAAATTGTCCTCATCCTCCCATTCTGCCAGGGGATGTCTTCACATGCTTGGGGTAGACACCCCTCTAATTCACTGATTGGTTTCAAGCCTTTTGGTTACTCTCAGCCTGATTTTGTCTGTCTGCTGAGACGGTTTTACCAGAGTGTGGCCACTGTGCATGCTACAGCTTCTTGGGGCCACATCTGAGAGTTGAATGCCACGTGGACACCAAAGGTGGATGAGCAGCCCTGAAAGGGCAAGCCCTCACACCAGAGGTGCTGGTCTTCCTTGAATATCCCATACCATAGACTCAGTAGAAAAAGAGAGGCAAACCATGCAGTAGAGTAAAGATGAAGGAGGGATGGAACTAGAGAGTTTATACCACCATTATTCTCTGGAACATGCTCACCAACTCCTTTAGGAGTAGCCAGCTGGGAACGCAGGGAAGTGATGTAGCCCAGTTAGAACAGTGGGGGTATTTTTGTGCCACCAGGCAGAAGGCCAGAGAAGAGGGTGGAGGTAGGATTTTCTTTCCTCTCCCCCTGGGAAGTCATATAATTAGTGTTTTCTGGTTACTAAAGAGAGGACTGGTGCTAGGAATATAGTATGTTAGGGGTGCTTGGCTTGCTTCTAAAAAGTTTGCTGCCGCATATTTCATATATGTGCAAAGAGAGCACAATACAGTGAAGAGATCACCACAGAATTATTTGAACAACCACAAAAAAAGAAGAGTATATGTAACTTAACATAGAGTGCTATGGCAGAGTTTTCTCAATCTTAACTATTAAGACCTTTAGTCTTGGTACTTGGTACATTCCTCTGCATAATAATTGCACATCATCCCCATTTCACTGATGAGAAAACTAAGGCTCAGAGATATTCATTGACATACTAAAGGTCAAATGACTAGTAATTATTAGAGGCAAAATTGAACTTTGTTCTCTTGACTATGAATCTGATACTCTTTCTTCAACTTCATGCTGCATACAAATGTTTTGAAAATAAATTAAAGCCCATTTTTAAAAATAAGGAAATATGGGTTGGATGTTTTCATTCTACAGCTTGAACAATTCTGTTCCTCACTCAGATTAAAAAAAAAAAGATCAGGTTTCTGACTGGAAAGACAGTGGTATTTTTGGGAGAGCATCAAAAGGACCTACAAGGTAATGTGTGTTTAGATGGTTTGAGCATGGAAGCTCACTCTCCCAAAGGTAGGTGGGAGGAAAGCTATTTTGAGTAATGCACACTCTCCACACTCTTTGTTCAAGTTGCTGTTCTACCATTCCTCCAATTTCACTGGTCCCCATCCAGAACTCTGACAAGCACATCTGTAAGCTCAGTTAGCTTGATCTCTTCCTTGGCTTTGCATCCCTGGCTCTCCACCTGAGAAAACAAACTCAGGGCCTCAGGTTCCAGTGGAACATTGGAAATTTGCTCCATTTGTAATCTAAGCTGGGGTGTTGTAGAGGTCAGAGCTCTTGGAGTTTAGGCAGGAGAAGAAAACTGGAACATTTTCCCCTCCTTTGTATTTGTGTCAAGAAAAGTTCTTTAACTTGGACCATCATCAAGGAACAAAAATAGCACCTGCTTAAAAGGGCCACTGTTGTCTTGGGTTGAATAACACATATCCTTTAACACCAGGATGCCATCGTTAGAACTTTTCAACCAGTGATTTAAGCCAACTATGATGAAGCTTGATGAAAGAAAGAAAGAAAGAAAGGAAGAAAGAATTCCTTGCAAAATTAATTCAATTATTTTTTAGATGCAAAAGACCTGCTAAAGCATCAATTGATTCATTTTTGTTATTGTTGTTTTTGGAGACAATTGGGTTAAATGACTTGCTGTCAGAGTCTAGATTTGAACTCAGGTTCTCTTCATTCCAAGGCCAGTTTTTTATCCACTGCCCCATGTAGGTGCCACAATTGCTTAATTTTTGAATTTAGAGGCTGTGTGTTTTAGTAGAAAAAACATTGAAGTTTGGATCCAAGAATTGGGGTTCAAATATGATATTACTACTTGGGTACTCTTTGAGCCTCAGTTTCCCCATCTGTAAAATGAAGGAGTTGGGTTAGACAGTCTCTGAGGTCTTCCTCATCTCTTAAGTCCCAGGATTCTATGCTGTCTTTTCTTTGGAGTCTGGAAACTTAGAAATGTCAGAAATTCCTTTTTGACTTTTCTGTAGAAGTCATCTTCACCTCTTTTATGTGTGTTTTTTATTGTGTTGATTTTTAGAACCTTTTTATAAATCCCAAGTTTCAGTGGTTTTCATTTTAAATAGAAAACAATTGAATTCCCTACTTGTGAATATCATTTGTGCAAAATATCTCTAGAATAAAATGTTTTACATTTTTCTAGTTCTACAGTGATTTCTATCATTTCATCCAATGGAGTACAGCTCCATAGCTCAATTCAAACACCTAGATGTGATTTTCTTAGCTGGTTTTGATCCAGAGAGCCTGAATTTGGGGAGGAGAATGTATGTTTAGTTGCTGAGATTTTTTTCTTTTTTAAAATTTATTTATTTAAGTTTTCAACATTCATTTCCACAGAATTTTGGGTTCCAAATTTTCTCCCCATTTCTCCCCTCCCCCCACCCAAAAAGCTGGGCATTCTAATTGCCCCTAACACCAATCTGCCCTCCCTTCTAACCTCCCTCCCTTCCTTTATCCCCATGTTCTCTTTTGTCCTGTAGGGCAAGATAACTTTCTATGCCCCATTACCTGTATTTCTCATTTCCTAGTTGTATGCAACAAGAATACTCAAGAGTTGTTCCTAAAACTTTGAGTTCCAACTTCTCTTCCTCCCTCCCTCCCTCCCTCCCCACATATCCCCTTTGGAAAGGCAAGCAATTCAATATAGATTATCTGTGTAGTTTTGCAAATGACTTCCATAATAGTTGTGTTGTGTAAGACTAACTATATTTCCCTCCATTCCATCCTGCCCCCCATTTCTTCTGCTCTCTCTTTTGACCCTGTCCCTCTCCAAGAGTGTTGACTTCTAATTGCTCCCTCCTCCCACTTCCCTCCCTTACGTCATCCCCTCACCCTGCTTATCCCCCACTTTTCTATATTGTAAGGTAGGTTTTCGTGCCAAAATGAGTGTGCATTTTATTCCTTCCTTTAGTTGAATGTGATGAGAGTAAGCTTCTGAGATTTCTTTAATGCTCAAAAATATTGTAACTACTGTGGTACCAATGCTGCAGCATTACCTCTAGATGCAGTGTGGCATAAGTAGGTAGGTACTGCTGGTTTTGGAATTAGGAAGACATGAGTTCAAATCCTGCCTCAGACATGTATTAGCATTGTGACCTTGACCAAGTCATTTAACTTCTTGCAGGCTCAGTTTCCTAAGTTTGAAAATGGAGATATAACACCTGCAGTCTCTTCCTGGTTTACGTGGAGGGGTTTGCCATTTCCTTCTCCAGCTCATTTTACAGATGAAGAAACTGAGGCCATCAGGAGTAAGTGACTTGCTCAAGGTCTCAAAGGTAGTGTCTGAGACCAGATTTGAACTCATGATGAATCTTCCTGATTCCAAGCCCGGTGCTCTATCCACTTTGCCACCTTGCTGACCTCCTTCTCCTTAGTCCTCCTCTTTTTTTTCCTGAAGAAATAAAAGATACACAATTTTATGTGCTTTGCTAACTTTAAAGAAGAAAGGGGAAAATAAGCATTTGTATGGCATCTGGCACTGCGTTAAGTACTTTGAAAAAACAACAACAAATGTTATCTCATTTGATTCTCACCACATCCTGCCATGTAGGTGCTTTTATATTATCTTCATTTTACAGATGAGGAAACTGAGGCAAACAGAAATTAAGTGACTTGTGCAGGGTCACACAGCTAGTAAGTGTCCAAGAAAGGATTTCAATTCAGGTCTTCCTGACTCCAGCACTCTTTCCATTGCATCACCAGCGGCCTCTAGAAGAGCTACTTAAGGGTCAGCTACAACTTTGTAGACTTCGCTAATGGGCAGCTAGATGGTGCCGTAGAGTAAGACTCATCTTCCTGGGTTCAAATTCAGCCTCAGACACTACTAGCTGGGTGAACCTGGGTAAGCTACTTAATCCTGCTTGCCTCAGTTTCTCATCTGTAAAATGCTAAATGAGGTCATGGAGAGTCAGGTGCAACTGAATTGACTGAACAAGTCCATTTACATAGTTTATATAGTCAAAGATTGCAAAATACTTTACATTAAGCCGTGTAAAATTCAGATCATTATTTCATTTAAGTGACATCTACATTATTTAAATGCAAGGAAGAGTATTTGGAGTTTACAGCAAGAGGTATAAATCCCCTTTGAGATACACAGAATAAGATCTGATTGCCATGGGCAGTGGAGTTCAGGAGTTATATGTTACTAATAGCTAGCTAGCAATTGTCTTTGATAATGTCCTTATTTGAAGCTGAAGTGCATTGTTTGAATTTGGCATTGATCCCTTGAAGGGGCATAAAACGTTAAATGATTGGATATATATGTAAAAAATTAGCATGTCATATTATCCAGAGCTAAGACTCCTAAAACTGTCATTTGTGCCCATTTAATATTACAGTTTAAACCTGCTTGTGCTTACCTGGTACAGAATTAAGGTACACTCAGTTAATATCACTGAAAAGAAGTAGTTTGTATTCAGCTTTTGCTGCTATTTTGAAGAGGAATGAAGGCAAGTGTGGGCCAAGTTTGGAGGTGCCATTTGAATCACATGACTTATTGATTGTTATGAAAATGTTAGCCCAATCTTTACTTACTTGAACAGAGATTTTTCCAGTCTGGTAACAAACCCTCTGATGGAGCCTTCAGAGAAAGAAGGGTGTGATGAGAATGGTGGCGCTTCCATCTTGAAATTTTGCTCTTTCAGGTTTTCCTTTCCATAATTTCCATATATACATATAAATATATGCATGTTTATAGTAACAGCAATGTTGTTTTAAGAACAATTTTGAGCAAATAAATCATTTTGACTAAATTTACTACAAAAGGGCATATGACAGAAGACACTATCTGAATCCAGAGAAAGAACTGATAAATAGAAGTATGTATATAATTGTTTTTACACACACACACACACACACACACACACACACACACACACACGCGCGTGCGCGCACATTTGTGTCTATTAGTAGCCATCTCTAGGATGGGAGGGGCATTGGGGAGGAAGGAAAAACAAAATTTACATGATAACTTTATTCCATATTTAAAAGGAATAGCGAATTGCACATGATAGATTTGCAGTTTTATGTGAAATCCTCTTTTTTCATTATACTTTGTTATGGAAATGCTTGTCTTATTCCATAAATTAAAAAAAAAATCTATGGAACTTTTTAAAAAAATCTCTTTTAGGTTGAAAAAGCTTTAAGTCTAGAGTACTGGTATATCAGAATTGATAAATACCTTAGAAATTATTTAGACCACCATCCTAATCTCCTGACCCATATATCTCACTTGATTGTTTCCAGAACAGATAAGATAATAGATCTGAGTGTTTTGCGTAGATAGCTCACCTTCTTTATCTTATTCAAGCCTCTCTCCTGTGGCATTCCATTCATTCTCTGTGTGAATAACCACTGCACTCCTCAGCCCATCCCAATGTTAGTTTGTTAAAGGGAATGAAATTTGCTCCCTGCTAATTAGTCCTATTTTTTTCCCTTTGATGAGTACTGGGTTCCTCTCCCCCATTGAATTAACTTTGTCTGATCTATCTTGAGATCTGGTGCATTTCTTAAAAAGAGAGTCTGTATTTTTATTCAGATGAAAATATACATAATCCATTATCAGTGACAGCCTATTTAAGATTATTGTAATACCCACAATTCCCACCCCAGCCCAAGCCCACAAAATATCCCTTCTTAGCTTTAGAGATTTATCCCTTTTGTTGAAGGCTTTGTTTGTGCTGAAAAGAAAATATATCTAGAATCGAGAAAACACCTTAAACTTTATGGGTTGTGTGACATATCACCGTTGAGTTTATCGAGCTGTATTTTAGGAGTGAATTGTGATTAAGGGGGGAATGTGGAGAGATTGTAGATTTTAGAATGGATCTGGGAAGGCCACCAAAGGAGGGACATGTGTACAGAAATGAGGAGGCTTTAAAGACTCATAGGATCATAGTTTTAGAGCTAAAAGGGATTGCAGAGGCCATCCAGTTAAACCCCCTTATTTTATGGATGAGGAAACTGAGACCTAAAGCATTTAAGTAAGTGATTTGCTTAAAGACTGGCAGGTTAATAAATGGCACAGGCTAGATTTGAACCTAGTTCTCTGACTCAAGCCAGCTCTGTTTCCACTATAATACATATAGAAGACATAAAGAGCCATCTATGTTACAATGTTACTTTGCTTGAGTCTTTTAATAACTATTTTAATAACAGTCACTTGATCTGTTCTCTGGGAGAATAGAAAATGAGTATCTTGTCTTCTTCATCTCCCTGTGCTAAGTATAATGAATAACTTATTTTTGTTATATGTCATACTGGGGAATTATATTGAGTTTTCTTTTCTTTTTTTTTTTTTAAATTTTTATTTTATTTATTTATAAATGTTCTACAATCACTTCCTTAAAATTAAGATTTTATTCCCCCACACCTTCCCCCCCTTACCCCCCTCCCTCCCCATGACAGCATACAATTCTGTAT